>OX578139.1:26925836-27338549 GCA_951213105.1 Amaurobius ferox | reverse complement strand
GGCAAATAAAAAACTTCTGAAATTACTCCAATATGTTATGACTGATATTAAGAAGCAAAACTCCATAATGTTAAAAAACGGACAAGAATTGATAGACCGACTGAAATTTTGCCATAAAGATTTAAACTTCAAAAGCTACGATTTCAGGGATCTGTTTAATAACATCGATTTAACAAACCTACAAATGATCTTGAAAGAATTACATGAAGAGTATAATTTAAAACCATATATAACTCTCAGAAGATATTTGGATTTGATTGAGTTGGTTTTAAATGAAAACATACTATATGACGGTACGCATTTCTACAAACAGGTCAAAGGCATACCCATGGGTGGTGCATGCTCATCAATATTGGCGGATATTTATCTATCCAAATATGAAAGAGGAACCCATCTATTATCGGAAATACCTTATTTCCGATATGTTGACGACGTGATATTAGGGGGGTTATGCAAACACCCCTGACATAGATTTTGCATTCTACCCAAGGGAATTGGACTTAATTGAAAACCCGATCAATGAGGATGGATCGACAGACTTCCTGGATTTGTCAATAAGAAAGCACCAACATTATGGAATTTATACAACCATACACGACAAGAGAAATTCATACAATATCAAAATTAATAATATTATTGATTGGAATTCAAACCTCACTAAAAATATATTCAGAAATATTATTATCGGGTACTTTAGAAGAAACAGAAACTACAGTACTTTTAAAAAAGACTGCATTCATGAATGTAATAAAATAATAAATGATGCATTAAAAAGAAATTACCCTAGATATTTTTTACAACATTATTACTATTCCTTTTTCAAAGAAAGAAATTGTACATTGTTTGATTCTAAATGAGAATTCTTAATCATATATATTTTCATATCTGCGATCCTATCATCATGAAGTCTTTTCGCGCATGTGCGACTTTCCCTTATAAAATGTTGTGTTTTCATGCTGGATAGTAAGGTGTATCTCTTCCATGCTTGGTTCCATCTTTGCTCTTTTGTCCGTTCGGGTGCTTCTGTCTTTGCACATGTGGGAGATTGACCATTGAGTTACATTGGTGCCGTGAGCGTTGCCTGGGTCGTAAAAGCTGCTTTAAGCGGGAAAGGGGTGTCGCAATCCACCCAGCCATTCTATGCAAATCATATGGTCACTCCTGTTCTCGCTTATTTTTTCGTCTTGTTTATATCCTTGTATTCCACTCTGTATGCAGAGCTGCTAAGCGCCACATCCTCTGTAAGGTTTCTGTTTTCTCCTTTACTTAAATAGGAGTTCCGTTCGTGATATACTTATTTTTATATGTATTTATCAATATGTCTACATCCAGCTGCATTGCGCGGACATAGTGCATATTTTACCACATCCAATTCAGCTTTCTACGTAAAGGCCACTTCTCGGACCACACTGGCGAAGTGTAGGTCTTCCGTGTGTCGTGGGATGGGAGTCATCCGGTGGATATTGGAGCGGTGTAATCAGGACGGTAAGAGTCATTTTGCAAATGTTTTGATATTAGTTTTGTACCTTGAGAGACAATGTATGGTGGTATATTATAGTGTGGTATGCATTTGTGTAATCTCTGTACTTTAGTCTTTTAATTTTTTAATTATGTGGTTTTTAAGTATTTTTATCGCTTTTATTGAATCTGGTATTTTCCAATACCTATTTTAGAACGAATTCTATGAATGAATCAAAATAACTAGAAAAAAAGTATAAAATAGTGCTTAAATTTGTCATACAGCATAAAATGGGCAAGAGTGAAGGTAGTATACCTGAACGTTCTATGATGCTTTTACTGTATTTGAATGTGCATATGAAAAAACCTTTCGTTTGTTTTTACTATAAAGTTCTTACTCCTCAACATGAGTTAAAAAACTGTTGATATATAATATGTATGAAGGCTTTATATAAATTTAGCGACTGGCAAATTTATTCCATGCTGAATATATGCCCGGTGACACATTATCAGGGTATATGTGTTATCGAAATACAGTTACCCTAATCTTTATATTGAAGCAAGTGATGAGCAGTGTTTATAAGCCTTATACAATTATCCATGATAAAGCTGTGACAAACATAAAAAATGTAAATTCTTTTGTAATAAATGACAGGATCTATAACAGATCATCTTTTTTTAACGACTTTTATCAACACTACCACCATATGAAGAACTTCAAGTTCAAGAAATGCAATTCTAAGCGATGTAAGCTTTGTCCCGTAGCCAATCCACACCAAATTTCTACAAAAAAGGACAATATAAAAATATTTTGCAAAACTTTTAATGTGGTATATTGCATATCATGCCTTGCCTGTCAGGCGAAATATATAGGACAGACGCAGAATTCCCTGAATATCCGTATAAATCAGCACCGAAGTCAAGTGGGCAAAATCCAACAGCTATCCACCAATAATAACTTAGAAGTACGACATTTTCAAGTACACCCCTTCAGCAATATTATGGTAACTATTATTGATATAGTACCAGACCTTTCTGAACGCTTGTGGTGGGAAAACACCCATATAAAGCAATATAATTCTGCATATCCATATGGTCTGAATACTTTATTATTCAAGGAAAATTGCAATAAAGAAAGATGCAGGAATAGTAAAGCATACCCTCTCTTAGAAAATTCAATACCTAAGAAAACTTATAGACACCAAAGAGGAAATAAAAAGCAACAATTTAATTATATCAAAACAGAAGAAAAAATCTCAGACTTCATAAAGACAGAAATAACGGTGAAATTCGGATGGATCAAGAATATAGCCAACAGTATCAAAATCAAATACTTACAACGTATATGGAATTTTATTATAAATTTCAATTTAAGAGAAAATAACTGCAATACGGAAGATACAAACACTAATATAGACATCATTCTGGATTTAATTAAACTCAGAGCCGCAAAATATAATGTAGCACTTGAACCAAAATATCAAATTAACAAATCAAAAGAATTTTTTATCACAACATTTAAGAATAAAATGTTCGAAAATATTCCATTCAACCAAATATTACATAATATAGAAGAACGTCTTCCTTTGCCTAATCTAAATATTAAGATATCCTATCGCTTTGTAAGAACCAACGGAAGAAGATTATTCAACTACAATAAATTATGTAAAACCGTGTCTACATTTAATATTGAATCCTGTCAATGTCATAAAAATATACATTGTGATCCCTACCACAAGCATATAATTACTGGAAACTTAGATTTTATAAAAGATAATAAACTCAAAAACTTATTACAACTTGGTACTAAGTACCGAATACAAGAATATTATGATATTTATAATGAATTTAATTACGATCTGGAAACCTTCATATACAAGATGGCTGTCAAACACAGTATACCTGTACAAACTTTTAACGCATGGAAATATGCCTTTTACAGTGCTTTTTGCCAATTCTACCCGAGAAGAAACAAGGATTCTGGGAGTTCTCAATTTCCGTTTTCAATCAAACATTTTAATGAAGAATTCGTATTGACATACACCGACAAAATCGTATCGAATTTTGCATTCACGTGTAAAAAATTCTATGTCGATACTTTAACACAATGCTATAAGGATTGTGCCATGTATACATTAATTCCTAGCAACGAATCAATCATCACTAATAGAATAAAAGCACTGTATAAAAGAATTGGTATGGATATTAAATCAGTAAAATTTCCATACTTGATCCTCATTCCCAAGTTACACAAAAAGCCAGTCAAGTTCCGAACTGTAACAGTGGGATGCGGATCATACCTGGAACATGCAAATAAAAAACTTCTGAAATTACTCCAATATGTTATGACTGATATTAAGAAGCAAAACTCCATAATGTTAAAAAACGGACAAGAATTGATAGACCGACTGAAATTTTGCCATAAAGATTTAAACTTCAAAAGCTACGATTTCAGGGATCTGTTTAATAACATCGATTTAACAAACCTACAAATGATCTTGAAAGAATTACATGAAGAGTATAATTTAAAACCATATATAACTCTCAGAAGATATTTGGATTTGATTGAGTTGGTTTTAAATGAAAACATACTATATGACGGTACGCATTTCTACAAACAGGTCAAAGGCATACCCATGGGTGGTGCATGCTCATCAATATTGGCGGATATTTATCTATCCAAATATGAAAGAGGAACCCATCTATTATCGGAAATACCTTATTTCCGATATGTTGACGACGTGATATTAGGGGGTTATGCAAACACCCCTGACATAGATTTTGCATTCTACCCAAGGGAATTGGACTTAATTGAAAACCCGATCAATGAGGATGGATCGACAGACTTCCTGGATTTGTCAATAAGAAAGCACCAACATTATGGAATTTATACAACCATACACGACAAGAGAAATTCATACAATATCAAAATTAATAATATTATTGATTGGAATTCAAACCTCACTAAAAATATATTCAGAAATATTATTATCGGGTACTTCAGAAGAAACAGAAACTACAGTACTTTTAAAAAAGACTGCATTCATGAATGTAATAAAATAATAAATGATGCATTAAAAAGAAATTACCCTAGATATTTTTTACAACATTATTACTATTCCTTTTTCAAAGAAAGAAATTGTACATTGTTTGATTCTAAATGAGAATTCTTAATCATATATATTTTCATATCTGCGATCCGATCATCATGAAGTCTTTTCGCGCATGTGCGACTTTCCCTTATAAAATGTTGTGTTTTCATGCTGGATAGTAAGGTGTATCTCTTCCATGCTTGGTTCCATCTTTGCTCTTTTGTCCGTTCGGGTGCTTCTGTCTTTGCACATGTGGGAGATTGACCATTGAGTTACATTGGTGCCGTGAGCGTTGCCCGGGTCGTAAAAGCTGCTTTAAGCGGGAAAGGGGTGTCGCAATCCACCCCAGCCATTCTATGCAAATCATATGGTCACTCCTGTTCTCGCTTATTTTTTCGTCTTGTTTATATCCTTATATATATATATATATATATATATATGTATATGTATATATATATATATATATATATATGTATATATATATATATATATATATATATGTATATGTATATGTATATATATATATATGTATATATATATATATATATATTTAAATTCTGTACAAAGGCAATTACAATATTTTTTATGTTAAATGATCACTAAACTTTGATTATTTCTACAACAAAGTTTACTTTTAACGTCTGCAGAATCTAAACAAATCAAGCGATTATAAGGTGAGTTATATAAGAATTGCTGATTTCTTTTTCAAGCAAAATTAATTATCTCTCGAGTCTGGAATAAAAGTGATATGAATGAAATATTCATTGATTTTTCATAGAGAGCCTGACGATTTATATTTCGATCACTGCATTTGAATAAAGTTCATTTTTATTCGATGAAGTTTCAAGTTTTCAAATATATTATAAATTATTGTATTACTGTGATAATTTAAAAAAATCTGATGTGGGCAACACATGACTTTCCTTATATAATGTAATTAATTTACTACTTTTACAGTAAAAAAAAGTAGGTTTTTCTTATAGTAGATACTAATATTCTTTCCAAGATATTAAATTTTCGACAATTAGTCGTCATTTTTATCCATTTGGCGAGATTTTCGTTAATTTGGCAACATTTCAAAAAGTCGCCAAGTTGGCGACATTCCGCCAAATTCGTCGCCAAAATCTCGCTAAGCGTTATGCACTGAGAAATAAGTTATTCTTACAGCAGATAAATGACTATTGGCGTTCAAACACAAAAGTATTACTAAAAGTATATTTTTTCATGAATGGAATGAGCTAGTTACACGAGAATGATGTAACCTAATTTATCGCATGGTATTACATATGAAAAGTGAACATGTTTCTCAATAGGAATTTTTTTATATGACTTTTTGATATATTTTTTTTTAAAAATGAACAATATCTCGAGAACGGTTCATGTTAGCGTTCTAAAATTTAAGTCAATCGTTTTCTAATGAAAAATTAGATAAGAAATGTCTATTTGCGTAACTTTACTAGTGGTTTTGATTTTTTGACGATTTTTTCAAAATTTCATTCGAAAATTTAGGGGGGTTCTTAACATTCGATTGCATATAAAAGCAATAGGCTTCCAGTGTTTACGGATTGTGATTTTTGTACCAAATTTTGTTCGAATCGGTCCATTCGTTCGTCAGTTATCGTCTCCACAGACTCACTGACACACACACACACACACACACACACACACACACACACACACACACACATACACACACAGACAACACTTCAAAAATGTTTGATTCGTGATCAGGGATGCTTGAAACGTGCTCTCCCGTCGAAAACTCGAATTCGAATTTTCGACCCTGTCACAATACTTTCCTTATACATTATGTATATAAGGAAAGTAATATATCAGCGATGAATATGTCGCATTTTAGAGATGTTTAAATAAAATTTAATTTCTGTTGAAAAGGGTTTGCTTTATGCATGATTAATCTTTCTTGTTATCAATATAAAAATATTCAAAGAAATCCATATCGAAAACTGAAGATTAACTTTAAATAATGGAAGCAGAAGAAAAATCTAACCGGTAACTAGTCATCAATGATTCGTGATAGATTATTTATTAATTTCTTGGTTTTTTACACAATTTGGGTGTTCTTTTACGCTGTACGTTAAAGATGACAAGTTGATGAAGGATCCTTCACCGATTGATTTTTCATCTGCCACCATTGGTCAAAAAGTGTCCTTCAGGTTGGTTTCCGAAAAGTACGTATGCTTACTTACCTTGATTTATCTTGACTTGCGCTGCATTTCACGTCGTAAATTAGTTTATTAATGATCGTGCTCAGTGACGTGTTTTGAAATTAAAATATCTGATGTGGGCAACACATGACTTTCCTTATATAATGCAATGAATTTACTACTTTTACAGTTAAAAAAAATGTTATTCTTATAGTAGATACTTATATTCTTTCCAAGATATTGAACTTTCTTCAATTAGTCATCATTTTCATTGATTTAGCGTCATTTTTATCCACTTGGCGAAATTTTTGTTAATTTGGCAACAATTAAAAATGTTGCCAAGTTGGCGACATTCCGCCAAATTCGTCGCCAAAATCTCGCCAAGCGTTATGACCGGAGAAATAAGTTATTCTTACAGCAGATAAATGACTATTGGCTTTCAAATACAAAAGTATTACTCAAAGTGTCTTTTTTCATGAATGGAACGAGCTAGATCCACGAGAATAATGTCACCCAATTTATCGCATGGTATTACATATGAAAAGTGAACATGTTTCTCAATAGGAAATACACATTTTTTATTTTATATAACTTTTTGATAATGTTTTTGAAAAATGTGCAATATCTCGAGAACGGTTCATGTTAGCATTCTAAAATTTATGTCTATCGTTTTCTAATGAAAAATTACATAATAAATGTCTGTTTGCGTAACTTTATTAGCAGTTTTGATTTCTTCAAAATTTCACTCGAAAATTTAGGGGGGGTTCTGAACATTCGATTGCATATAAAAACAATATAGACTTCCAGTGTTTACGAATTGTGATTTTTGTACCAAATTTCGTTCGAATCGGTCCATTCGTGCGTCAGTTATCGTCTCCACAGTTTCACTGACACACACACATACTTTCACACAGCCATCACTTCAAAAATGTTTGATTCGTGATCAGGGATGCTTGAAACGTGCTCTCCCGTCGAAAACTCGAATCCGAATTTTCGACCCCGTCACAATACTTTCTTTATACATTATGTATATAAGAAAAGTAAAAAAGCCTCAGCTGCATTCCTTTATTGTTCTGAGAAATGCATGGGACTTCAATGCAAGTTCATTTTACAGTGTTCATATCATGGAGTTAGAAAGAAGGAGATAAAACTCCTATGGATAAAACGTTTGAAGAAGCCATAATGCTTTGACAATTATATCTAGGTGTCGTTAGTGTTAGTAACGTGGCTGTTATTGTTAGTTAACCCAACAAAAAGGCGTAGTATTTAGTATATGTATTTTTGATTATTTTTAAATTAAAGGTTTCCTTATTATGAGTATAATTAACCAGTATTTTTTCATAGTTGTGGGATGGAATGCAGAATATAGGGAGATAAAAATAAATTGAAAGATAAAATAATTTTGAATCTATCTATATTTAAAAAAAAGTAGCTGACGTTGCCGCTGCTGTTTGCCAAATTTCGCGTTTCTCAAGTTTCTATGTGACGTACCGCAAAATCTATGGCATATAAAATTATGAAAGTTGGTACATTTGTAGAGAAGTATTAGGGGAATACACTGATATAAGCTGTTTTTCGATTTAAAATATAGTTTAGGAAATATTTAATGTCAAAGTGAAAGGAAGAGTTTTAGAGCTGCGAGTTCGCGTCCTGGGTAGACTAATAATAGAAGGACCTCCAACGGAGACCGGGGATTCTGCGATCGTTATGGTGTTATTACACGGAGCAATTCCTTCCAGCAATTTTTCAGCAACAGCATACATTTCAATGGGAAGAAATCTTGCCGCCGAATTGCCGCAATTCGTTCGTACTCGGCAATAAAAATTTCTCAATTTCTGAGCGACGACTCAATCAGAGGACGATAAAATTGGACGTCACTACGATTCACCTTTCCTTTCCCCTTCTCATTTGCATTCAAGATGGCAATGGCGACTGTAATGCAAACACGTCGAAGCATCTGAATTACGTTAGAATCTGGAGATGGAAAAAATAATAGAACTTCTACCAAATTACAGACACCTGTGGGATATAAAATATCCAAATTATACGGAAAAACACGGTTGCTCAAGTCTTCGGATGAGTCGGACGGTCTGGATCTTCAACTAAAGAATGCTTCCTGAAATCGGCGGCACTAAACAGGGAGGGCTTGTTAGAAAGGAGGGGCTTACAGTATCATTGCCGGGCGGAATTGCTAAAGTCTGGAGATGTAAAAATAATAATAGAACTTTTGCCAAATTACAGACACCTGTGGAATATAAAAGATTCAAATTATACGAAAAAAACCTACTAAATAATGCTTCTTGGAATGAACTCGGCGGTATTAGAAAGGAGGAGCGTTCTAGAAAGGCGGGGCCTAAAGTATCATTGCCGGGGGGAATTTCTAAAGTCTGGAGATGGAAAAATAATAATAAAACGTTCAACAAATTACAGACACCTTTAGGATATAAAAGATTCAAATTATACGAAAAACACACCAAAGAATGCTTTCTGAAATGAAATCGACGAGATTAGAGAGAAAGGACCTGTTAAAGAGGCCTGTTAAAGCCTAAAGTATGAATGACGGGCGGAATTGCCGAAGTTCGGCAATAAAAATTGCCCGTGTAATAACACCATTAGTGAGCGGCAGCGATTTGCAGGCGAAAACTCCCGACTCGGGATACGGGGTTAATGAGCGGTTTCCAATGGAGAACGGAGCCCCGGGATTCTGCGAGCGTCAGCGAGTATGGGACACATAAGAGACCGCATGCGCCGTCCAGATTGGAAGAGCTAGCAAAGCGAATTCTAGGACTGGTGAATGTCAGGTAACATGGACGGCATTCATTTGAAAATTATGCCTGCGTAGCAGACGGCACAAAAGTGCTAGCGAAACGAACGTTAGAGAATAGGAAGTGAAGCCTCCCGATTCGTGAATCCGGTTAAGGGGGAGAATGAGCCGCAGCCAATGGAGGACGGAACTCCAGGGTTCTGCGAGCGTTAGTGAGCGTCAGCGATTTGGAGGCGAAGTCTTCCGACTCGTGAATCGAGTTACGGTGTTAGTGACCGACAGCCAATAGAGGACGGAGTCCTGGGATTCTGCGAGCGCCATCGAGCTTGGAACACGTAGGCGTTCTAGAGCTGGTGAATATCAGTTACCAAGGAAGGTATCCATTTGCGTGTTACGCCTGCTCACGAAAATGCTCGCGAAGTGAGCTCAGCGAGCGTCAGCGAGTAGAAGGCGAAGTCTCCCGACTCGTGAAGCCAGTAACGGGGGTTGGCGAGCGTAGCGACCCCCCACCCCTAGTACGTAACAATATTCTTTATTGTTACAATTCAACTTTACATTGTGATAATTATTTATTTTTGCATAATTGGCAGTTTAAATAAATATTTTAGGCCTTTCAGCATAGAAAAGCATACAATGCGAGGCTACTTATCTACGCCAGCTTAAATGATTGTTTCAAACGATATTGGTGGTTTCTTAATATGAAGTTTTAACTCATTACTTTTACCTCCATGGTTCATACTGTCAAATATATCAATTTCAAAATTATTAATTAATTGTACTCGTTTATTTTTAATTATTTAAATGAGACACCATGTTTATTTTTAAATATTTGCACTTTCCAAATGTGTTCTGTTTTACTTTTAAACTTTTAAATTTTGAATTACGTTTGTTTATTTAAAACTTTTGAAATGCTTTTGCCTTGTTTGGGTTACTGGATTTAAATAGTTTAGTCAAAATTGTAAATACTAAAGAGTTCAAATGTTATCTATCCCATATTATACACTTAGACCCATAACATATTATACACTTATATCCATAAAATAATTGAAATTAAAGAACAAACAGTTGAATAAAAAATCGCCAAGTGCAAAACTAACCGTAGCATATTATAAACTCCGTAAAATAATTGAAATAAAAGAACAAACTGTTGAACAAAATATCGCCAAGTTAAAAACTAACAGTAACATATTATACACTTAGACACGTAAAATAATTAAAATTGAAAAACAAACTGTTGAACAAAAAATCGCCAAATTGAAAACTAACCGTAACGAATTATGTGAACTCAAACCTGCAAAATAAAGAGTAACTCAGAAAAATATATTCATTTTTCTACTAATTAAAATATCAGCTACCTGACTTCTCATTAAACGCCAGAATTATTACCTCTGATAGTCAAGAAGTGCGTATCCTTTCCTCAGGCTGGAGAATTTTTCTGTCATTCCAAAGGAAAATCCGTTTAATACATATTGGTAACGCTTGCCATCAAATGCATCGGCATAATATTCAGGCCTATAAGTTAAGAGCGGTAGACTTGCCATGATTAAAAATTACTTTTCATCTACACGATTCCAAATATTAAATTGTTTTGCTTCTCTCTGTTGCCAATTTCACGGCGAGTTTCTCTTACAAGAAAGGGGAAAATAAATAAATTCAGTGAGCTAAATATGTGGCAAAGCTAACTTGGCAGTAGAGAAGTAAGTACGTAGGGTGTTTAAACAGAGTTAAACAGTGGGCTGTGGCGGATTAACGCATATGGGGGCCCAACACTAAACCTTATATGAGAAGAGGCCCTATTGATGTTATTGTTTTTATGACATTTTTAACAAGTTATCATTTTTTAAATATTACTTTCCTTATATACATAATGTATAAGGAAAATATAGTGACGGGGTCGAAAATTCAAATTCGAGTTTTCGACGGGAGAGCACGTTTCAAGTATCCCTGATCACGAATCGAACATTTTTGAAATGATGTCTGTGTGTATGTGTGTGTGTGTGTATGTGAAAGTATGTGTGTGTGTCTGAAAGTATGTGTGTGTGTGTGTCAGTGAACCTGTGGAGACGATAACTGACGAACGAATAGACCGATTAGAGCAAAATTTGTTAAAAAAATCACAATTCATAAACACTGAAAGCCCATAGTTTTTATACGCAATCGAATGTTCAGAACCCGCTAAATTTTCGAGTGAAATTCTGAAAAAATCGTCAAAAAATCAAAACCTCTAATAAAGTTACGCAAATAGACATTTCTTATGTAATTTTTTATTAGAAAACGATTGACATAAATTTTAGAACGCTAACATGAACCGTTTTCGAGATATAGCACATTTTTCAAAAAAATTACCAAAAAGTCATATAAAATAAAAAAAAATATTTCCTATTGAGAAACATGTTCACTTTTCATATGTAATACCATGCGATAAATTGGGTGACATCATTATCGTGGATCTAGCTCTTTCCATTCATGAGAAAAGATACTTTGAGTAATACTTTTGTATTTGAAAGCCAATAGTCATTTACCTGCTGTAAGAATAACTTATTTCTCCATCCATAACGCTTGGCGAGATTTGGGCGAAGAATTTGGGGGAATGTCGCCAACTTGGCGACTTTTTTAAATGTTGCTAAATAAAAGGAAAACCCACCAAATGGATAAAAATGACGCTAAATCAATGAAAATGACGACTCATTTGCGAAAATTCAATATCTTAGAAAGAATACAAATATCTACTACAAATATAATCTATTTTTTTTTACTGTAAAAGTAGTAAATTCATTGCATTATATAAGGAAAGTCATGTGGTGTCCACATCAGATTTTTTTTTTAAATGTAAAACTAAAGAGATAAAATTTCCTTTTCCGCTACTTAAGTCTTCGTCAGAATTCATTTCAGATGCCAAATTGTTCAGTATCGGACAACTCTTTATTATAATAATTAGGGGACTCCACCCCCTGCTAGCTACACTTTTTCAACACCCGTAGCTCGCTCCACGAGTCGGGAGGTTTCGCCTCCTATTCGTTGGCGCTTGCTGCTGTTTTAAGCAAAACTAAAGTTTAAATCGAACAAGAAAGATCAATCAATCATAAAGCATTGATCATGAAACACTTTCCAACTGGGCAATCCGCTAAATATATCGCATCTCTAAAATGCGATACATTCAGCGGTGATATTATTTTTAATTATTGGAGAACTACAATAATTTATTTTGCTTGAGAACTTCAAACTTAATCGAAAAGAAATGAAATTTATTCAAATGACGTCATCGAAATATAAATCGTCTGGCTCTCTATGTAAAAGCAGTGAATATCTCATTCATACACTTTTATTCCAGACTCCAGAATTAAATAATTTTGCTTGAAAAATAATTGTGCAATTCTTATACAACTCATCTTGCAATCACTTGTTTACATTCTGCATCCATTAAAATAAGGCTTCGTTTTAGAAATAATCAAAGTTTGATAATCATTTAAACTAAAAAATATTGTAATTGCGGTGGCGCAAAATATAAATACACAGAAAATACGCAAAAATAAAGCGGTTTTAGGAGGGATGCAACACTAAATATAAATTTAAAAAAACTTTAAAAATCACAATTTTTACTCTGGGAAAAAAGATGGATGCCATATTTTAATTTGAATTGTGTCACATGATCCTTCATAATGGGTGTAATTATTATTTTAATTTTTATTTAAGAAACTGTCGAACATATATTGCTAATTTTCTTTTTATTTTATGGGACATATTGAATATTTTCTAAGACTTTCGAAGCAATTTGTGAATTTTAACTTTGCTTAAAAAATGTTTGAAAAATTAGGTTCCACAGGGTTCAATGTATTTCATTTTTTCAACTAGTGTTCACTCGAAAACTAATTGGATGATATTATTCATTTACATTCCCATATGTCCCGCAGACCGTCTCAACAACATACTAAAATTTAATTTTGATAAAGTCATTTTTACTGCAGTTATCGTGCGAACGGAGGGACAGACAGACAGATAGAATGACCAAAATCATAAACACTTTTCGACTAAGTTGTAAAGTGTTAAAAACGATTTAATTCAGCCTATTTTCCCTACATTTTACTACAAATTTCACATTTTTGTATGCTATAGTTTTTGCGCTATTAATCCGTTTTTACAGTATTGCCAGTTTAAATTAATTTTAGGTCTTTCGCCATAGAAATGCATGCAATGCAGGATTACTTACATTATCCCAGGGCCACCTAAATGATCGTCTCAAACAATATTGGCGTATTCTTAATATGAAGTTTTAACCTCTTTCTTTTACCTCCATGGTTGAATTGTTTGTAAATTTTAAAGAATATCTTAAAGTTAGATTGATTTAAACATTTCAAACATTTTTATCATTTTAGAAAAAGCATTGTATGTAAGAATATGTGTGTCAATGGTATAATGATGTCCAAAAATAAAATAGTAATAACTTTAAAAGTAAAGTTTTGATTTGTGACACTTTAAGAAAAAATCTGATGTGGGCAGCACATGACTTTCCCTGCAGACTTATATACACGTTATCTTTATGTTAATTAAATTTATTTCACTTTTAATTCAATTTTCGTTCTCATTCGGTAACCGGGCTTATTTTCAAAGGTGGCGTAGGGAAAATACGAAAAACTAAAATATCTCGAGAACGGCTAGTCCTGGTGTAATAGGGTTGATCTTTTTCTTTTCTTCTCTAAAAATTACGTATTAAACAAGCATTTAATGGATATATTTGAGCATACGTGGTTCTTTAGTTTAGATTTTGACGATTTTTGCGGGACATTTTGCAAAAAAAGGCATGTTGTTTTTTTTCCGAAGGATACCAAAATCTAATCAGCACCAGGGTGCCCACAAATGACTCATCTGCCGAATTTTGTGAAATTCGGTCCATTAGTTTTTTAGATAGAGTGGATACAAGCTTTTGCGGGCCATTTCGAAAAAATAGGCGGGTTCTTTTATCCCAAATCGTACCCAAAACTAATCAGCACCAGACTCGCCCACAAATGACTTACCTACCAAATTTTGTGAAATTCGGTTCAGTAGTGTTTTAGTTAGAGTGGATACAAAATCTGCACAGACACACAGACACACCCACAGACGTCACGCTAAAAATGGTTTTTTCGCATTCTAGAGGTCTCGAAACGTGTAGATCCGTCGAAAACTCGAGTTGTGATTTTCGACATGATTCCAATACTTTCCCTATACATTACCATGTATTGCAGGGAAAGTAAAAATTCCAATTGGTTGAGAAGTTAAACCCTATTTTATCGATCCCACGAGAAGGGCTCTAAGAATGAAGTTACGAATTATTATGTCTGTCGCTATTATTTCCCTACTTTCTGGAACTTCTGAAGGCATTGTTCATTGCAAGATCTATGAAAGTGTTAAAAACGCCATCTCCCCTGGGCAGTATGGCTTCGTTTCATGGCGGGGTACGGTGACTAATCTGCTTTGTGTTTGTAGAGATAGCGTTGTGGCTGTTAAGAAAGTTAATCAACTTGATGCTGTTTACACTGATTTCGCTAAGGCTTTTGATAGAATCAATTTTTGAATTTTGATACGGAAGTTTTTTATGGGTTCGGGTTTTCTTTAGATTTGTTGTATTAGCTTTGTTCTTAGCTCACTAATAGAAATCGGCAAAGTGCACTTCGACAATAGCAGCTTGTAATTCGGTCCCAGTCGTTTAACAGTAGAGTCGGCTGACCAGTTCGAAGATCCAGGGTTCTATTCTCGGTAGGGGCATGAAGTTTCTTTAGAATGACTCTTGATACCTTACACCTTCCTGGTAGGTCGGACGGTCTGGGTTTCAAAAACAACAACAATGACTCTTGAACAAATCAACCCTGTAGGTTTGTGCATATATGTCGAAGGTCTGAAAGTGGTCCTAGTACGACTAGGACGGATTTAGTAGACTCTGGGATATTAAGCGCCGATTTCAAATTGGGAGTACAACGACCAGGCAGGACACTAACCTGAAGGTTACAAAATAGCATCAGGAGGCTAACCTGAAATAAAAAAAATCAGAAACTGATCCATCAGATTTTACCAGTTGCACAGCAGAAGGTGGAGAATACAGAGTCCACTTCGACAATAAGAGCTTGCAATTCCACCACAATAAGTCAACGGCAGAATGTCGGCTGGCCAGTTAGATGATCCAGGGTCTGAATTCCGGTTGTGGCAGCAAGGTTCTTTATAAAGCTCGCCATTTTATATGGTTCCGTTATGTCGTATACCTTTAATAATAGGCCAAGTGTTCCTCAGGGTTCAAACCTTGGTCTGTCTTCTGCTGTTGTTGTTTTTAACGACATTCCTGATACTTAAAAGTATGCCAAATGCCTGCCATTTGCCAATGATCTTAAGCTGTATAGATGTATTGAAAATATTGATGATTGTCTAAACTTCAGTACGATTTAAACGATTTGTACTTGTCGTCCGATAGTAATACATAACTTGAACCTGACTATTTCGAAGTACAATTCTGTTAGTTTTTTGTATAGTCCGTCTAGAATGAATTATCGGTATAATATTAACTAGGATATTTTGTCTTCCGTACCTGGGATTAGAGACTTGGTTATTTTCTTTGATTCTAATTTCAACTTGACTCACGTAGGGCAAATGAAGGCCTATAGATGTAGTGAAAATAGATTGAAGTTTGCTTAATCCAATCAGCATCCAATATTTCTGGTTGACTATTAGACACACAAATAGTCTGACCAATCAGCAGAGAGGAGACAACGGTTAATCTCACACTTCAACATAAGCGAGAACATTTTGTAAAAGAAAATACACTTGTTTGTTGACTTTTGTATTGTCAACGTGAAAAATATTCCCTGGTCCGTGAAAAATATTCCCTGTGGACCTAACCTCTGACTCCTTACATTTCAATATTCGCCATCTCCCCTGTCTTTCCCCTCGGATTAAACAGAACAGATATCTCTTTAGAATGTTAAACATGTCTTTTGACACTATTTGTGCAATTAAGAATGCTTATTTATGAAGTGACTTTATATATTGTTTTGTAAATAATTTTTATAATTTGTAAATAAAATATATGAATCTTAAACCAGAAATATTGGCTTATGTGAATGCTTGGAATTTTACGCCTACTTTTCTTTCCTGCCTTCCTGCGGCTAACAGGTAAGTGCAGTTTTCAATACCACAGTAAACATGTTAATTAGCATCTACATAAAATATATTTTATTGCTGTTTAATTTTTAATTTGCAACTAAAAACAGTTAATTGTGACTTGAAGGTGGGTTGTTATCCTTCAGCGGGGTAATCTACCCGTGAAAGTACAGCTTCCGATCAGATTTCAAAACTGTTTGGAGTTTTTATTTTCCTTATATACATAATGTATAAGGAAAGTATTGTGACGAGGTCAAAAATTCGAATTCGAGTTTTCGACGGGAGAGCACATTTCAAGCATCCCTGATCACGAATCGAACATTTTTGAGGTGGTGTGTGTGTGTGTGTGTGTGTGTGTGTGTGTCAGTGAGTCTGTGGAGACGATAACAGACGAACGAATAGAGCGATTCAAATGAAATTTAGTACAAAAATCACAATCCATGAATACTGGAAGCCTATTGTTTTAAAACACAATCGAATGTTCAGAACCTCCCTAAATTTTCGAGTGACATTTTGAAAAAATCATCAAAAAATTGAAACCTTTGATAAAGTTACGCAAACAGACATTTCTTATGTAATTTTTCCTGAGAAAACGATTGACATAAACTTTAGAATGCTAGCATGAACCATTCTCGAGATATTGCACATTTTTCAATAAATCTATCAAAAAAAATCCCATAAATTAAAAAAAATATTAACTGTTGAGAAACATGTTTACTATTCATATGTAATATCATGCGATAAATTTGGTGATATCATTCTCATGGATCTAACTTGTTCCATTCACGAGAAAAGATACTTTAAGTAATACTTTTGTATTTGAACGCACAATAGTCATTTATCTGCTGTAAGAATAACTTAGTCCATAACGCTTGGCGAGATTTTGACAACGAATTCAGCGGAATGTCGCCAACTTGGCGACATTTTTAAGTGTTGCCAAATACACGAAAATCTCGCCAAAAGGATAAATATGACACTAAATCAATGAAAATGACGACTAATTGAAGAAAATTCAATATCTTGGAAAGAGTATAAGTATCTACTATAAGAATAACATTTTCTTAACTGTAAAAGTAGTAAATTCTTTGCATTATATAAGGAAAGTCATGTGTTGCCCACATCAGATTTTTTGTGTTTTGTACTTGGCGAAGAGTGTTTTACCTCAAAGTTGTGTCTTTGCGGTATGTCAATGCTTTTTGTAAAATCCTTTATCTACAAGATTACGCAACAATGATAGAAATGTTTCTTTACCATGTAGCATCATTTATTAATATTTTCTCAATTTTTGAAATTCTAAATCAAAATTTTCTGCAAATGTTTTATAAGAAAAGTATATTTAACCTACCTAAATACACGAAATAAACTATTCGGGTTTGTTGGTTCGAGTTTGTTGGTTCGAGTTTGTTGACTTCGGGTTTGTTGGTTCGAGTTTGTTGGTTCGAGTTTGTTGACTTCGGGTTTGTTAGTTCTCTTGCACTGACGAAGGGGATCCAATGTATCTTCAAAACAGAAATACGCTGCATTATCATTTTATTTGAGCTTCAAGTTTTCCTAAAATTGTCTTCTAATGCACTTGTTACGACTTCTCTCTTGAAGATTACTTTTAAAAGGAGTATATGCACAACGTCGTTATATAATGTCGGACCTTCATAGGATAGGAACTGGACCATAGCAAGTATAACATGGCATTAATGTGAGAATCAGTACTTTGTTCTCTCCTGTAGATGACATATTTATTGCTCTCTTATAGTTCCGGTACACAAATCAATCGCTTTCCATAGCTTTTGATGCAATATAATTTGTTATCCTATAACTAAATTGTGCGTTGCCCAAAGTTGAAGTTAACTCACATCCGTAAGTGGGTATAAAATAAATTTCATTTAAGTAATTATGTTGTTTCATTTAATCTCACGCAGCTATAGTGATAACAGGTGTGACATTCACGAAACTTGAACTTTATCTTTAGCCAATTTAGCGGTATCATATAAATACGTGACTATTCTATATTATTTCTGAACATATGACATATAATTGTGCCAATAATTGAATTTAACAGTTTTAGAGACTTGAGTTTGCAAATGCACCCAGTTACACTCCCTACTAGCTAAGAAAATTATTGTTCTGAATTTTCGGAGTCTTTAGACTGGATTTACAACGCTCTATTCATTAAGCTAATATAACATAAAATTCTTCTGTTACAGAGGAATTAACTCAACACCTTTATGGTCGCACATTCAGCCATCAAAGAGTTAACTGTTTTAATATGGAAATCCAGAGAAAATTTGACTTTTGTACAATTTATAAATGGTTCTCATAGTAGTTTTTTCCCATTAGTCTTACTTCGAAGAAGATAAAATAAAATCGCAATGGTACAATCTGACGAAACATAACTTCTTGTAAAATAAAACTCCAATAATATATCCTTGTGTTGAGTTGCTATTAGCATTTAATAATTTTAGAACTTAGTTAAACTGAGTCAGGAGGCTTTTTCTTTTTATATATACGTTTCTTTTTCTTAATTTCAGATCATTCTTTTCATTTATTTAGATTTCTAATGTTCCGTTCTAAAAGTATTCTATTTCTATAGTGCTTGTGGTTTAAAATGGCGAAAGTTCGTTTCCTTTCAGGTTTCAGAAATTAAAATGTATATTCAAATTAGCTAAATTGTAATTCATTTTCTTCCCCTTTTTATTCCCTTTCATTCAATACTAATATTGTTTATTTCGGTTAAGAATTCATTAATTTATCGCTATTTTTCATCTAAATTCTATTTCCTGCAATTTAAAAGTTTAGGAATCCTCCATTTTTAATTTCACCTCTCAATTTAATATTTGGAATATTTTCACTACATTTCTTTTAATTTTCGTCTGGTTTTTAATTTGTTGTCCTCTTCTTTAAAGATAAGAGTTATTTATCGTCTGTTTACGGTATAATAATGGTAATGCTGGGTAATTTAATAAGTATAATGCGGTTAAAGTAATGCTCAATAAATAATGCTCACTTTATAAAAGGAGATGTTTGCGTCGCTGTGTCATCTTTAGCGGAGATTTAAGCATCAGCCTGGTACGAAATTTTATACAGAGGTACCTCAAAACGCAGGAAAATACGATTCGGTTGTATTTTTTATAATTTGAATTAGTTTTTTGATTATTTTATATTATAGCACGATTTTGAACAATTTTCAGACAAATCGGCTCCTTTAGCGACCGAAAATACTGTTAGATTTTCCATCTTGACACAATCAGTAAAATCTAAGAACGTTCTTTCCAACAATCTTTCAACCGAATCCGTAGGATAATTTCTTCCATATTTTCTTATTTTTAAAAATATCGAAATTTGCATTTTTACATGGTTTTATTCAGGGTTTTTCTTTTTATTATTATTGGCCTTTTCTTTAGGTTTTTAGGCTTTTATAGGTTTTATTTAGGTTTGTTTGTCCGATTGTCTAGGTAAAATCCGGAAATCAATTTTTTGACCCACTTCTACATAGCCGATTTTCTTGAAATTTTACAATACCCGGCCACTCAAATTGCTGCTCGTACCCTAGGGTGAGTCGGGTGGTCTGGGTTTTCGACACATACGTATTTGGGCGATGTAGCCCGGTGGTTAGCGCACGGGAATTGCACTCGGTAGGTCCGGGTTCGATTCCCGCCACTGCGAAGACTGCCGCAGTGTTCACGCGAAGTACGATCACGTTAAACCTGTGGGTCCGTAAGTCCTTCCGAGAGGTTGGGAGTAGTGGGAGGAGGGTACAGTCCCTGTGGATGCCTCCCCCACTGGTTTCTAGCCTAAATTGGGTGGCACTTCCCGACCGTCCAAACAGTTACCTTACACCTTTCTGGTAAGTCGTAAGATCAGGGTCTCAACAACAACAACAACACATAAATATTTGCGATGACAGTACAATATTTCATCAAATTTGAGTTGATCTCCTTTGCGTAACTTTATTAGCGGTTTTGATTTTCTGACGATTTTTTCAAAATTTCATTCGAAAATTTAAGGGGGTTCTGAACATTCGATTACGTATAAAAACAATAGGCTTCCAGTGTTTACGGATTGTGATTTTTGTACCAAATTTGGTTCGAATCGGTCCATTCGTTCGTCAGTTATCGTCTCCACAGACTCACTGACACACACACACACACACACACACATACTTTCACACACACACACACACACACACACACACACAGACATACACACACACAGACATCACTTCAAAAATGTTTGATTCGTGATCAGGGATGCTTGAAACGTGCTCTCCCGTCGAAAACTCGAATTCGAATTTTCGACCCCGTCACAATACTTTCCTTATACATTATGTATATAAGGAAAGTAAAAAGTAGGTTTTTCTTATAGTAGATACTAATATTCTTTCCAAGATATTAAATTTTCGACAATTAGTCGTAATTTTTAACCATTTGGCGAGATTTTCGTTAATTTGGCAACATTTCAAAAAGTCGCCAAGTTGGCGACATTCCGCCAAATTCGTCGCCAAAATCTCGCCAAGCGTTATGCACTAAGAAATAAGTTATTCTTACAGCAGATAAATGACTATTGGCGTTCAAACACAAAAGTATTACTAAAAGTATATTTTTTCATGAATGGAATGAGCTAGTTCCACGAGAATGATGTAACCCAATTTATCGTATGGTATTACATATGAAAAGGGAACATGTTTCTCAATAGGAATTTTTTTTTTTTATATGACTTTTTGATAATTTTTTTTTTAAATGAACAATATCTCGAGAACGGTTCATGTTAGCGTTCCAAAATTTATGTCAATCGTTTTCTAATGAAAAATTGCATAAGATATGTCTATTTACGTAACTTTATTAGTGGTTTTGATTTTTTGACGATTTTTTCAAAATTTCATTCGAAAATTTAGGGGGTTCTTAACATTCGATTGCATATAAAAGCAATAGGCTTCCAGTGTTTACGAATTGTGGTTTTTGTACCAAATTTGGTTCGAATCGGTTCATTCGTTCGTCAGTTATCGTCTCCACAGACTCACTGACACACACACACACATACTTTCACACACACACACACACACACACACACAGACATCACTTCAAAAATGTTTGATTCGTGATCAGGGATGCTTGAAACGTGCTCTCCCGTCGAAAACTCGAATTCGAATTTTCGACCCCGTCACAATACTTTCCTTATACATTATGTATATAAGGAAAGTAAAAATTAATTAAAAATAGTGTGGCGGCAATTTATCGTTATAAAATATTATTATTATACTATTATTATGTTAATATATTATTAGTACTAAGAATTTTACAATAAAAATAAAAGAGTATTATGCTCTGCTAATCATTTAACTTTTCATAAATTAATAAAAACATGAATATGACTTTGTAATATGAATATAACTTTGTCTTCGTTAAAAGACACGAGAAAAACAAAAGGTTTGATTTTATATCTGACGAAAAACTGATTACAAAATCACAAAAGACTAAAAAGTATAAAATAAAATATATATCAAAAGCACTTTTTAAGTTACATAATTTTAGTAAAATGTACTAAAAAGTAAACAAAAAAGTTCAATTATTCATAAAATATTGATTATGAAACACTTTTCAACTGAAATGCAATTTTGTTTAAACAACTCTAAAATGCGATACAACAGCGATTATATTTTAAATTATCACAGACTACAATAATTTATAATATTTGCAAACTTAAAACTTCATCGAAAAAATAAACTTTATTCAAATGACGTCATAGAAATATAAATCATCCAGTTCTCTATGTAAAAGCAGTGAATATTTCATTCATACACTTATATTCCAAACTCCAGAGTTAAATAATTTTGAGTGAAAAAAATTCAACAATTCTTATACCACTCATCTTTATAATCACATGTTTATATTCTGCATCCATAAAAATTAGGCTTCGTTGTAAAAATAATCAAAGTTTGATGATCATTTAAACTCAAAAATATTGTAATTTCGTTAGCGCAGAATATAGATGCACAGAAAATACGCAAAAATAAAGCGGTTTTAGGACGAATGCAACACGAAATATACATTTAAAAGAAATTTAAACATCACAATTTTTACACTGGGAAAAAAGATGGATGCCATATTTCATTTAGGTCAAGTGATATCTTCATATACTATGGGTCTAATTATTATTTTAAAGTTTATTTAAAAATAAACTATCGAACATATTTTGCTGATTTTATATATATATATTTTATGGGACAATTTGAATATTTCGTAAAATTTTCGAAGCAATTTGTGAATTTTAAATTCGCTTAAAAAATGCTTGAATAAGAAAGATCAATCATGCACAAAGCCTTGATTATGAAACACATTCTAACTAAAATGCAATTTTATTTAAAGATTTCTAAAATGCGATACATTCAATGGTGATATTTTTTAAATTGTCACAATACTACAATAATTTATTATATTTGAAGATTTCATCAAAAACAAATGCACTTTACTCAAACAAAGTCATATAAATCGCCTGGCTCTCTATATAAAATTAGTGAATGTTTCATTCAAAAAAATTCCATTCCTTTCAATCATCAGCGATATTTTTAAAATTATCACAATACTACAATAATTGATTTTACTTAAAGACTTAAAATCATGGAGATAAAAGCAGTTTCTAACCCCACGCTAAAAACTTCATCGAAAAAACAATAGACTCGTCTGCTTTTCATGTAAAATCAGTGAATGGTTCATTTATATCAACTATATTGAAGACTCCAGATCAAAATAATTTTGCTTTAAAGACATTCAGCAATTCTTATACAACACATCTTGCAGCTTGATGTGTTTACATTCTCCATACGAGAAAATTAGGCTTCGTTGTTGAAATATCAACGTTTGATGACCATTCAAATTCCAAAATATTGTAATTGCATTGGAGCAGTAAATTGATACACAGAAAAAATAAAAAATAAAGAGGTGTTAGGACTGATACAACACTAAATATAAATTAAAAAGAACTTTAAAAATAACGATTTTACACAAAAAAAATAACGATAACACAAGATGGGTGGCATTAATCATTTAAACACAAATATATTGTGATTCCGTTGTTTCAGAATATAGATGCACAGAAATTAAACAAAGATAAAGTGCTTTTAAGACAGATACAACACTAAATGTAAATAAAAAAGAACTTTAAAAATCAAGATTTTGACACAGGATGGATGCTATACTCTATTTTGATGTGGGTCACGTGATCTATTCATATAATATGGGTGTAATTATTATTTTAATTTTTATTTAAAAAACTTCCGAATATATTTTGCTAAACATTTTTTCGTATTTTATGGGATAATTTGAATATTTTCTAAAACTATCGATACAATTTGTAAATTTTAAATTCGCTTAAAAAATGTTTGAAATATTAGGTCCCATAGTGTTCACTGTATTTCATTTTTTCAACCCGGGTTTAATCCAAAACTAATTGGGTGATATTATTAATTTAAATTCCCATAGGTCCCACAGACCGTCTTAACAACATACTAAAATTTCATCTTGATAAAGTCATTTTTACGGCAGTTATCGTGCGAACGGACAGAGAGACTGACAGAATGAACAAAGTCATAAACATTTTTCAACTATGTTGTAAAGTGTTAACAAGAAAGATCAATCATGTATAAAGCATTGATTATGAAACACTTTCCAACTGAATTGTAATTTTATTTAAACATCTCTAAAATGTGATACATTCAGCAGTTATATTTTTAAAATTATCATAATTCTACAATAATTTATTTATTATATTTGAAAACTTTATCGAAAACAAATGAACTTTATTCATATAACGTCATCGAAATATAAATCACCTGGCTCTCTATATAAAAGCTGTGACTATTTCATTCTTAAACTTTTTTCCATTCCTTTCATTCAGAGGCGATATTTTTAAAATTATCACAATACTACAATAACTTAATTTGCTTAATAACGTAAAACCATGGATGTAAAATTACTTTCTAACTCCATGCTTAAAACTTCATCAAAAAAGCAATAATAGAGAATCGTCTGCTTCTCTATGTAAATTCAATGAATGTTTCATACATATCAGCTATGTTGCAGACTACAGGTTTAAATAATTTTGCGTTAAAGAAATTCAGCAATTCTTATACAACTCATCTTACGGTTTGATGTGTTTACATTCTCCATACGTGAAAGTTAGACTTCGTTGTAAAAATGATCAACGTTTAATCATTTAAACTCTAAAATATTGTAATTACGTTGGCGCAGTATATAGAAGCACAGAAAAAAATAAAAAATAAAGCGCTTTTGTGACGGATGCAACACTAAATATAAATTAAAAAGAACTTTAAAAATCACGATTTTCAGACAAGATGGATGCCATATTTCATTTCGAAGTGGGTCACGTAATATTTTCACATCATGGTCACGTGATCTTTTCACATCATGGTCACGTGATCGCTTCATATAAGAGATGTAATTATTATTTTAATTTTTATTTTAAAAACTACCGAACATATTTTGCTGAATTTTTTTTTATATATTTTATGGGATAATTTGCATATTTCCTAAAATTTTCAAAGCAATTTGCTAATTTTAAGTTCGCTTAAAAAAAGTTTCAAAATTTAGGTCCCATGGGGTTCAATGTATTTCATTTTTTCAGCCCGGGTTCAATCCAAAACTAATTGGGTGATATTATTAATTTATATTCATATAGGTTCTACAGACCGTCTGAACAACATACTAAAATTTCATTTTGATTAAGACATTTTTACGGCAGTTATCGTGCGAACGGACAGATAGGCGGAATGAATTAACAAAGTCATAAACACTTTTCAACTAAGTTGTTAAGTATTAAAAATGCATATCCAATATGGCAACAAGGAATCTCAGATATAAATGAACTAATAAACTTTAACGCCTTGTAGTGCGATGACTACACTTTTGTGTCAAAAATATAGGAGATTTATAAGATTTTCTGCTTAATATAAGAGAAGGCCAAGAAATTAAAATATTTTAGAGACCTGTTTCACCCTATTTGTGAACATTTCTGAAAGTTTCGTCAGACAGGTGAGTTTTATATATAGATATGCTGTCTGAATAAGGAAAAAAAGGAGAAGAAGGAAACTGCAATTTTGCTACCTTTTCCTGAAATTCAAAAGGGGGTATCCATGGAGTTAGAAAATAAAGGAGACGAAACTCCTATAAATCAAACGGTTGGAAATGCCATGATGCTTTGAGAATTATATCTAGGTGTCGCTACTGTTAGTAAAGTAGCTGTTATTGTTAGTTGACACAACAGAACGGGGTAGTATTTAGTATATGTATTTTTAATTATTTTTAAATTGAAGGATTCCTTATTATGAGTATAATTAACTAGTATTGTTTCATAGTTGTAGGATAGAATACAGATTATAAGGAGATAAAAATAATTTGAAAGTTAAAATAAATTTGAATACGTAGGAATATTCTTTATTATTTAAGTTCAACTTTTCATTGCGCTAATCATTTACTTTTACAAAATTGGCAGTCTAAGTAAATATTTTAAGCCTTTCACCATAGAAAAGCATACAATACAAGGCTGCGTAACTTATCCCAGCGCCACCTGAATGAGTGTCTCAAACGATATTAGTGTTTACTTAATATGAAGTTTTAACTACTTACTTTTACCTCCACGCCTGTATCTTTCTCGCGGTTGACGATACAACCGTGCAACTTTGAAATAACATTCTAAACAACCATAGCTCCATTGTAATGCACCATCTCAAATTCTTTTACCACATTGATTTTAAAGTGTCTCGGGTACTATAATCAGAGTGAAATCCTATGCTTCACATTTTGTTTTGTATAATTTCTCCTTCAAAAATCTGATGTGAGCAACACGTGGCTTTTCTTATATAATGCTATGAATTTACTAATTTTACAGCAAAAAAAATCTGATGTGGGCAGCACATGACTTTCCCTGCAGACTTATATACACATTCTCTTATTTTAATTACATTTAATTCACTATTAATTCAATTTTCGTTCTCATTTGGTAACTGGACTCATTTTCAAAGGTGGCGTAAAGAAAAAAACAAAAACAAAAATATCTCGAGAACGGCTAGTCCTAGTTTAATGGGATTGATCTTATTCTTTTCTTCGTTAAAAATTACGTATAAAACAAGCATTTAATGGATATATTTCAACATACGTAGTTTTATATTTTAGATTTTGTCGATTTTTGCGGGCCATTTCGCAAAAAAAGGCAGGTTATTTTTCTTCGAATCTTAACAAAATCTAATCAACACCAGGGTGTCCCACAAGTGACTTACCTACCAAATTTTGTTTAATTCAGTCCTTTAGTTTTTCAACTAGAGTGGATACAAGCTTTTGCGGGCCATTTCGCAAAAAAGGCGGGTTCTTTTATTCCGAATCATACTCAAAACTAATCAGCACCAGATCCGCCCACAAGTGATATACCTACCAAATTTTATGAAATTCGGTCAATTAGTTTTTTAGTTAGAGTGGATACAAAATCTGCACAGACAGGCACACAGACATACACAGACGTCACGATAAAAATAGTTTTCTCGTATTCTAGAGGTCTCGAAACGTGTAGATCCGTCGAAAACTCGAGTTGCGATTTTCGGCATGATTCCAATACTTTCCCTATACATTACCATGTATTGCAGGGAAAGTAAAAATAGGTTATTCTTTTAGTAGATACTATTATTTTAAGATATTGAATTTTCATCAATTAGTCGTTATTTTTATCTATTTGGCAAGATTTTCGCTAATTTGGCAACATTTAAAAAAGTCGCCAAGTTGGCAACATTCCACCAAATTCATCACCAAAAACTCGCCAATCGTTATGGACGGAGAAATAAGTTATTCTTATAGCAGGTAAATGACTATTAGTATTCAAATTCAAAAGTATTACTCAAAATATATTTTCTCATGAATGGATCGAGTTAGATCCATGAGAATGATGTCACCAAGTCTATGGCATGATATTACATATGAAAAGTAAACATATTTTTCAACAGTGGATATTTGTTTTTTCAATTTATGGGATTTTTGGATACATTTATTTGAAAAATAGACAATATCTAGAGAACGGTTCACGCTAGCGTTCTAAAGTTTATGTCAATCATTTTCTAAGGAAAAATTACATAAGAAATATCTATTTACGTAACTTCATTAAAGGTTTTGATTTTTTGATGTTTTCAAAATTTTACTCGAAAATTTAGGAGCGTTCTGAACATTCTTCGATTGTGTTTAAAAACAATTGGCTTCCAGTATTCATGGATAGTAATTTTTGTACCAAATTTCATTCGAATCGCTCAGTTTTTCGTGAGATATCGTCTCCACACAGTCACTGACACACACACACACACACACACACACATACTTTCTCACACACACACTTTCACACACACACACACAGACATCACCTCAAAAATGTTCGATTCGTGAGCAGGGATGCTTGAAATGTGCTTTCCCTTCGAAGACTCGAATTCGAATTTTCGACCCCGTCACAATACTTTCCTCATACATTATTGTATATAAGGAAAGTAAAAATACCTAAAATTTTTATGGCTAATAAGTGAATACCTATAGCATATATGATCATTTTTTTCAGTAAAGTGAATCTGATGATAATATTTTTAAAAATCGTATAATTTTCATGAATTTATTAAAATTATATCTTGATATAGGTCGCTTACTCGCATGATTGCAACAAAACCATTACTTTCAGAAACAAAAATATTGCTGATTATCATGTAAAAGTATCAAAAAGTTATACTTCAAAATAAAAGCATTTGCATAATTAAAGTTTTTAAAAATTAAATTAAAAATTACTATTTATAATTATTAAATGTATAATTCAACTTTGAAAATTTTAATTAAGCAATTGTTTTTATTTTGAGATATAACTTCTTCCGTGGAGACTTTTACATCATAGTCGGCAATATTTCTTTTTCTGTAGGAAATAGTTTTGTTGCAATCATGCGCGGAAGCAACCTATATCAAAATAGCATTTTAGTCAACTCATGAAAATTATACGACTTTTAAAAATATTATTATATTCACCGTATTCAAAAAATTATCATATATGCTGCAGGTATTCACTTATTAGCCACAAAATTTATCGGTATTATTGAAGTATAGGAAAAATTATACAAAACAAAATAAGAAACCACTCTGTTTATTGTACTTTAAGACTATTGAAACCCCTTAAAGATATTTATATACGGTATATAGCTTGTGAAATCATTTCTGCAACATAGTGTCTTGCAGAGCTTTCGCCCTTTAGTCACTTTACAAATGCTGCTCTAATTTTTCAGTTTCCAACACTGCTAAAATTTTTGATATTCTATAAACAACTTCATGAGCCAACGGCTCTACCGTGCTGAAAACACCAATTCTCGTTAGATCACCGAAGTTAAGCAGCATCGGGCGCGATTAGTATTTAGGTGGGTGACCACCTGGAAACACCGGGTACTGTTGGCTCATTTCAGTCGACGCGACGGCCGAACGGTCAAGGCGAGCGTTTCCAGCGATTGATCGGCCGCCACGTTGTGGGTTCAAGTCCCACGTAAGACATGGATGTTGTGTGTTGTGGGCGCAGTGTGTTCCACCCCCCTCGGGTGCGCCTGGGGCAACGTCCCTGGACGGCTAAATGGTTCACGATTTCGGCCGTACATAGAGCAAAAAGACGCAAGTCTAGTGCCTGGCCATTGGGGAAAAAAAATAAATAAACAACTTCATTGAATATCGAAAGGAACTATCTTTCACAACAATGATTCAAACTATTAAGCCTCAAAATCTCTGCGGCATAAATTAACTCTTATATGTATGATTATGTTAGATTTTGTCCCATACTGCCACGTTATGGATATATAAAATTTCGAATAAATTTCGAAGTTTTCGCTCGAATTAAAAATACATTCTATCGAGTTCTAGATGGTTTGATAACAAAGCCGGATATAAAATTTCGTAAATATCCATTAACATTTGCGGCCGCTATAGTGTACACAAAAAATCGACCAGACATACATACAGACAAGCATCACTCCAAAAATAGTCAAAACATGTTCAAGAGGTCTTATAACATATATTCTCGAAGTCTAGACTTCGAAAATTATCGTGAAAACAATACTTTCTCTATACTGTATCTCATAGTATGACAAAGTAAAAATAAATCTTGAACTTTCGAGCCTGCCGTAGAGCTTATAAGTATTTCTATTCCAAAACAAGACAATTTTATTGAAGACCCTGAAAAATCTACACGTATCCGTAAGAGTTTTCAACTAAACTCTGCAATCTAATTTTTAACCGTAGTTAGTTACATAATAAAAACAGTTTTCAATTACTTTACAGAGACTACTTCCTTGATTGAAATTTGTTGATACATTACAGAAGAAATCTTGAACTTTTTAACGTGAGGTAAAACGTTTTAACTTGAGGTATTACCCATTCCAAAACAAGGCAATTTTATTGTAAACCATGCGAGGCTTATACCTATTATAAAAGTTTATTTTTTAACTAAACTCTGCAATGTTACCTAGAAAAGTTGTTTTCAGTTACTTTACCAATCAGTTACTTAATAAAGAATTTTTTCAGTTACTTCACAAAAGCAGGTTGCAGTTACTTAATTGACAGTTTTCAGTTGTTCTCAGATATATTCTTAACAATCCAACTTCAGATATTGCTTAATTCGATTGGGAATCATCAACTCATGTATACTATCGAATATCTTGGGTTGGAGTGTTGCTCTTATTACACATCGACACAGGTGCTTTAGCTTTCTCGGTGTCACTGGTCCGTTAGCCATTTCAGGAAAATTTCTCTCATACGCATTTATAATTATAGGTCCATCTTGCTTAAATGATCTCCCTCTGTAAAGAATAGTATTTGTAGTCAGCGCATGCTTCATTTCGCTTGTTGTAACGTATGGAGTGGGAATAGATCGCCACACAACTTCGAAGCAAGATATCATCTGTTCATTCTTTGTCTTGTAACTAAACTGCATTTTATATAAGAACATAATGACTCTGTCAATATCTTGAAATCTTGGCGGCATTTTTTTAATAGCTGTAAAACTAGGCGGAACCAAGCACTTAACTTTATAACGCGTGGTATCATCTTCATAGTCTTCAAAAGAACTGACATAAGTGACTTGCTCTCTGAAACTAAAAAATAAATATGTAAGCACTTAAAACGTATGTGTAAACGTAAAGGACGTTCAAGTTAATGCACAATTTTAAACTCTCAATAACTTTGAATGTACAAAGAACTGAAACGTTCTGTAAGTGGCATATTAAATAAAATCTCATTTGAACAGCACATATGACTTTCCTTAATTCATTATATATTATAACATAAATTATAACTTAAAATCACTAATTATAACTTAATAAGTAACTTCAATTATAACTTTAATCCATTTATATATTATTTTTTTTCATAATGTATTAATTTGAGATTTATCACGGAAAATAAGAAATGAAATGGATACTAATTTGGAATTACATTGCATTAAAATCTTTAAAATTATTCTCTTTGTATTTTGGCAATGTGGAGCATTGATAAATGTCGCCAAATTGCAAAAAATCCGAACTTCAAAGAATGATTTATCTAGCACAATAGCGTATTTAAGCACATTTTAGCTTATTACTTTCCTTATATACATAATGTATGAGGAAAGTATTGTTACGGGGTCGAAAATTCGAATTCGAGTTTTCGACGGGAAAGCACGCTTCAAGCATCCCTGATCACGAATCAAACATTTTTGAGGTGATGTCTGTGTGTGTGTGTGTGTGTGTAGTGTGTATCAGTGAGTCTGTGGAGACGATATCTCAAGAACGAATGGAGCGATTCGAATGAAATTTGGTACAAAAATCACAATCCGTGAATACTGGAAGCCTATTGTTTTTAAACGAAATCGAATGTTCAGAGTGAATTTCGAAATTTTCCAGTGAAATTTTGAAAAAATCATCAAAAATTCAAAATCTTTAATAATGTTACGCAAATAGACATTTCTTATGTAATTTTGCCTTAGAAAACGATTTACGCAAACTTTAGAACGCTAGCATGAACCGTTCTCGAGATATTGCACATTTTTCAAATACATTTATAAAAAAAAAATCCCATAAATTAAAAATATATATTAACTATTGAGAAACATGTTCACTTTTCATATGTAATATCATGCGATAAATTGGGTGACATCATTCTCGGGGATTTAGCTCGTTCCATTCATAAGAAAAGATACTTTGAGAAATACTTTTGTATTTAAACGTCAATAGTCATTTATCTGCTATAAGAATAACTTATTTCTCCTTCCATAACGCTTAGCGAGATTTTGGAGATGAATTTGGCGGATTGTCGCCAACTTGGCGACTTTTTAAATGTTGCCAAATTAACGAACATCTCGCCAAATGGATAAAAATGACGCTAAATCGATGAAAATGACAACTAATTAACGAAAATTCAATATCTTGGAAAGAATATAAGTATCTACTATAAGAACAACCTATTTTTTTTTGCTGTAAAAGTAGTAAATTCATTACATTATATAAGAAAAGTCATGTGCTGCCACACATCAGATTTTATATTTTTTATTTTTACAAAAAATTTCGAATAAAAGGGCCAGGCTTTTATTTCCTGTCATAGTCAATTATAATCAGTTACAGAGTAATGCATGAATGGATAACTACTAAATTTCATGAAACTTCATCATATAGTTTTTTAGCTACAATGCAGTAATAAATACATTGCACAGACATATAATGGGTTACTTTTAAATTTAATAATTTTAAGAACTTTATTATTTGACAATACTGTTTCAAGAGATTTATTTACATATTCATGCTCCCTTTTCTTAATTTTTAATTACCTATTTTCTGTTTATTTAGGAATTCAATATTCCAAATATGATCCATATCATAACTGAAGTGGTTCAAAATGACGGGAGTTCATTATTTTTAGATTTAGTAATTTAAATTTATTTAAATTGGTTGAATTTTCATTCATTTTATTCCCCTTTTTATTTCCTCTCATTGAATGCTAATTTTGTTATTTTCGGTTAAGAATCCATTACTTTTTCTCGATTTTTCATTAAATAAAAATTCCTGGCATTCAAAATATTTCAGATTCATCCATCTTTAAATTCACTACACAGAATTTTAAAATTTAATGTAATTTAATGTAATCGTATGTAATTTTCAACACTTTACAACATAGTTGAAAAGTGTTTATGACTTTGTTCATTTTGTCTGTCTGTCTGTCCGCTAGCACGATAACTGCCGTAAAAATAACTTTATAAAAATGAAATTTTAGTATGTTGTTCAGACGGTCTGTGGGACCTATGGGAATATAAAGGAATAATATCACCCAATTAGCTTTGGATTGAACCTTGGTTGAAAAAAGGAAATACATTGAACCCTATGGTACTTATTTTTTCAAACATTTTTTAAGCGAATTTAAAATTCGCAAATTGCTTCGAAAGTTTTAGGAAATATCCAAATTATCCCATAAAATATATAAAAGAATTTCAACAAAATATATTCAGTAGTTATTTAAATAAAAATTAAAATAATAATTACACCCTTTATATGAAGAGATCACCTGATCCACTTCAAAATCGTAATTTTTAAAGGTTTTTTTAATTCATATTTAGTGTTGTATCCGTCCTAAAACAGCTTTATTTTTGCTTAAATTCTATGCATCTACATACTGAAACAACACAATTACAATATATTTGAGTTTAAATGATCATCCAACTTTTATTACAATTATTTCTACAACAAAACCTAATTTTCACTTATGGAAAATGTAAATACTGAAAGACGTAGAATGAGTTGTATAAGAATTGCTGAATTTCTTTAACGCAAAATTATTTAGCTCATGGAGTCTGCAATATAGCTGATATGAATGAAACATTCATCGATTTTACTCAGAGAATCAGACGATTTTTTCGAAGAAGTTTTAAGCATAGAGTTAAATTACTTGTACCTCCATGGTTTTAAGTTTTAAATAAAATAAATTATTATAGTATTGTGATGAATGAAAGGATTGGAAAAATGTTTATGAATGATATGCTGCTTTTATATAGAGGCGATTTATATTTCGATGACGTCATTTGAATACAGTTCATTTGTTTTCGGTGAAGTTTTCAAGTATAATAAATTATTGTAGTATTATGATAATTTTAAAAATATTACCGAGGAATGTATCGCATTTTAGAGATGTTTAAACCAGGCAATTTATATTTCAATGCCATCATTTGAATGAAATTCATTTTTTTTTTTCGATGAAGTTTTAAGTTTTCGTATATAATAAATTAACGTAGTATTGTGATAATTTTTAAAATATTATCGCATTTTAGAGATGTTTATATGAAATTGCATTGAAGTTGGAAAGTGTTTCATAATCAATGCTTTATGCATGATTGATCTTTCTTGCTTATTATCGATTGGGTCGCTATTTTATTTGCAATGGTTGGCAACTGCTTTCGGAATATAAATAATATGTTTGTGCCCATGAAGCTAGAAAGATGGAGATAAATCTCCTAAGAATTAAACGATTGAAAATGCCATAATGTTTAGAGAATTATATCTAGGTGTTGCTGGTGTTAGTACAGTAGCTGCTACTCTTAGTTGATACAATTTAAAGGCGTAGAATTTAGTATATGTATTTTTGATTATTTTTAAATCAAGGGTATCCTAATTATGAGTATAATTAAACAGTATTTGTAATAGTTATATGACAAAATACAGAATATAAGGAGATAAAAATAAATTGAAAGGTAAAATAATTTTGAATACATAGGAATATTCTTTATTGCCTCAGTTCTACTTTGCATTGCGCTAATAATTTATTTTTACAAAATCGACTGTGTATATTAATATATATTAATGAGTACTAGAAAACTTAATGATTCATGATCTATGACTAATGCATTTGCTGACTACTTTTTCTCTGTTTTTTGGGGCATGACCTTCTTTGATAAATATGTGTGTATTCCTGGTACTATTGATGCCAACTATGTTGCTGATTGTGTTAATATTCTTCATATTACTACTACTGATATGCTAAATGCTATCAAGCAATTAAAATCTTCTAAATCTATTGGTTTCGATAATGTTCCTTTTTTTATTGTTCAGGGCTGTTGTAAGTCTTTTTCTTATCCGCTTTTAATCTTATTCAACTTGCCTTTAAAATCCAAGTCTTTTCCTAACTTATGGAAGTCTACTAAAATTTTGTCTATCTTTAAAAAAGGGTGCAGAAATGATGTTATAAATGACAGACCAATTGCTATTTTATTTTCATTTTCTAAAAAAATTTAAAGTATTATGTTCAATAAAATTTACAATCAGATTAAAAACAATGTTCCTCCTTTTCAACATGGTTTTCTATCCAAATGTAGTGCTGTTACTAATTTTCTCAGCATTTGTGATAAAATTGCCTGGTCCCTTAAGAATAATAACCAGCTGGGTCTTCTTTATACTAACTTTGAAAAAGCTTTCGAGAAAGTTGATTTCGGTCTTTTAATGCTAAAACTATATGAAATGGCGTTCAGTTTGGACCTTTTGGATTGCATTGTTTCATTTTGAACGATGAGATCTCTTACTGCCACCTATTATTCTGCTGTGTCATATTCTTTATCTAATGGATCTGGCGTTCCTCAGGGTTCTAACCTGGATCCTTTGTTATTCCTACTTTTTGTAAATGATATTCCACGATGTTTTAATTTTTGTGTTGTCTTCTCTTTGCTGATGATCTTAAACTCTATAGGTGTATTGAAACTATCGATGATTGCTACAAAGTACAATTTCATCTTAATCAACTGTAACTCTAGTCAGCAAATAATAATCTAAGTTAAATATTTCAAAATGCAATAATATAAGCTTTACTCATAAGCATACTAAAATTCTTTTTGCGTTCTGTATTAAAGCTGAATTCCTCACTCGTGTGAATGACTTCAATGACATGGGCATTTTGGCGATGCTGAGTTCAAATTCACTTTACACATTCAAAATATTTTTTCTAGAGGTTATAAGGTAGTTGGTTTTATTTTGGGAAAGACTAGGGATTTTGAAAATATTAATGCTTTAATTCACTTATTTGATTCTATTATTCGACCATTGGAATGCTGTTCTTTAATTTGAGATCCTTATTATAGTGATTCAGTTGATATAATTGAAAATATTCAAAATAAGTTTGTGAGGTTCCTTTATTTTATGATCAGTGGCTTGTATTCCGGTAACATTTCTTCTGTATATCTCAAGGACTTGCTTGGTATTAATTCATGAAAATTTCGGCGGATCATATGGTGTGTTTAGGAAATGACTCAATAATCAGACTGATTGTAGTGCACTTTTAGGTGTGATCAATCTTTATGCTAGCAAACCTAGTTTAAGATGTCATACGCTATTTCACATTACAGCTAATGTTAATCGCAATTTGAGAAATGTTTTTCTTTTTAAATTTTATACATTATTTAATTTATGTTCAAATAGTGTTGATTTGTTTGCTATGTCTCAATTTTTTTAAATGTATGCTTGATGGCTTGACTTTGCTCTATGACTCCCTGTACTGTGATCATTGTAATTGGACTTATTCCGTTACGTATTACTAACAGGTTGGGTATAAATAAATACATTTATATCCAACCACAAATTTTTATAATAATACTTTTTTCCTGGAACCAGACTTACTGCAGATTAGGTGCCGTCACGATTTGTTTGTTATGTATTCATCCGCGAATCGAATCGAAATTGACATTGCCAACTCCGAAAAACGTTATTTATGGCTTAAGAACTAACCCGCATAATATTTTGACCAGTACCGTATAATACACATTAACCCGATTTGGCGCGGTTTGTACAATACAGCTGGACCTTATTTTTTCGTGATAACTAAAACAGCACAGAAAAACCCGTAGTTCATTTCCTATTAAGCAAATTTTTAAGAAGCGGATCTTAAACGCAAATGTAACCCCTATTCATGGGTCATTTCAATAATAGGATAGTCTCTGGGATTTAGCCGGATAGGATAGAGTAGGTTAGATAGTTTAGAAAATATCGCCAAAATGCATCCTACCTCTATTGTATACGTGTGAAATTCTGCAATAATAGTTAATAAAGCAAAATATGCACTATAAAGGTGATATTAAACAATTATCTACATTGGCGTCCTTGGACGCCAATGTCTGCAGAGGGGGATCGAACTGTTTGGGATAGTGTATGTCAAATACCTGACTTTATGGGAGGTTCTTCGTTTGAGATTGACGCTGTCCCACCCGTAAGCAAAAGGTTAATATCGAAAGTATCATCTCCGATATTTTAACATTGAAATATAATGGAGGATTATTCTCCAAATTTCCAAATGGAAAACTGATCGTAGCACATTATACACTTAAAACCCTAAATTCAATAGCAACTCAGAAAAATATTCATTTTTAAGCTGCTTAAAATACACGATACAAGACTTCTTACTGAGAATCAAAATTATTACCCCTGATAGTTAAGAACTGCGAATCTCCTCCTCATTTTGGAGAATTTTTTTGTCAATCCAAGGGAAAATCCATTTAATACATATTGGTAACGCTTGCCATCAAATACATCAGCATAATCCTCAGGCCAATAAGTTAAAAGCGGAAGACTTGCCATAATCAAACATTGATCTTCATCTACACGATTCCAATTATTATAACTGTTTTCCTTCCACTTGTTGCCAACTTCAAGATGAATATCTTATAAAATATATATGAATATCTTATAAAAAGGGATAAGAAATAAATCCAGTGAGCTACGTCACGGTCATGGAGGTAAAAGTAAGGCGTTAAAACTTCATATTAAGATAACGCCAGTATCGTTTGAGACAATCATTCAGGTGGCGCTGGGATAAGATAAGTAGTCCTGTATTGTATGCATTTCTATAGCGAAAGACCTAAAATATTTATTTAAACTGTCAATTTTGTAAAAATTAATTATTAGTGCAACGCAAAGAATAACTGAAGCAATAAAGAATATTCCTACGTATTCAAAATTATTTTACTTTCCAATTCATTTTTATCTCCACATACTCTGTACTCTATCCTACAACTATGAAAAAATACTGGTTAATTATACTCATTAAAGAATCCTTAATTTAAAAATTATTAAAAATACATATACTATATACTACGCATTTCTATAGTGTCAACTAACAATAGCAACTACTTTACAAACACTAGCAGCACCTAGATATAATTCTCAAAGCATTATGGCATTTTTAAGCGTTTCATCCAAAGGAGTTTTATCTCCTCCTTTCTAACTCCATGGTAAGCGGAGTGCATTCGTTTCTAATTAACATTTATTTACGTATTTACGAACTCTATGTACATATGTACAATATTAAGAAATCAATGAATTCGTTTCAGACGTCTCAAATTACAATTGCGACTACTGCATATGGAGGAGATATGGCTACCGTTTTCGTCGAACACCCAACAAAAAACTGGCGTTGCCACTCCAGATAAGAGAAACATAGGAGCAGGCAGCTAATTCTGACGTAAATGTTCACAACACGGACATTATAATTAGAGTAAGGGCTTCGATATATAAGTCACAACACGTCCATTATGCTTACATAGGCGGTTTGCACCATGGAGTTAGTAAAAAGGAGATAAAACCCCTATGAATGATGCGCTTGAAAATGCCATAATGCCTTGAAAATGATATCTAGGTATCACTAGCGTTAGTAAAGTGGCTGATATTGTTAGTTGATACAAGAGAAAGGCGTAAAATTTAGTATATGCATATTTGACTATTTTTAAATGAAGGATTCCCTAATTATGAGTATAATTATTTAGTATTTTTTCATAGTTGTAGGATAGAGTGTAGACTATAGGGAGATAAAAATAAATTGAAAGGTAAAATAATTTTGAAATACATAGAAATATTCTTTATTGTTTCAATTCTACTTCGCATTGCGCTAATAATTTATTTTTACGAAATTGACAGTTTAAATAATTATTTTAGTCTTTTCGCCATAGAAATGCATACAATGTAGAACTAATTATCTTATCCTAGCACCACCTGAATGATTGTTTCAAACGATATTGGTTTTTTCTTAATATGAAGCACAATAAGGAAATTGATTTTAAATATCAATTTAGAACTAGCAAAAACTGGACCCGCATGTGTGAAGTATGCGAGCTGTGAAAGATTTCAAATTAAAACTTTATTTAACAAATAAATTATGGAATTAGAAGTATAAAAAAATAATTTCAATATTTAAGAATCCTAATACAAAAGAACATAAGTTTTTAGAATTTTAATTAAGTTACACAGATTAAAATTCAAGGAAACAATGGAATCAAAGTAACACATTTAAATCACCAAAACCATATTTCCATAAATTTGATTTCTATCATTGTATACATCATGTAGGTCGAGCAAATCTCTAACTCCATGGTATGTATTTTGTTTCGTCATGTCCTTTTAACAACCGTGTGAAAAAAAATTAGATAATGAAACTTAATATTGAACCACAGCCAACTTTATCTAAAATTTCTGATCTTTCCTCGGCGAAACTAGACAACCATCCCAGCTCAAAAATAACCGCTAGGTGGTGCTAGTTATCAGTTAAAACAACGTTGTTGTTTTTCCAATTGAATACTTGTTTTACCTTGCAAGATTCGTTATATATATTTAATTCTGATCGTGTTTTCAATTTTTTTTACTTTGATTTTCTTGTATTTTTAAATTGTAATATCTGTCTTAGTTTGAAATACGGTACTATTTATTTAAAAATAAAAATAATTTCGATATTTTAATCTTTTCTCCTTGTCTTTTAGAAGAAACAAAAAAAAATATTATCCGAGCGAGGTTTTAGCTCGCTTTTCTTATTTTCACTTAAAATGTCTACTAAACTATAAAAAATAATTATAAACAGTAAGCGACAAAAATGTTCTGTAGGAAAACCAGGTTCTTGATTAAATATATATATATATATATATATATATATATATATATATATATATATAATTGAAAGATATAGAAATTTAAATTGAATCTTAAGAAAGAAAGTACTTTAGTATTTATGCGCAAGGCAGCAATTATGTAAGCACCTTACACTGCCTTCTTTTTCTTAATTCTTTTGTTTCCTAAATCTTATATATATATATATATATATATATATATAGAGAGAGAGAGAGAGAGAGAGAGAGAGAGGGAAAGAGATAGATAGATAGAGAGATGTAAAATTATAATAGTTTGAAAATCCAATGAAAGAAAAGTAAGAAGCTGCAACTCGCATTGTCATTCTTTTTACTTAATGTCTTTTATTTCCTTACATATTCATATTTGCAAAGCATCATTCATATTTTTAGCAAGCTACGATAAATATGATATAATATATATATATATATATATATATATATATGTATTGAAGTGTCTTATATTAAATACAACATATACTATTAAAACCTGTCAGAACATGTATGTCCTAACGATTTAAAATGCCATATTTCTTTCAGTATCCCACTGTGTGTTTTAAAAGTGAGCTAACGATCCGACAATATGGCCGAAATATTCTAAAATTGGAAAAATTTAACAGATTTCTAAATATCTGCAAAAATAAAATCCTAAAAAGCACTGAAATTTGCAAGTCCCAGTGATTTTAAAATGGCCCTCGACTAGAACCTCGCGGTTTTTTTTCTTTAAAGTGAGCAAACGTTCCGAAGGTATAATAAAAACATTCTAAAAAACTCTAATGTAGGCAACAGATGACTTTCCTTATATAATGCAATGAATTTACTACTTTTACAGTATATGAATTTACTACTTTTACAGTACAAGATATTGAATTTTCGACAATGAGTCGTCATTTTCATTGATTCAGCGTCATTTTTATCCATTTGGCGAAATTTTCATTAATTTGGCAACATTAAAAAAAGTCGCCACGTTGGCGACATTCCGCCAAATTTATCGCCAAATTCTCGCCAAGCGTTATGGACGGAGCAATAAATTATTCTTACAGCAGATAAATGACTATTGACGTTCAAATACAAAAGTATTTCTCAAAGTATCTTTTCTCATGAATGGAACGAGCTAAATCCACGAGAATGATGTCACCCAATTTATCGCATGATATTACATATGAAAAGTGAACATGTTTCTCAACAGTTAATATTTGTTTTTAATTTATGAGATTTTTTCATAAATCTGTTTGAAAAATGTGAAATATCTCGAGAACGGTTCATGCTAGCGTTCTAATGTTTATGTCAATCGTTTTCTAAGGAATAATTACATAAGAAATGTCTATTTGCGTAACTTTATTAAAGGTTTTGATGTTTTGATGATTTTTTCAAAATTTCAGTCGATAATTTAGCGGGGTTATGAACAATCGATTACGTTTAAAAACAATAGGCTTCCAGTATTCACGGATTGTGATTTTTGTACCATATTTCATTCGAATCGCTCCATTTGTTCGTGAGATATCGTCTCCACACACACACACACACACACAGACATCACCTCAAAAATGTTTGATTCGTGATCAGGGATGCTTGAAACGTGCTCTCCCGTCGAAAACTCAATTCGAATTTTCAACCCCCGTCACAATACTTTCTTTATACATTATGTATATAAGGAAAGTAATATACATAAAAAATATAGTAGATTTTTAAATATTTGCACAAAAGTTTGGGCATCGTCAGGAATCGAAGTCCTCCGAGTACATCCCCGTGCCTTAACCACTGGAATATGTAAAGAACCTTGCTGTCCCAACCGGGAATCGAACCCGGAATCTTAGAACTGGCCAGCCGATGCTCTACCATTTGAGCTACTGGGATGAAATCGCAAGCTCTTATCGAAGTAGGCTCTGCATTCTCCATCCTCTAATGTCAGATTGACGGGCAACTGACAATATGTCTGACCATCTCCTGCTATTTTTACCTCAGTTTAGCCATCTGCTACTACTATTTTTATCCAGGTTAGTATCCTGCGTGGTCGTTATCCTGTTAATCTAAAATCGGCGCTCCATCTTCCAGAGTCCACTGAATCCCTACTAGTAGTACTAGGGTCACTTTCAGGCCCGAACCGGGAATAGAACCCTGGATCTCCGAACTGGCCAGCTGACGCTCTACCGTTGAACTACTAGGACGAAATTGCAAGCTCTTATCGTCAAAGTGGACTTTGCAATTATCCCACCTTTATATCCTTTAAGCTTTCAATGGTCGCTGCTATTCAAAGAGTATTTTCCATTTTTGCGCGCACATCAACTGTTTCTCCAGTAATTATGCGCAGAGAGATGGTGGGTGCCCTATGGAGACTCTGACCATTAATCGGGCTAGCTCGTACTGTTGTAATGTATCCAATGTATCAAGATAAAGTAATAGGGTATGCAAACTCCGTATCAAATTACGGAAATAAGAAATTACACACTCACAAAACACGATAGAAATATTGTCTAGAAAAAAATCTGATGGTCGTTACATCCACGAGCCAGCTACTTAATGACTTCCTTCTTTGTGTGGGCTGCTGGGGAGAATTTTCCAGAAAAGGTCAGACGAAATTCGAAAGCCAGATTTGGGCCTACAGAGCACAACGCGGTCCACTTTCGGGGAGGGTTGTGCCCCGGCTTCTGCTATCGGAGGTGACGGCTAGCTACGTCCCTTTTAATGATCGTCGATACTGACTTTGTAAAAATAGTAGTATCAAGAGGCTAGTCAGAGATAAAAATAGCAGGCGATGATCGGTCAGATTGTCAAGTTGTACTTTAATCTAATATTAGAAGAAATCCACTTCGACAATAAGAGCTTAAAATTCTGTCCCAGTAGCTCTACGGCATGCCTGTGCGAAGATTCTTCAATTTCCGATTGGGGCAACAAGTTTCTTTACAACGTCTGTTTTAATGCAGTGACAAAGGTATTTTACAATTAATGATATAAACACCTTTATTTATCTGTCTGTTTATCTATCTGTCTGTTTATCTATCTATCTCTGGGTAACACTGCTATAAAATGCTGCCAAACGTGTTTCAATCACGGATAAATATTTCAATTTAAATACTAATCCAGATCATCAGCATTTCCATAACCTTCCACGTGAACACTCAATTTTTCCGACCACCCATTGACTCCCCACGATCGCTCCTGCTTGAATTCAGTGTTCATATTAAAAACCAGAACGTTCTTCTGAACTAATTAAATTTTTGCTTGAACGCTGTTCGGGTTTTTTTTTCCCTCAAAGACATATTTTAAATGTAAATTGCTGTCTTGTCAAAATTTTTTATATTAGAGAAAAAATAAATTGTCCAAAACAATAAATGTAAATGTTTTCTCCTTTCAAATTATTTTCAATTTTTCTTCCTTAGTAATCTTAAGTCCACAGATATTTTTTCTTTCAAAGGCTTAGATAAAATTAAAAATATGATGTGGGCAACACATGACTTTCCCTGCAGACTTGTATTCACGTTCTCTTTATGTTAATTAAATTTAATTCACTTTTAATTCAATTTTCGTTCTCATTTGATAACTGGACTTATTTTCAAAGATGGCGTAGAGAAAATACGAAAAAAATAAAATATCTCGAGAACGGCTAGTCCTAGTGTAATGGGGTTGGTCTTATTCTTTTCTTCGTTAAAAATTACGTATTAAACGAGCATTTAGTGGATATATTTGAGCATACGTAGTTCTTTATTTTAAATTTTGGCGATTTTTGCTGGCCATTTTGCAAAAAAAGGCAGGTTATTTTTTTCCGAATCGTACCAAAATCTAATCAGCACGAGCGTGACCCACAAGCGACTTATTTACCAAATTTTGTGAAATTCGGTCCATTAGATTTTTAGCTAGAATGAATACAAGCCTTTGCGGGCCATTTCGCAAAAAAAGACGGGTTCTTTTATCCCGAATCGTACCCAAAACTAATCAGCACCAGATTCGCCCACAAGTGACATACCTACCAAATTTTATGAAATTCGGTCAATTAGTTTTTCAGTTAAAGTGGATACAAAATCTGCACAGACAGTCACACAAACACACAGACACACACACAGACGTCACGCTAAAAATCGTTTTTTCCTATTCTAGAGGTCTCGAAACGTGTAGATCCGTCGAAAACTCGAGTTGCGATTTTCGACATGATTCCAATACTTTCCCTATACATTATCATGTATTGCAGGGAAAGTAAAAATAAAATTTAAAATGTATTTTAAAACGGACGCCACGGGCGTCAGGGTTAAATTCTGATATAGTGATAAAAGCTCAACCTAACCGGCTCAATGTTACAATTCCAGTCCTTCCTTGCAAATAGAGTTTCCATTTTTGATAACCAGACGTAGTTTCTCTATGAAATGCAAACATCCAACCATAAATGTTCCATATTTTTAATCTGCTCCCTCTCGTCGATGCTGTTGTGTAAGAAAATAAACATATTTACTCCAATGTATATTTGTCATGAATAAAACATCTATTCTTATCACCTTTATAGGACGCGATTTTAGAATTTAGAATTTGAATTTTAACCTTTCAAAGTGGTAGCGAGCAAACATAGCGTAGAAACGGAATTATGAGAAATTTAAACGTACTACTCACTTAAAATTGTACTCTCCGTATATCTTCAGGGACTCCATTTTAATATATAAACGGAGATTTTCAGAGCGATACAAGTGAAGAAATTAAGTTAAGCAGGGAATGGTGTAAAAGTATCTCATATTCCCATCAAGAATGCCTTTAGTTGTTGGCGAAATAATTTGAAACGTATCTTATGAGAAGCGAAACATTTTATCCACTACATACTGTATAAATTTACTTCTAATAATGTATAAAATATGAACCAATCACTCATTTACATGAACGCACAGAGTAGGTTGTAATATAAAATTTGCATTTAATCAAAAACACAAAGGTTCGGAATTCTGCGTATATGCTAATTATCTTGGCGTCGATAAGCAACGCTATTACAAAAATCTGATGTGGGCGCAACGCATGACTTTCCCTGCAGAATCAAATTCATTTTCTCTTTATTTCTTTAAGGGGACGGGGAACGTTGAACTTTTTTTTATTTATTTATTGACTTTGAAACGTGAAAATTTGTATAACTATTCCTCTTAACATTACTATATAAAATACCATTCAATTTTTTTTTAATTTTGTTATAATTGTGTATTTTTTTTAATTTAATTTTTTCTAACGAAAATTTGAAAATGCTTCTTGCGTGCCATTTGTTCACATTTTAGATTCATTTCACATTATGATCACTCAAAACCACATTATGAGCAAATTTAGGTAATCATTTTTAAATCCCTTAGAAAGTTACTTTTTTTTTAATATTTTTATGCATTAAAACTTAATTTTCATCATTTAATTAGGTTCTTATTCACTTTTAATTACCTTAATAAAGTTCAATTATAAAATGCATGCCCCGTTTCATTAAAATGTATAAAAGGTGTCTTCTTGCCAAATTTCATGCATCTCAAACAAAAATTAAGACGCACGGAGCATTTTAAAAATGCAAAACCTTCGGTAATTCCGTTTAAGGAAAATGCATTTAACCTTTTGCTCACATGTGGGACAGCGTTCATCCGAAACCTGCTGCAGCAGGTGCCATGTTTCTGTCAGCGATTTCCATGGACGCCAATGCCTGCAAAGGGGGGGATGGAACTGTTTGGGATAGGGTATGTCAAATACCTGTCTTTTTGAGAGGTTCCTCGTTTCGGATGGACTCTGTCCCACCCGTAAGCAATGGGTTAAATGTATAAAATAATGTTATATATTAAAAAAAAATTTTTTTAATTGATTATTGCTCATTTCAATGTCTACCGTCCCCTTAATAATTCTTTACATTGAGTTTTATTGCACAAAATAAGACGCATAATTATTTGAAATGACGCTGAATTTGCACTTTTAATTCCATTTTCGTTTTCATTTGGTAGCTGGACCTATTTCCAAAAATGCAAAAAAAAAAAATATCTCGAAAACGGATAGTCCTAGAGCAGGGGTAGTCAACCATTTCATACCTACCGCCCACTTTTGTATCTTTGTTGGTAGTAAAATTTTCTAACCGCCCACCGTTTCCGCAGTCACTTAATTTAGCGCAACTGCAAAGTACTCATAATTTTTGAGTGGAGATTTAGTAAAAATATGTAGTTAAATTTATCTTTTTATTTATACTTTGCATATGTTTATGATACACAGCAAATTTAATTAGATGCCGCATTTCTACATCTCCATCGATATAGCGCCTACTGGTGTGGAAGCTGCTTAATTTGAAGAAAAAGAAAATTAAATATAAAAACTATAAGAGTATAAAATCTATTGAAATTACCTGTAATTAATTATTAATGAGATCCTTGAGACTGATGCTGCGACACTAAATATTTGATATCTGGTTCAATTTTCGCAAGGAACAAACGAAGGTCTCCTCTTTAGGAAATATTCAGGCAAAACCCCTACCGCCCACCATGAAAACTTGAATAGTGACCAGGTTAACTACCATTGTCCTAGAGTAATGGGATTGGTCTTATTGTTTTCATTGTCAAATAATTATGTATAAAACAAGCTTTTAATGTATAAAACAAGACGATGCTTTATGTATAAAACAAGACGATTTCCTATTAACCGCTATAAGCATTGCCTCAAGCGTTCCGTTGCGTATGCCTGTCTGAGACCAGCTATCAGACCTATCTTTTGTCTTCTTCCTTAACCTTTTGCTTACGGGCGGCGTCCATCCCAAATGAAGAACCTCTCAAAAAGACAGGTATTTGACATACCCTATCCCAAACAGTTCGATCCTCCTTTGCAGGCATTGGCGTCCATGGACTCCATGAAATGAGGGCTTGAAATAATTTTTCAAGTGATGCCATACATGAAAATGTACCCCGATGGGGTAGTAACTTCCCCTCCAAAGGGGGCTAATCGCGTCGACGAACAAAAAAATCTGATGTGGGCAGCACATGACTTTCCCTTCAGACTTATATTTAGTTACTCTTTATTTTAATAAAATTTATTTCATTTTTAATTCAATTTCCGTTCTCATTTTGGTAACGGTACTTATTTTAAAAAGTAGCGTAGAGAAAATACGAAAAACTAAAATATCTCGAGAACGGCTAGTCCTAGTATAATGGAGTTGATCTTATTTCTTCGTTAAAAATTACGTATTAAACAAGCATTTAATGGATATATTTGAACATACGTAGTTTTTTATTTTAGATCTTGGCGATTTTTGAGGGCCATTTGGCAAAATAAGGCAGGTTATATTTTTTCGAGTTGTACCAAAATCTAATCAGCACCAGGGTGAACTACAAATGACTTATCTACAAAATTTTGTGAAATTCGGTGCATTAGTTTTTTAGCTAGAGTGGATACAAGCTTTTGAAGGCCATTTCGCAAAAAAAGGCGGGTTCTTTAATCTCGAATCGTACCCAAAACTAATCAGCACCAGATTCGCCCACAAGTGACTTACCTACGAAATTTTATAAAATTTGGTCAATTAGTTCTTTAGTTAGAATGGATACAAAATCTGCACAGACAGACAGACACGCAGACAGACATACACACAGACGTCACGCTAAAAATGGTTTTTTCGCATTCTAGAGATCTCGAAACGTGTAGATCCGTCGAAAACTCGAGTTGCGATTTTCGACATGATTCCAATACTTTCCCTATACATTACCATATATTGCAGGGAAAGTAAAAATCTGATGTGGGCAGCACATGACTTTCCCTGCAGACTTATATTAATGTTCTCTATATTTTAATTAAATTTATTTCACTTTTAATTCAATTTCCGTTCTCATTCGGTAACCGGGCTTATTTTCAAAGGTGGCGTAGGGAAAGTACGAAAAACTAAAATATCTCGAGAACGGCTAGCCCTAGTGTAATGGGGTTGGTCTTATTCTTTTCGTCGTTAAAAATTACGTATTAAATCAGCATTTAATGGATATATTTGAGTATACCCAGTTTTTTATTTTAGATATTGGCAATTTTTGCGGGACATTTTGCAAAAAAAGGCAGGTTATTTTTTTCTGAATCGTACCAAAATCTGATCAGCACCAGGGTGACCAATACGTGACTCATCTACCGAATTTTGTGAAATTCGGTCTATTAGTTTTTCAGCTACAGTGGATACAAGCTTTTGCGGGCCATTTCACAAAAAAGGCGGGTTCTTTTATTCCGAATCGTACCCAAAACTAATCAGCACCAGCCCCGCCCACAAGTGACTTACCTACAAAATTTTGTGAAATTCGGTCCATTAGTTTTTTAGTTAGAGTGGATACAAAATCTGCACAGACAGACAGACAGACACACAGACACACACACAGACGTCACTTTAAAAATGGTATTTTCGTATTCTAGAGGTCTCGAAACGTGTAGATCCGTCGAAAACTCGAGTTGCGATTTTCGGTATGATTCCAATACTTTCCCTATACATTACCATGTATTGCAGGGAAAGTAAAAATCTGATGTGGGCAGCACATGACTTTCCCTGCAGATTTTATATCCTCGTTCTGTTTATTTTAATTAAATTTATTTCACTTTTAATTCAATTTTATTTCTCATTCGGTAACCGGACTTAATTTCATAGGTGGCGTAGAGAAATTACGAAAAACTGAAATATCTCGAGAACGGCTAGTCCTAGTGTAATGGAGTTGGTCTTATTCCTTTCTTCGTTAAAATTACGTATTAAACAAGCATTTAATGGATATATTTGAGCATGCATAGTTCTTTAGTTTAGATTTTGATGATTTCTGCGGGCCATTTTGTAAGAAAAGGCAGGTTATTTTTTTTCCGAATCGTACCAAAATCTAATCAGCACCAGGATGACTTACAAGTGACTCAACTACCGAATTTTGTGAAATTCGGTCCAGTAGTTTTTTATCTAGAGTGGATACAAGCTTTTGCGGGCCATTTCGCACAAAAAGGCGGGTTCTTTTATCTCGAATTGTACCCAAAACTAATCAGCACCTGCCCCGCCCACAAGTGACTTACCTACCAAATTTTGTGAAATTCGGTCCATTAGTTTTTCAGTTAGAGTGGATACAAAATCTGCACAGACAGACACACAGACACACAGACAGACACACAGACAGACACACACACAGACGTCACGCTAAAAATGGTTTTTTCGTATTCTAGAGGTCTTGAAACGTGTAGATCCGTCGAAAACTCGAGTTGTGATTTTCGGCATGATTCCAATACTTTCCCTATACATTACCATGTATTGCAGGGAAAGTAAAAATTGTATCGCGGCTATTTTTCACTTGATCATTGAGACATAAATAATTCCATTTATATATGATTATGTCAAATTTTGTCCTATGTTGCCATGTTAAAATTAACTGTAGTGTAGTTAAACTCGACGGTCCCAGAAAACATTTTTAGTAACTTTCTTTTTTCAAATTTTATAAGAATTTTTTTGAAAAATCGGTGTTGTGGGTCCAAATGAGTACAATTATAGCGCGTAACCCTTCATTTTAAAGGAATTGCAAATATCTTTCGATTGATACAATGTTTGAAGATGTACCCCCCAACCCCCCAGAGGGCGGTAACATCCCCTCCACAATAGGTTAATCACCTCACGAAAAAAAAAATTCTATCACGGTTGTTTTCCACAATAGCTACTGAAACTATAAGTCTCGTGATTAGTCGTGATGAGTCGTAAATAATACCTTCTATGCATGATTATGTCCAATTTTGTTCTACATTGCCATCTTAAAAAAAAACATGAAATTTGGAATCTATTTCAAAGTTTTAGCTCGAATTAAAAAAAAACATCTAGTTCTAGATTTTTTGATGACACAGCCGGATATAAAATTTCGTGAAAATTTATTGATTATATGTGGTCACTAGAGTGTACACAAGAAACCGACCACAGACATACAGGCAGACAGTCTGACAGAAGGACATCACTCTAAAAATAGTCAAATCCTGTTCAGAAGCCTTAAAACATATATTGGCATCAATCTCGAATTCGAAATTTTTCTCGTGAAAACACTACTTTCTCCATACTATAATACATAATATGAGAAAGCAAACACTATTTATATATGCTCTGAAGAATGAGTGTAGCGGTAACAACGCAAAAGCAATCTTGCTATTTAGTCGAAGAGTCCCTTTTGACATCCACTTTTGAGATAAATCTTTTTTCCGGGAAGACGTCGTGTCTTATACAGGAGGAGATATTGGAGATTGCGTTAAGAATTTATCTTACGCTGGAGCAAGGAAAAAAGTATGATGTGGTCAGCACATGGCTTTTACTACACATTTATTTTCTGTTTCACAATCTATTAAATTGAGTTTTATTGCGAAATATTTGTTTGATATTATATCCAATTTGCTGTCTGTTTAACCTTTTGCTTACGGGTGGTACAGCGTCCATCCCTAACGAAGAACCTATCAAAAAGACAGGTATTTGGCATACCCTATCCCAAACAGTTCGGTCCCCCTTTGCAGGCATTGGCGTTCATGGACGCCAATTGTGAGGCTCTTCGTTAGGGATTGACTTGTTGGGGATTGATTGTTAGGGATTAATTCTTTTGGAGAGGTTCTTAGTTAAGGATTGGCGCTGTCCCATCCATAAGCAAAAGGTTAATACTATGTTTTTTTTAGCTTAACGTATTTAACGTAACTTAGCTTAACGTAACTTAACGCATTTCAAACCCTTGCCAGATTTTCAAATTTCAAAATACTGAAATATCTCAATGGTTCATCCTAAGGCAACAGGGTTGATCTTATTCGCTTTGAATTAAAACTTACGATATAATAATGCATTTATTTCATGCATTTATTTATGGTTATTTAATATTTTCTTTCAAATTTTAACGATTTTTGAGGGCTACTCCAAAGAAGAAAAAAAAGGACGGTTTTATTTTTCCAAATTGCACCAAAATCCAATCAGCGCCAAGGTAACCCACAAGTGACAGCATTACCAAATTTTAATTTATTTCGTTGCGATAGGGAGTCGTATAAGAAACAGTAATATTGAAAGAAAGCGGTATATGGCTCGCATGTGTCTGTGGATCTTAAAAGCGTAAGTGCAACAGCTTGGCAGGTGGGAGGAAATCTATTTATAGTTAATGGTGATCTATTTTGTGGTTTATGGATGGAAGTTATTCTTTTGCAACTTTACCCCTTCCTGTGATGGGCTTACCCTTATTAAGAATTAACGCCAACAGTGCTAATACAGCGTAAAAATTGTTATCGTAAAAAGAAGTTTTGAAATCGAAACTCAACATGACAGTTCTTTAAAAAGGCACTCGAATAAATTACTCACGCCAGTTGCGCCATTTCCGCAACTACGGGTAGAGAGTCAAATCCATCGCAGAGTCGTTGAGTTTGCAGGGAAAGTTGAAAATCACAATATATCGGGCAATTGAAACTAATAAGAAATTGACACGATTGAGTCAAAGATTGAATTCTATTTTCTCTGCTGATTCACTCGTATTAAAAATTCATGAACGTGATTCTCTTGATTTTTAAGCGTAGGTGTCTTCACGACTCTCGACCGAATCGAAAGATTCGAACTAAATTTGGTACTAATGAGTATTTGAACCTTATTTGTTTTGAGGTATATTAAAAAATGTATGACCTCTACACTCTAGAATGTTCTTTTTTAAATCATGACGGTTAATTATGTTAAATAAGCATTATTTTTATGTATAATTTTACGATAGAAAACGAATGACTTTGCCTTTGGAATTCGAGATATTGAAAGTTTTTTAAATTTCAAGTATTTATGAAAGTAGTACATTTTTATACGTACGTGTTGATAAAGTTAAATTCTTGACTTGCATTTGAATATAAAAAAATCTGATGTGGTCAACAAATGGCTTTCCCTGCAAACTTATATCCACGTTCTCTTTATTTTATTTAACTTTATTACACTTTTAATTCAATTTTCGTTCTCATTTGGTAACTGTTTCAAAGGTGGCGTACAGAAAATATGATAAAACTAAAATATCTCGAGAACGGCTAGTCCTAGTGTAATGGAGTTGGTCTTATTCTTTTTTTCGTTAAAAATTACGTCTAAAACAAGTATTTATTGGAAAAACAAGTATTTAATGGATATATTTGAGCATACGTAGTTTTTACTTTCCCTGCAATACATGGTAATGTATAGGGAAAGTATTGGAATCATGCCGAAAATCGCAACTCGAGTTTTCGACGGATCTACACGTTTCGAGACCTCTAGAATACGAAAAAACCATTTTTAGCGTGACGTCTGTGTGTGTGTCTGTCTGTCTGTCTGTCTGTGTGTCTGTCTGTGTGTCTGTCTGTGCAGATTTTGTATCCACTCTAACTAAAAAACTAATGGACCGAATTTCACAAAATTTTGTGGGTAAGTCACTTGTGGGCGGGGCTGGTGCTGATTAGTTTTGGGTACGATTCGGAGTAAAAGAACTCGCCTTTTTTGCGAAATGGTCGGCAAAAGCTTGTATCCTCTGTAGCTGAAAAACTAATGGACCGAATTTCACAAAATTCGGTAGATGAGTTACGTAGAGATCACCCTGGTGCTGATTAGATTTTGGTACGATTCAGAAAAAAATAACCTGCCTTTTTTTGCAAAATGGCCCGCAAAAATTGCCAAAATCTAAAATTAAAAACTGGGTATACTCAAATATATCCATTAAATGCTGATTTAATACGTAATTTTTAACGACGAAAAGAATAAGACCAACCCCATTACACTAGGACTAGCCGTTCTCGAGATATTTTAGTTTTTCGTACTTTCCCTACGCCACCTTTGAAAATAAGTTCGGTCATCGAATGAGAACGAAAATTGAATTAAAAGTGAAATAAATTTAATTAAAATAAAGAGAACGTTAATATAAATCTGCAGGGAAAGTCATGTGCTGCCCACATCAGATTTTTTATTTTAGATTTTGGCAATTTTTGCGGGCCATTTCGTAAAAAAAGACAGGTTGTTCTTTTCCTAATTGTACCAAAATCTAATCAGCACCAAATCATCTTACAAGTAACTTATCTACCAAATTTTGTGAAATTTGGTCAATTAGTATTTCAGCTAGAGTGGATAAATGAAATTTTTACAGGCCATTTCGCAAAAAAAGGCGGGTTCTGTTTTTACGAATCCTACCAAAAACTAATCAGCACCAGGGTCTCACCCAAGTGACTTATATACCAAATTTTATGAAATTCGGTCCATTAATTTCTTAGTTAGAGTGGATACATACATTACACAGACAGACACACACACAGACGTCACGCTAAAAATAGGTTTTTCATATTCTAGAGGTCTCGAAACGTGTAGATCCGTCGATAACTCGAATTGCGATTTTTGGCATGATCCCAATACTTTCCCTATACATTACCATGTATTGCAGGAAAAGTAAAAAGTCACCGAAAACGCACCTAATGGTATAGGGAAAACTCGATAGAAAATTTATATTTTCATACATAGGGTAGCAAGCTCTATATGCTTACCTTCTCCACTAAAAATTAAAATCCGAATTCATAATTCTAAATGCTGTAGAAGAGGAGTTTGAATTCCATCTCATAGGAAATGCTAGTCGAAGAATGAGATACATGTTTTATTCATGACGAATCCCTGTGTCACATAGGGCGCTCATACATACTAACATGCTGATTTTATGCGTAAACAATAATAAGAATCGTCTGTGATCAATAAACTTCTAACAGTTGAATAGCGTTAAGACGATCGTTGAATAGCGTTAAGACGATCCAATCATATAAACTTATAGGACTTTTAAAGGACTAACAATTCCTGTTTATTGTTCAACTCTTTTAGTATTTTAGTTATAAGCATTACAAACATGAAAAACGGAAAATTTTCAATCTTATTCAACTTGACAAGACTCGAAAAGTATAATAGCTTTTTTTAATAATAAATATAGATTTTAATTCTAAACATTCCAGTACATATTTTTGTCGTTTACTCTTTAAATCTATCTTTAAAAGTTTACTATATATTTCGAGTAAAAGTTAGGAAAGAAAAAAAAAGAAAAAAGAAGAAAAACATGGTCGGAGAACTACTTTTTCAAGTTTTTCGAAAGTTTAAAATATTGAAGTTATTTTTATATATTCATTATCTGGATACTATTTCCGACAAAACAAGAAAAATTATTTGCATGTTTATGTAACGGGCAACATAGGAGAAAATTTGACATAATCATACATAAAAGGCATTATTTATGTTTCAATGATCAAGTGAAAAATAACCGCAATACAATTTTTACTTTCCCTGCAATACATGGTAATGTATAGGGAAAGTATTGGAATCATGCCGAAAATCGCAACTCGAGTTTTCAACGGATCTACACGTTTCAATACCTCTAGAATACGAAGAAACCATTTTTAACGTGACGTCTGTGTGTGTGTCTGTCTGTCTGTCTGTCTGTCTGTCTGTGCAGATTTTGTATCCACTGTAACTAAAAAACTAATGGACCGAATTTCAAAAAATTTGGTGGGCAAGTCTGGTGCTGATTAGTTTTGGGTACAATTCGGGATAAAAGAACCCGCCTATTTTTGCGAAATGGCCCGCAAAAATTTGTATCCACTCTAACTAAAAAACTAATAGACCGAATTTCACAAAATTCAGCAGATGAGGCATTTGTGGGTTACCCTGGTGCTGATTAGATTTTGGTATGATTTAGAAAAAAATAACCTGCCTTTTTTTGCAAAATGGCCCGCAAAAATTGACAAAATCTAAACTAAAGAACTATGTATGCTCAAATATATCCATTAAATGTTTGTTTTATACGTAATGTTTAATGATGAAAAGAATAAGACCAACCCTATTACACTAGGACTAGCCGTTCTCGAGATATTTTAGTTTTTTCGTATTTTCTCTAAGCCACCTTTGAAAATAAGTCCACTTAATAAATGAGAACGAAAAGTGAATTAAAAGTGAATTAAATTTAATTAAAATAAAAGAACTTGGATGTAAGTCTGCAGGAATAGTCATGTGCTGCCCACATCAGATTTTTACTTTCCCTGCAGTACATTGTAATGTATAGGGAAAGTATTGAAATCATGTCGAAAATCGTAACTCGAGTTTTCGACGGATCTACACGTTTCGAGACCTCTAGAATACGAAAAAACCATTTTAGCGTGACGTCTGCGTGTGTGTCTGTGTGTCTGTCTGGCTGTCTGTTTGTCTAGATTTTGTATCCACTCTAACTAAAAAACTAATGTACCGAATTTCACAAAATTTGGTAGGTAAGTCACTTGTGAACGAGTCTGGTGCTGATTAGTTTTGGGTACGATTTGAGATAAAAGAGCCCGCCTTTTTTGCGAAATGGCCCGCAAAATCTTGTATCCACTCTAACTGAAAAACTACTGGACCGAATTTCACAAAATTCGGTAGATGAGTCTCTTGTGGCTTACCCTAGTGCTGATTAGATTTTGGTATGATTTAGAAAAAAATAACCTGCCTTTTTTTGCAAAATGGCCCGCAAAAATCGTCAAAATCTAAACTAAAGAACTACGTATGCTCAAATGTATCCATTAAATGCTTGTTTAATACGTAATTTTTAGCGAAGAAAAGAATAAGACCAACCCCATTACATTAGGACTAGCCGTTCTCGAGATCTTTTAGTTTTTCGTATTTTCTCTACGACACCTTTGAAAATAAATCCGGTTACCGAATGAGAACGAAAATTGAATTAAAAGTGAAATAAATTTAATTAAAATAAAGAGAACGTGGATATAGGTCTGCAGGGAAAGTCATGTGCTGCCCACATCAGATTTTTTATTTTCCCTACAATACATGGCAATGTATAGGGAAAGTATTGGAATCATGCCGAAAATCGCAACTCGAGTTTTCGACGGATCTACACGTTTCGAGACCTCTAGAATACGAAAAAACTATTTTTAGCGTGACGTCTGTGTGTCTGTCCGTCTGCCTGTGTGTCTGTCTGTGCAGATTTTAAATGCCCTCTAACTCAAAAACTAATGGACCGAATTTCACAAAATTTGGAAGGTAAGTCACTTGTGGGCGAATCTGGTGCTCATTAGTTTTGGGTATGATTCGTGATAAAAGAACTTGCCTTTTTTTGCGAAATGGCCCGCAAAAGTTTGTATCCACTCTAGCTGAAAAACTAATGGACGGAATTTCACAAAAATCGATTGATAAGTCACTTGTTGGATACTCTGGTGCTGCTTAGATTTAGGTACGATTCGAAAAAAAATAACCTGCCTTTTTTGCAAAATGGCCCTCAAAAATCATTAAAATCTAAAATAAATACATACGTATGTTCAAATATATCCATTAAATGCTTGTTTTATACGTAATTTTTAACGATGAAAAGAATAAGACCAACCCCATTACACTAGGACTAGCCGTTCTCGAGATATTTTAGATTTTTCGTATTTTCTCTAAGCCACCTTTGAAAATAAGTTCACTTAATAAATGAGAACGAAAAGTGAATTAAAAGTGAATTAAATTTAATTAAAATAAAAGAACTTGGATATAAGTTTGCAGGAAAAGTCATGTGCTGCCCACATCAGATTTTTACTTTCCCTGCAATACATTGTAATGTATAGGGAAAGTATTGAAATCATGTCGAAAATCGCAACTCGAGTTTTCGACGGATCTACACGTTTCGAGACCTCTAGCATACGAAAAAACCATTTTAACGTGACGTCTGCGTGTGTGTCTGTGTGTCTGTCTGTTTGTCTGTCTGTCTGTCTGTGTGTCTGTCTGTCTGTCTAGATTTTGTATCTACTCTAACTAAAAAACGAATGTACTGAATTTCACAAAATTTGGTAGGTAAGTCACTTGTGAGCGAGTCTGGTGCTGATTAGTTTTGGGTACGATTTGAGATAAAAGAGCCCGCCTTTTTTGCGAAATGGCCCGCAAAAATCGTCAAAATCTAAACTAAAGAACTAGGTATACTCAAATATATCCATTAAATGCTCGTTCAATGCGTAATTTTTAACGACGAAAAGAATAAGACCAACCCCATTATACTAGGACTAGCCGTTCTCGAGATGTTTTAGTTTTCCGTATTTTCTCTACGCCACCTTTGAAAATAAGTCCGGTTACCGAATGAGAACGAAAATTGAATTAAAAGTGAAATGAATTTAATTAAAATAAAGAGAACGTTAATATAAGTCTGCAGAGAAAGTCATGTGCTGCCCACATCAGATTTTTATGTATGGTATCAATCGAAAAAATATTTCAAGCCCTATAAAGTGAAGAGTAACACGTTACAATCCTATTCATTTATACCTATGATACCAATTTATCAAAAATATCCTTGTAAAATTTGGAAGGAATAAAGCTACTACAAATGGATTCTGGTATGAGAAAGTGGAGTCGAGCCTCACTCTAGTTATGTTTTTTTTTCTTTTTCTGGCTACAACATTCCCGGTGAATTCGGAAAAAGGAGTCATTCTTATTTACTGACCAAAATGGGAGAAGAACGCCCCGAAAACCGTCAACAATCCATCAAAGTTCGTAAGAAATGGTGTGCATAGAATATTAGGAAAGCATGCCCAGACATGTTCTGAAATGTCGAGACATTGCTTGCGGTGGATTTTGAAGACAATCGCGAAACGTGGGGAAGGGAAAATTATTAAAGAATGAAAAGTGTTTTTGTAAAGAATTCTATTTTTATTCTACTTTTAGTGGCGGCAATATGATGACGAACATATATTTCCTCTTTTAAAGCATAGAGTTAGAAAGTGGATAAAACTCCTATGGATGAAACGCTTGAAAATGCCATAATGCTTCGAGAATTATATCCAGGTGTCGCTAGTGTTAGTAAAGTAGCCGCTATTGTTAGTTAATACAATAGAAAGGCGTAGTACTATTTAGTATATGTGTTTTTGATTATTTTTTAATTATGGGTTCCCTAATTATGAGTATAATTAACTAGTATACTTTCATAGTTGTAGAATATGTACAGAACACACGGTAGTTGTACAGAATACATGGAGATAAAACTAAATTGAAAAGAAAATAATTTTGAATACGTAGGAATATTCTTTATTGTTTCAGTTCTACTTTGCATTGCGCGAAAAAGTTATTTTTACAAAATGGACAATTTAAATAAATATTTTAGACCTTTCGCCATAGAAATGCATAAAATGCAGGATTACAAAACTTATCCCAGCACCACCTAAATTATTGTCTCAAAGGATATTTGCGTTTTCTTGCTATGAAGTTTCAACTTCCTTCTGGTCAAATCATGGAGGTAAACTCCCCAAATCATGGAGTGGGAAAATCGTAAGAAATTTCCCGTTTAAGAGAAGATAAATGTAATTGTCGTACGGATCGTCAGAAATAAACAAACAGGAGCATAATTTTAGTTTTCTGCATATATTTACGGGGAAAACTGTGTCTGGGGAGGTGCATAAAATGACTCATGATTTATAAAGAACCCTTCTGGCTCTTTTTACTGTTCGAAAGCCATTGCAGTGACCTCAATTTAGATTTATCAATTTGTACTTAACTCAAATCTACATTATCTTGATATTCAGGACCTTTCGGCTCAGGGTAATAACATACGAGTGCACTGATTTAAATAAACTACATTTATTGTATACTTCACAGAAATTACAGCAACTGGATGTTTAAAGCAACTGACAGCATATACAATAACTGGTATTTAACACACCCAGAATGATAAGCAATTATAGAATACATTACACTTTAAGGTCTGGTAATAAAGCTTACACCGTAGACGATTTACAAAGATTTTATGCTTGCCCAATACGCTTTCTTTTGCCTCCTCGCACCGTATTGAGGCCAACCCAGGATACTAGACTCTTCCAGTCATAATGGTAGCCAAGTGGGTTTCATTCAACTAGGCTGGCAGCCAACTTCCGCACTCATCCTTCCTAGCCAACCTGGTAATTCCTCCTTCAATGCAATGAATAACCGATTCTCTCTTACTAGAATAAATACTCAATCCTTACTGAATCCCCTTTCCTACTCACGATTTGAAACGTTATCCTGTTTTTCATCAGGAACGCAGAAATTTAATTAGTTCGGTGATTGGTGTATCTAACCGAACCAGTCAGAAATGTTAGTTTAAAGAAAACATAACGTATAATGAAAACTGGGGGAAATAATAATCAAAAAGTTATTTAGACCTCACGAGATATGTATGCAATCATCATTTATTTTGCGACAAATCATTGCCGATTAAAGATATGTGAATTGCAATTACGAACAGGCCAGAGTTTGTCTCTCTCGCGTAATAATATAACAATTTCAAAAGCCAAAAAATAATTATCTGTATGCAAAATCTTTAGCTAAAGTTATAGTGACAATGACTGTAAGTATTGAATGGAGATACACAGAGAACAATATCATGCAGCGTAGTCTTTTACTTTTAGATTTTACGATTCTTGCAGGCCATTTCGCAAAAAAAGACAAATTCTTTTTTTCCAAATTGTGTCGAAATCTAATCAGCACCAAGATAACCTACAAGTAACTTACATACCAGATTTTGTAAAATTTCACTAATTAGATTTTTAACATGGTGAATACATGCAATTTTTGTGGGCCATTTCACAAAACAGGCAGGTTCTTTTATCCTGAACCGTACCAAAATCTATTCAGCACCAAGGTCACCCCCAAGTGACTTACCTACCAAATTTTATGAAATTCGGTCGATTCATTTTTCAGTTAGAGTGAATATATACATTGCATAGATAGACACACAGACAGACACATGCATACAAACATCACGCTAAAAATTATTTTTTCGTGTTTCAGAGGGTCCCAAAACGTGTAGATCCGTCGAAAACTCGAGTTGCGATTTTCGACACGATTCCAATACTGTCCCTATGTATTACCATGTACTTCAGGGAAAGTAAAATGCACCATATCTTGCACCATAGCAGCTTTCATAAAACCTATTTTAATGTAAATTGTCTTTAAACCTTCCTTAAACACAATCCATTTCAGTGAATTTTTACACAGCGTGGCACAAAATCCATCCTCGAAGCAATCTTCAATATCCCCTCCGTAAACGACACAACCTGGATTTACCTCAGAAGGTGCTGTCAGGGGATATGGCATGTACGAGGTATTAAAATTGCTTTTGCTCTGTTAGCAACACACAGCCCCGTCAAAATATTTTTTATCCCTTTCTTTCCGCAAAACCCTCAGGGAATGCGAAAGAAGGAGTAATTCTTATTTGCTGTACAAAGTGATGGGAAGGAGAGTCCCGAAAACCTTGTCAACTGTTCATCAAGTTCGTAACGGGGATAATGGAGAAAAACTATGCGTGTAGAATGGAAAACTTTCCCACATATGTAATAAATGTCTAGAATGTATTGAGAATAAATTTTGAAGAATATTGTAAAGAAAACAATACGATGTAAGCATCACATGACTTTCCGTATAAACTAAAATTCTCTTTATATCTTTTATAACACATTGATTCCAGTTTAATTGAACAAAATAACGTGGATCATTATTTAAAATGACACTGAACTTACAGTTTTAATTCAATTTTCGTTCCCATTTTGCGACTGGCCGATTATTTTCAACGCCAACATTGCAAAAAATTCAAAAATGAAAATGTATTATCTCGAGAACGGATCGTCCTAGAGTAGTGGTGATAGTCTTATTCTTTTTGTCGTATAAAATTATGTATAAAACAAGCATTTAATTGATACATTTGAATATAAATAATCTTTTATTTCAGATTTTGACGATTTTTAAGGTCCATTTTGCAAAAATGGGCAAGTGCTATTCTTCGAATCATACCAAAATCTAATCAACTTCGTGATAAACCACAAGTGACACTTCTACTATATTTTGTAAAATTTGGTCAATCAGTTTTTCAGCTGCAGTGATAACATAAGATTTTTTAGCCATTTCATAAATTAAACACATTCTTTTCTTCCGAATCGTACGAAAATCTAACCCGCACCAAATTTGGTAGATAGGACACAGACCACTGTGTCTTATCTACCAAAGTTTATAAAATTTGGTCAATTAGGCTTTCAGATAGATGCCTGCATACTTTGCATACTCACACACAGACACAAACGTCAAGTTAAAAATAGTGTTTTCGTATTCTAGAGTGCTCGAAGCGTGTATATCCGTCCATTGCAATACTTTTCCTCTACGTTACCACGTACCGTAGGGAAAGGAAAAATGCATCGTAGTATAGCTCTTGCATTAAGGCGTATCATTTGAACTATGACAACTTTCATGAAACCTATTTTAAAACACATTATCTTTAAACCTCCCTTAAACACAATCTATTTTAATGCATTTTTATACAGCGTGACACAAAATCCTCAACGCAATCTTCAATATCCCCTCACGTAAACGACACAACCTGGATTTACCTCAGAAGTTGCTGTCAAGGGATATGTCATGGGCGAGGTATTAAGATTGCTTTTGCGTCTTTACCAACATTCTCGCCCTTCGGAATATTTTATTTTTGTCTTTTTCTTTCTGAAAAACCGTCGGGGAATTCGAAAGAAGGAGTAATCCTTATTTTCTGTACAAAGTGATGGGAAGGAACTTCCCGAAAACCGTCAACTATTCATCAAGTTCGTAACGGGGATGATGGAGAAAAACTATGCTTGTAGAATGGAAAACATTCCCAGACATGCATTAAAATATCTAGACCAGTCATATTTAACCTGCGGCCTCAGATTTTGACAATTTTTGATGGACATTTTGCAAAAATAAAAGACAGGTTCTTTTCTTCCGAATCGTACTAAAATCTAATCAACACCATCAGAAACCACAAGTGACATTTTACTAAATTTTGTGAAATTCGGTCAATTTGTGAGGATTCTATTATTTATTATCATTTTATTGTATTTCTTTGTTTTACTAATTTCTAAACTTCTCAACTTTCATTCCGAAGAATCGCATACTCATGCTTGGCCAGATCTATAAGAAGGGCAGACTTTAGAATGACGTCTCTGCTATCCTGCCGAGTTCGCGCGCGTCTGTGTGTTCTGATCGTCCATGGAAGGTAGCATCGAGAGTTATAGCCTGCAATCTTGTAAGTATATAAATTGCGTCGTAGTTTGATCCTCATAGTTTCAGATTGAAGGTCAGTTTAGTAATAAGTTAGGTTTGAAGTTTGTTGTAGATTAGTGTGTCTCGGGAAGAATTTGTAAGCCTAACGTTGTAAATAATTTGTATATAGATTTGTAATATATATATGTGTGCGTTTTGAGTTTCCAGCGAAGCTAGCTGTAAATAAAGTTGTTTATTTGTTAAATGTCGTGATTCCTTCGTCGAACTCTAGTCATTAGGTTATTAGAAGTTAATTTAGAGTGAAGTGAATCGGAATGATTCATACAAGAATCACGATCTTGGATTGAAGCAGAATAGTATTTTATAAATTAGTTTATCAGCTAGAGTGGTAACATACGATTTTTGTGGTCCATTTTGCAAATTAAACAAATTATTTTTTTCCAAATCGTAAGAAAATCGAATCAACACCAGTTAACACACAAGTTTCTTATCTACCAAATTTTATAAAATTTGGTCAATTACTTTTTTTAACTAAAGTGGATACATACATTGATCAGACAGACGTCGAGTTAAAAATTGTGTTTCGGTTTCGAGAGTGCTGATCCGTCGAAAATTTCAAGTTGCGATTTTCGACACGATGCCAATACTTCCCCTCTACGTACCGTAAGGAAAGTAAAATGTATTACTTGTACCAAGGCATCACTTGCACCAAGACAACTTTCATAAAACCTATTTTAAAGTTCTATTCTACATCAGCCCAAGATCGTGACTCTTATATGAACCATTACAATTTACTTCACTCTAAATTAAACTTCCAATAACCTAATGACTAGAGTTCGACGAAGTAATATATAAATATATATATATATTTATATATATATATATATATATATATATATATATATATATATATATATATATATATTTATTTATTTATTTATTTATATATATATATATATATATATTTATATATATATATATATATATTATAAATCTATATACAAATTATTTACAACGCTAGCATTACAAATTATATCCGAGACATACTAATCTACAATGAAGTTCAACTCTAACTTATTACTAAACTGACTTTCAATCTGAACCTATGATGATCAAACTACAACATAATATATATACTCACAAGATTGCAGGCTATAACTCTCAATTCTACCTTCCATGGACAATCAGAACACACACACGCACAAGGGCGTGGTAGCCCATTGGTTAGCTCGCTGGAGTTGCACTCGGTAGGCCCGGGTTTGATTCCAGCCACTGCCAAAACTGCCGCCGTGTTCATGCGGAGTACGATCACGTTAAACATGTGGGTCCGAAAGTCCTTCCGAGAGGTTGGTGGTAGGGGAAGAAGGGTACGGTCCCTGTGGATGCCTCCCCCACTGGGCCCCGGTCTAAATTGGGTGGCACTTCCCGACCTTCCAAACAGTTACCTTACACCTTTCTGGTAGGTCGGACGGTCTGGGTTTCAACAACAACAACAACAACACACACACACAAACGGTGAACTCGGCAGAATGGCAGAGCCGTAATTTTAAAATCTGTCCTTATGGATCTGGCCAATCGTAAGTATGCGATTCTCCGGAATGAAAGTTAAGAAGTTTAGGATAAATTAAAATCAAGAAAAAGTAGAATTAGAATAAAATGATAATAAATAATAGAATCCTCACACTATTTTAAAGAAAATTATCTTTAAACCTTCTTTAAACGCAATCTATTTCAGTGCATTTTTATACAGCGTGACACAAAATCCTCAACGCAATCTTCAATATCCCCTCACGTAAACGACACAACCTGGATTTACCTCAGGAGTTGCTGTCAGACGATGTGCCATGGTCGAGGTATTAAGACTGCTTTTGCGCTGTTACCAACACACCGCCCTTCAGAATATATATATTATACTTTTCTTTCTGCAAAACCCTCGGAGAATTCGAAAGAAGGAGTAATTCTCATTTACTGTGCAAAAGTGATGGGGAGGAGGGTCCCGAAAACCGTTAGTTGTTCATCAAGTTCGTAACAGGGATGATAGAGGAAAACTATGCGTGTGGAATGAGAAAACAGTCCCAGACATGTGTTAAAATGTCTAGGCAGTTTTTAGAATGAATTTTGAAAACAATTTCGAAAACAAAATAGTAATATTATGTATCTGACAAATTAATACATTTCTGTTCCAGTGTTATAAATATATTTTCCAGTGTTCTAGAACGATAATAGAATTAAAGCTTTCTAATAATTGGGCCTAACTGAAAATCAGTTGCTACTTTCCCTTCAATACATGGTCAGCACCGTGTCGAAAATCGCAACTCGAGTTCACGATGACTCTACAAGTTTCGAACGCTCTGGAACCTGCAAATTCTGTTTTTAGCGTTGTTGAAGACCCAGACCGTCCGACTCATCCTAGAACGTGAGCGTGACGTGTGTGTGTTGTTGTTGAAACCCAGACCGTCCGACCTACCAGAAAGGTGTAAGGTAACTGTTTGAACGGTCGGGAAGTGCCACCCAATTTAGACCGGAACCCAGTGGGGGAGGCATCCACAGGGACCGTACCCTCCTTCCCCTACCACCAACCTCTCGGAAGGACTTTCGGACCCACATGTTTAACGTGATCGTACTCCGCATGAACACGGCGGCAGTTTTGGCAGTGGCTGGAATCGAACCCGGGCCTACCGAGTGCAACTCCAGCGCGCTAACCAATGGGCTACCGCGCCCATTGTGACGTGTGTGACGTGTGTGTGTGTTTGTTCTTCTATAAAATTTATGTAAATTTATATATCGCTGAAAAAGAATACTTCAGAACCAAACTTCAGAAAATTTGGTAGAAAAATCACTTGTGTGTTACCCTGGTGTTGATTAGAAATATATATTTTTTTCGATGCAAAATGGCCCCCAAAAATCAAATGTATTTACTCTAACTGAAATAACTAATTGACCAAATATCAAAAATTCGGCATATCAGTCACTTGCGGGTTAACATGGTTCTGATTACATTTTGATACTATTTCAAAAAAGAAGAACCTGCCATTATTTGCATAATGGCCCGCAATAATCATCAAAATCTAAAATAAACGTCTACGTATGCTCAAATGTACCCATATTACACCCCTGATTTATCCGCAATTTTTAACGATGAAAAGAATAAGACCAAACAGATAACTTTGGTACTGACCGTCCTCGGGATATTTTAATTTTTCGGATTTTTACCACGTCGCTTTAAAAATACGTCCAATCATCAAATGAAAACGAAAATTGAATTATAACTGCGAATTCAGCGTAATTTCAAATAATTATCCAAGTTATTTGGTGCAACTAAACTCAATTTAAATAATTGTGAAAGAAAGAATGTGAGCCAGGGCCATAGCCAAACAGGGACCAGAGGATGCCCCATAAAAGATATAATCAGCCCCCCTCATAAACATATTAATTATTAATATAAAATATTTGAATAGTAATATGAAATTTCATATAAAATGCCTTTCAAATTTTGCATAAAAATTTTCTTTGAGATTTTTTTTTATAAATTACTTCGTTTTAAAGATCTTTAAATTTAGCTGCATTTGTGATTATACTAATAATCCATTTATTCACATATTGAATTTAAAAATATTTAAAAATTATGACAATAGTATTTAGGATACTTTTGAATTATTGTGAGGTTCGCTGTTATGCATTATAGAGTCAAAATCAACTGATAAATAGTTAAGAGTTAATATTAAGCCTTAACTTGTATTAACTTTCAGAATGTTTCTACAAATTATTAACAGCTTTATTACTAGTTATTGCTTACATTAAAATCAATTGTAATTATTATATATTAATATTGATGTATAGTAACTATGTGGATATTAATAATCAGCTCTTAGCTTTCAAATATAAATAAGCAATTATTTGTTAATAATTTATATGAATTGAAATATATAATAGTAATTATTATGGTTTATAAATGCTAGTGATTAATTGTGATTTTGATGAGCGCCTCCTTTAAGATTGTTGAGCCCAGCTTCGCTAGCTAGTGATTAATTGTGATTTTGATGAGCGCCTCCTTTAAGATTGTTGAGCCCAGCTTCGCTAGCTAGTGATTAATTGTGATTTTGATGAGCGCCTCCTTTAAGATTGTTGAGCCCAGCTTCGCCAGCTAGTGATTAATTGTGATTTTGATGAGCGCCTCCTTTAAGGTTGTTGAGCCCAGCTTCGCTAGCTAGTGATTAATTGTGATTTTGATGAGCACTTCCTTTAAGATTGTTGAGCCCAGCTTCGCTAGCTAGTGATTAATTGTGATTTTGATGAGCGCCTCCTTTAAGATTGTTGAGCCCAGCTTCGCTAGCTAGTGATTAATTGTGATTTTGATGAGCGCCTCCTTTAAGGTTGTTGAGCCCAGCTTCGCTAGCTAGTGATTAATTGTGATTTTGATGAGCACCTCCTTTAAGATTGTTGAGCCCAGCTTCGCTAGCTAGTGATTAATTGTGATTTTGATGAGCACCTCCTTTAAGATTGTTGAGCCCAGCTTCGCTAGCTAGTGATTAATTGTGATTTTGATGAGCACTTCCTTTAAGATTGTTGAGCCCAGCTTCGCTAGCTAGTGATTAATTGTGATTTTGATGAGCACCTCCTTTAAGATTGTTGAGGCCAGCTTCGCTAGCTAGTGATTAATTGTGATTTTGATGAGCACCTCCTTTAAGATTGTTGAGCCCAGCTTCGCTAGCTAGTGATTAATTGTGATTTTGATGAGCACCTCCTTTAAGATTGTTGAGCCCAGCTTCGCTAGCTAGTGATTAATTGTGATTTTGATGAGCACCTCCTTTAAGATTGTTGAGCCCAGCTTCGCTAGCTAGTGATTAATTGTGATTTTGATGAGCACTTCCTTTAAGATTGTTGAGCCCAGCTTCGCTAGCTAGTGATTAATTGTGATTTTGATGAGCACCTCCTTTAAGATTGTTGAGGCCAGCTTCGCTAGCTAGTGATTAATTGTGATTTTGATGAGCACCTCCTTTAAGATTGTTGAGCCCAGCTTCGCTAGCTAGTGATTAATTGTGATTTTGATGAGCACCTCCTTTAAGATTGTTGAGCCCAGCTTCGCTAGCTAGTGATTAATTGTGATTTTGATGAGCACCTCCTTTAAGATTGTTGAGCCCAGCTTCGCTAGCTAGTGATTAATTGTGATTTTGATGAGCACCTCCTTTAAGATTGTTGAGCCCAGCTTCAATGTCCTCCAGCCCTTCTTCAATTTCGTCTTTGGCTACGGCCCTAATATGTGCATGTAGGGAATATATCTGCTGCTGCTGACCACATAAATTTTTTATCACAGGTTAAAATGCGCATTTAAAATTTTATGAAAATCTTTTGATTCTGGAAAGATATCACACTTGAAAGCTGCGGGAATTAATTTAAATTTATTCCTTTTTTTTTCGCCCGGACTTTCTGGCCAACCTTTGTTAATAGCGCCCTCATGTTAATGAAAATTGTTTGTTAATCTCATTCAAATATGTCAAACCGTAGATGAGAATGATGCGATACGCCAAACCCCGGTTAAAAAAACTGTGAAATAAAAAAAAATAAATAAATGTATAAATAAATCCTATCTCGGCGAGTTTTCATCCAAAATTTGCCTTTCTAAATAATAGCAATATAATACCAAATTAAGACATAAAATAGAATGAGATCATTTAAGTTCGCAAAGTGAAAACCGATAAATTAAACGAATTTCGTTTGGAAATAACTGCTTTATCGTTTTGACAAAATATCTGTCATTTAATCAAAACACATAGTATCTTTTATATCCTGAAATCTTCTTCTCAAAATGAAACTGATTCTAACGTCGAAATGTCGATGGATTTTAAGCTTACATGTTCATGACTTAAAAAAAATCGAATGTTAAAAAAAGAAATCTCTACATATCGTGTCATCCGGGGACCTGAAGTACCTTTGTACCGTATTTCATCGCTGTCCTAAGATTCTATTTTCCGCTGCAGACAACATAGATGCAAAGATGCACAGTCGCACAAATAGACATCTGCTTTAATTATATACTAGAAATTGTGTCCGACATAACTGGGTCGGCCTAAATAATTGCCCAATACTTAAATATTATAAATATGTCTTTGATACGCTCTAAGAAAGCGAGCTGTGATTGTGCACATACATCTGCACAATACATGTGCACAAACATCTGATTTGCCGATCCTTGGCGAAACAACACAAAAATATCTTATATGGTTTATATGATATAGTTTTTAAATTCGTCAAATTAGAAAACTGATATTCAAGTCGTTAGATTTTACTTTCGATTAAAATAAACACTAATGAATGAAAGTACAAAAAAGAAAAATGTTTCTTTAACCCAGAAGTAAAATTTGCAAAATTAATTGGTATCTAAGCGAGTTTTCATCCGATTTAAGTCAAATTTTTGGAGCACACTTATAATATTGAAATATTTCTATGTTCAAAATTGAAAATACATCTTTTAGATTTGTGAATTTAGAAAAGTTGCAATATTCATCCGTTTGAAAGCGAGAACGAAATGTTGTCTGCAGCTGCATTGGATAAATATTTTTGTTGTTTATATATGGTTGTTTTGATCATCTAGTTGTTCCTTCAGTAATTCTCATCATCTAGTTATTCCTTCGGTTGTTTTCACCATTTAGTTATTCCTTCGGTTGTTTTCATCATCTAGTTGTTTCTTCGGTTGTTTCCATCATCAAATTATTCCTTCGGTTGTTTTCATCATCTAGTTGTTCCTTCGGTTATTTTCATCATCTAGTTATTCCTTTGGTTGTTTTCATCATCTAATTCCAATCGGTTATTTTCATCATCTAGTTCCAATCAGTTATTTTCATAATCTAGTTATACCTCATGGGTTATTTTCAGACATCTTTAGTACCAGAGTCTAGTTCAATCTAGTTCAAATTTATCTAGTTCAACCTTATCTAGTTCAACTCAATCTAATTCAACTCAGTCTAGTTCAACTCATTCCAGTTCAACCTAGTTCAACTTCTAGTAGAACTCAATCATCTGGTTCCAATCGGTTATTTTCCTAATCTAGTTATTCCTTCTCGGTTATTTTCACACCTCTTTTATATCATTCATCTGGTTCTAATCGGTTATTTTCATCATCTAGTTATTCCTTCTGGGTTATTTTCAGTCATCCTTAATTATGTAAGCAGATGCATATTATTTTTCCTACAGCAGCTCTGAAGAGTAAGTAAGATGCTACTTTAATTATCTTTCTGTTGAAACAAAAAAAAAACCCGCTATTATTATCTCTCTTTCTTTCCATTTTCAATGTACAGTTCTTCTGTACCGTAGCTACTCTCCAACAATTTTTTCTAGCGATATTTTTGTTTTCCAGAAAGCATCCAACTGTAAATATATTTTTCCTGTCAAGGACAGCTGGTTTAAAATTTCGTACAAAAAAAATATATTTTTAGCTCTTTTTTTTTTGGACTCATTTTATTCTTTTTGTATTACCTGTGTTATTCCTTCTGGGTTATTTTCTCGACACATTGCAAATTTGAAGCGGCGGTTTTCGAATAAAATTCACGTACGTTTTCCCATACTCTGGGGAAAAAACATATTTTTTAACACTTTCCAATATAGTTGTAAAGCGTTTATGACTTTGTTCATTCTGTCTGTCTGGCTGTCCGTTCGCCCGATAACTGCCGTAAAAATGATTTTATCGAAATGAAATTTCAGTATGTTGTTGAGACGATCTGTGGGACACACGGGAATAAAAATGGATAATATCCCCCAATTAGTTTCGGACTGAACGCTGGTTGAAAAAATAAAATACATTGAACCCTAAGGGGCTTAATTTTTCAAATATTTCTTAAGCGAAGTTAAAATCACAATTGCTTCGGAAATTTTGGAAAATATTCAAATTATCACATAAAATGTGGAAAAAAAATTTCAGTAAAATATGTTAGGTAGTTTTTTAAATAAAAATTGAAATAATAATTACATCCATATTATATGAAAATATCACGTGACTCATTGCAAAATAAAATATCGCATCCATTTGTTTTCGCTTAGTGATTTTTAGTAACCCATGACTTTTAAGGAACTCTTATGTTTTTATGTAGTGTTACATCCGCCCTAAAACCGCTTTATTTTTGCATATTATCTGTGTATCTAAATTATGTGCCTACGCAATTACAAATGTTTTTTATTTTAAATGATCACTATGATTATTTCTACACCAAAGCCTAATTTTAACGCATGCAGAATATAAACAACTCAAGCGGTTGTAAGAGGAGTTATATAAGAATTGCTGAATATTTTTTACGCCAAATTATTTATCTATGGAGTCTGGAATATAAGTGATATGAATAAAATATATTTATTGATTTTACATAGAGAAGCAGACTATTTTATAGCATTGCCTTTTTTAATGAAATTTTAAGTTTCCAAGTAAAATAAATTATTGTACTGAGATAATTTAAAAAATATCACCGCTGAATTTGTCGCATTTTAGAGATGTTTAAATAAAATTGCATTTCATTTGGAAAATGTTTCATAATCAATGCTTTTTACATGATTAATTTTTCTTGTTTTTCTCTTTGCGAATTTTTTTATTTAAGAATAATATTATAATATAATAATATAATAATTTTTATTTAAGAATTAATTATTTTGATTATGAAGAGAATCATTTGATATGATGACTAACAAGCTTTTGTACAAATATCACCGTATTTAAAACTCCTTATTTTTAAATAAAATCTGATGTGGACAGCACAGGCCTTTCGCTACATAATGCAGGTACTTTACGCCTTTCAATGCGAAATAATGATGGACACGTTATCGATGGCACAACGCTTTTAACGTTGAAGAGTGTACATTGACATTAGATGCTTTTCTGGATGTCAATATGTAAAATTATTTTCAAGTATCAAATTAACCTTATACTTTGCGCAAATATAACTTGACAATTACAGATATTACTAAAATCTTCCTAGCAATATACTCCATTATTTTATGTTAAAATACGTTAATTATTCTTAATTAATCGTCATTCTTAATTCGGCGTCAGTTTTTGTCATTTTGGCATTGCATTAAAAAGTTGTCAATTTGTGGATATTTTGCCAAATACGTCGCTAAATTTGGGACCAAGTTACATATTTGTTGATACTTAATTCTTTTTAATTTTATGCATTTTTTTAGATACGTTTATTTGAAATATATATAATAAATCTGGGGGACATATCTCCAAATTAGCGATAACCAAGAGTAACACACAGACGGGCAGAAGAGCTTTTCGTATATATAAGATGACTATTGACGAATTGTTGATCGTAAAAATACAAAACTGTTATACAAGTGCATTATATCGTGAATGAAACGACTATATCCACGAGAATGATGTTCAAAAATGTTCGCATAATACTGCATGAAAAGTGAACATATTTTACAATAGTTAATACTTTTATTAATTTTATCTAATATTTTTGGTAAATTTAATAGAGAAAAGTGCAATGCTTGGAGAACGGTTTATGCTATAACTCTAAAGTGTGTGTCTTTTGGTTTTCGAAAGAAAAATTACATAAGAAATGATCATATATCCAACATGATTAAGATTCTGATTTTTTAATGACTTTTTTATATTTAATTCAAAATTTTTGGGGAGTGTTCCAAACAGGCTTCCAGTATTCAGTGATTGTAATATTTATATCAAATTTCGTTCGAAACGCTCCATTTGTTCGTGAAATATCACTTACACAGACTCACGTACACACACACATACGCACACACATACACACACGTACGCACGTACGCACACACACGCACGTACGCACACACATGCACGTACGCGCGCACACGCACGTACGCACACACACGCACGTAAGCGCGCACACGCACGCACGTACGTACGCACACACACACATAACACATGCACGCGCACACACACACACATACATACACACTCACGCATACATACACACTCACGCATACATACACACTCACGCATACATACACACTCACGCATGCATACACACTCACGCATACATACAAACACACGCATACATACACACACATATATACACACAGACATCCTCTCGAAAACGTTCGATTCGATTCAAGGATGCTTGAAATTCGTGATTCTACTTAAATAAGAATTAATTCATATTGAAACAGCCGTAAAACAAAAACTTTATAAATAACGTTTCTACGATAATAATTTTCAAAGTTAGCAATTAATATCCTAATTCTACTTAAATAAGAATTAATTCGTATTGAAAAGGCCGTTGAACAAAAACTTAATAACGTTTCTGCGATAATAACTTCTAAAGTTAGCAATTGAGATCTTAATTCTACTTAAATAAGAATTCATTCGTATTGAAAAGGCCGTAGTACAAAGACTTAATAACGTTTCTGCGATAATAACTTCTAAAGTTAGCAGTTAAGATCTTAATTCTACTTAAATAAGAATTAATTCGTATTGAAAAGGCCGTAGAACAAAGACTTAATAACGTTTCTTCGATAATAACTTATAAAGTTAGCAATTAAGATCTTAATTCTACTAAAATAAGAATTAATTCGTATTGTAAAGGCCGTAGAACAAAGACTTAATAACGTTTCTTCGATAATAACTTCTACAGTTAGCAATTAAGATCTTAATTCTACTTAAATAAGAATTAATTCGTATTGAAAAGACCATAGAACAAAGACTTAATAACGTTTCTGCGATAATAACTTCTAAAGTTAGCAATTAAGATCTTAATACTACTTTAAGAATTAATTCATATTGAAAAGGTCGTAGAACCAAGATCTAATAACGTTTTTGCGATAATAACTTCTAAAATTAGCCATTAAGATCTTAATTCTACTTTAAGAATTAATTCATATTGAAAAGGTCGTAGAACCAAGATCTAATAACGTTTTTGCGCTAATAACTTCTAAAATTAGCAATTAAGATCTTAATTCTACTTAAATAAGAATTAATTCGTATTGAAAAGACCGTAGAACAAAGACTTAATAACGTTTCTGCGATAATAACTTCTAAAGTTAGCAATTAAGATCTTAATACTACTTTAAGAATTAATTCATATTGAAAAGGTCGTAGAACCAAGATCTAATAACGTTTTTGCGATAATAACTTCTAAAATTAGCCATTAAGATCTTAATTCTACTTTAAGAATTAATTCATATTGAAAAGGTCGTAGAACCAAGATCTAATAACGTTTTTGCGCTAATAACTTCTAAAATTAGCAATTAAGATCTTAATTCTACTTAAATAAGTATTAATTCGTATTGAAAAGGCCGTAGAACAAAGACCTAATAACGTTTCTGCGATAATAACCTCTAAAGTTAGCAATTAAGGTCTTAATACTACTTAAATAAGAATACTTCATATTAAAAAGGCCGTAGGACAAAGACTTTTTAATGTATGGTCTTGCCGGGAGGTTGGGACTGACCATTTTAATACAATTTTTACGTTGTATTTTCTACTCTGGAATGGACCCACTCGACCTGCTCACGCTAAACTTGGATCCAATTTTGTTGCTTTACTACAATTGCGTCCGCGTAGGAAGAAGGTTGCGAATGGAAGAAGGGTTCTATTGCACCTGCGCAGCTGTCTCAGAATTTGCTAAAAGACTGATTTCTATAAAAACTAGTATGTTTTTTCAAAGTCAAAACTTGCTACATTATTTTTGTCATAAAAATGCTAATACAGAAACTATTGAATTATTTGAATATTTGTAAACAGAAAGTATTATGATACTCGTATTGTATGTTATTAGTAATATTAGTGTTATTATATGATATACACTGCACACAACTGAAATCGCACCACCATAAAGTTGTAGGTGTACCTTTATGTAAATCAGGCAATGGAAATAGCAAGGCGAGATAAGCAAGTAATCACAGTTTCGGTGCGCATAGTGACGTAAGACCTTGCCGAGCAGCATAAAAGCGTCAGGTCAAGGAGGCGATATCACAGCTAAATTGTAGCGTCGTTGGTTTCAGGTTATAAAAATCAGCACAGTATGCCAAGAGTACGCCGAAGTTCAGTTGATGTCAACGAAATGGCAGCAAATCATTGTTTTTACGTGAGGGGGGATTGAGTCTTCGAAGGATCGCTGAACTATTGGGTCGTGATGTGAACACAGTTCAACGGAGTGTGTTACGGTTCGTGAGAGACAACTAAACGTCACGAAGATCAGGTAGTGGAGCTTCCAGGTGTACCAAACCACGTGAAGATCGTATGCTTCTGAGAAGCGTTGCTTGGGAGCCATTTACCACAGCAACCGTGTTACAACGACATTTATTCCACGCTATAGGTAACGTGGTTTCGACGCAAACAATTCGAAACCATTTGCATGACTCAGGACTCCGAGGTAAAAGATCTTTTCGATACCTATCCTTTCAACGTCTCCACCGATTACGTCACCTCCAGTGATGTCAAATGAGACGCAATTGGTCGGCAGAATGGCGAAACATTCTGTTTACGCATGAATCACGATTTTGTTTTGGCATGCCAGATGACCGTATTCGCGTATGGCGGCGCTTTCAACAACGCCACCAGGAAGCTTTTTTTATCAGTCGCCACACAGCCCCCCTCCCTAAGTTGTACCATGGTTTGGGGTGGTATAACATTTGGTGGACGAACCCCTTTGGTCCACGTTTCTGGCAGTATCACGGTACAACGATACGTCTCTGACATTGTGAGACCTGTTGTACAGCAAATATCTGTCAACCAGGTCTGGACTGCTTTTTCAGCAGGATAATGCCAGGCCACATACTGCACAGATAACTATGAATAGTCTACAAAGTTTTGATATCCTGCCTTGGCAAGCATATTCTCCGGATTTGTCGCCAATTGGGTATTTTTGGGACATCATGGGTCGCTGATTAAGAGAACTCCCAATTCCAGCAAACCAGGTTTAGTTACAATCCCAATTGCATGCTGTGAGGAATGCCATCCCTCAGCACACCATTAACCATCTCATTGACGGGATGCCTCGTCGTATTCAATCCTGCATAGCCGCTCGCTGTGGGCCTATTCCATATATATCTAATGTCAATAAATTTCCATGCTTTCATTTTCCAGGTATGATTTTTTGATCATTCGCACATCTCTATGTTATACAAATTTCATAAGGATACATCAGTTTCTTCTTGGTGTTGCGATTTCAGTTATGAACAGTGTATATGATGGTGGTGTTATTATATGATATTATATATGATGATAGTGTTATTATATGATATTATATATGATGATAGTGTTATTATATGATATTATATATGAGAATAGTATTATGATATATAAATATCATAAAAAGATCATTATGATATTTAAAGAATAAGTATGTTTTAAAGAAATAGGAAAACCAGTCTCAAAACCCTTGTCCTGTGTGAGAAAAATGCGGTCCAAAACTGAAAGGAAAACAATCCCAAGCTCGGATGAAATGAAGAAGAAATTCCGCATAACCACATTTAATTTATGATTGTCACGTTCTCACAGTCTTTACTTTATCCTGGATGAGAGCTATAGATACTTGTTTGCTCACTCCCTCTCGAAAAATCCTGGACATGCTCAGGTACAATTGCCAAACCAGACTCGTATGTGTCCTTGATTAGGTCGAGTCTAAAGTGAGATGGATCAGCGTCACCAGGGAGGGGGGCACTAATTGGGGTTTATTCTCTGGGAGTTCTTGTCCTCTAGATAAACCAAAACGGGGGCCATAAAAACATTTAGAGAAAGTCGAAGTTTATTAGAAAATTTAAAGGGAGCAGTACTTCTATAATGTATAAAATTAACAGGTGTGTAGCTCTACTCGACTTTATCATACCAGAATCCATTTTTAAGACAAATTTTCGTTAATTTTAAAAGAAATACTCACCTTCCGTATGTTCAAAACGTCTCATTTTTTAATTGCGGTATCAAATTTTGACGGCAAATACGATTTTTATAATATAACTTTTAAAAAGCATATTTTTGATGTAAATAGCATCTATGATTAGGGTATCTCCAGCTGAAATCTGAGCTTTAAGGAAAATGTAAAAACTTTGGACTCAAAGAGCAACACTGAAAAGTTTATACCAAATAGATGGAGTAGATATAGAATTCTTTTCTGGCTAGAAACAGTTTAAAAACCGATTTTTTCATCTGTGTAAAATAAAAAACTTCATAAAATTGCATATACACATGTTTTCCACGCATAACGTTCTTATTTCTAGATTTAGGATTAGCTCAGTGTACAGCCTAAAGTTGCAAATTATACAAGTATCAATTTCCTGACCTTGAAATAAAATACTAAAACATAGCTTACTTGAAGTCGTAAATGATTGATTTGCATCTAAGAGAAATAGTTCGCTGTATGCGCAATAGATGGCGAAATCTAAGTTTACCAACAGACTGCGCCATCTATTGAGCACCCTGTAAACTATTTCTCTATGTAACAAATGAATCATTTCCGTTTTTAACACTTTACAACATAGTTGAAAAGTGTTTATGACTTTGTTCATTCTGTCTGTCTGTCTGTCCGTTAGCACGATAACTGCCGTAAAAATGACTTTATCAAAATGAAATTTTAGTATGTTTTTCAGACGGTCTGTGGAACCTATGGAAATATAAATAAATAATATCACCCAATTAGATTTTTATTGAACCCGGGTTGAAAAAATGAAATACATTGAACCCTATGGTACCTAATTTTTCAAACATTTTTTAAGCAAATTTAAAATTCACAAATTGCTTTGAAATCTTTAGAAAATATTCACATTATCCCATAAAATATATAAAAAAAAATTCAGTAAAATATGTTAAGTAGTTTTTTAATTAAAAATTATTTAATATAGGAAAAAAACAAATTCAATTAAATTCTGACTTTTGGGATATCCTCTAGAAAGAAAAAAGAGATATATTATATAATAAATATCTTTCCAAGAGTTTAATCATTTTGTATATGAGAGAGGCTTCACATTTTAAAATAAATTTGGTAGATAACAATTTTTCAATTTTTTTTTTTTAATTTTATATAACTCTTCATGATATACGTATTTGATGGCATTTTTAATGCACTTTCCTAGGTCCAAGAGAGTTAAAATTAGGTACACAGCTTAAATTTGTTAAACATTTTATTCTACAAAAATTTGGTGGATCTCTAAATATAGATCATCCTTTTTTTTTCGAAATGGCCTACAAATAATCCCCGTTCACTTCTATAAATCATTGTTGTAATATTGTTAAAAATTCTGATGTATGCAGCACATGTCTTTCCCTGCAGACTCATATTCACGTTCTCTTTATTTCTTCAATAATAATTTGAGTTTATCTGCACAAAATAACAGCCATAAGTATTTTAAGTGACATTGAATTTGCACGTTAAACTTAAATTTGGTTCTCATTTGATAGCTGGACTTATTGTCAAAGGTGGCATAGCGAAAACGCGGAAAAACTAGAATATCTCAAGAACGGCTAGTTTTAGAGTAATGGGGTTAGTCTTATTCTTTTTGTCAAAAATCACGTATAAAATAGGAAATTAATTGATATAATTGAGCACACGTAGTCTTTTATTTTTATATTTAAGGATTTTTGCGGCCCATTTCGCAATAATAGCCCGTTCCTTTTTCCCGAATCGTACTAGAATAACCTACAAATGATTTATATACCAAATTTTGTTAAATTTGGTATGTAAATCACTTGCAGGTTATTGAAATATTATACACCAAATATTGTTAAATTTGTTCCATTAGTTTTTAGCTAGAGTGAATAAAGGCAATTTCTGTCGGCCACTTCGCAAAAAAGGCAGATTCTTTTATTACGAATCGTACTATAAACTAATGAACATCAGAATTTCCCACAAAAAACATACCTACCAAATTTTATGAAATTCGGTCCATTAGTTTTCAATTAGAGTGGATGTAATATCCTCACAGACACACAGAACCATACACAGATACACCCTTACACACACAGACGTCTTCCTAAAAGTAGTTTTTTCGTGTTCTAGAAGTCCCAAAACGTGTAGATACTTTGAAAATTCGAGTTCCGATCCTCGGCACGATTCCAATACTTTGAGTACATACACATACACATATATATTATCTGTGTATTATCTGTGTATCTAAATTCCGTGCCTATGCAATTACAATAGTTGTGATTTTAAATGATCCCTAAACCGTTATTATTTTTTCAACGAAGCCTAATTTTAACTTATGCAGAATGGAAATATCTCAAGCGATTGTAAGGTGAGTTACATAAGAATTGCTGACTTTTTTTCACACAAAATTATTTAGCTCTGGAGTCTGGAATACAAGTTATATGAATGACATATTCATTGATTTTGCATAGAGAATCAGATTATTTATATTTCGATACAGTTTTAAATATTTAAGTATAATAAATTACTGTAGTACTATGATAATGTAAAAGTATCACCACTGAATGTATCACATTTTAGAAATTTTTAAATGATTGCATTTCAGTTGGAAAGTGTTTCATAATCAATGCTTATGCATGATTGATCTTTCTTGTTTCTTTTTTCGAGTAGGAGGAGTTGTAGTATTAGTTGCAGATAAAAAATATGTTTCAACAGAAATTTGGTTCAGATTGTATGTCAGACTCAACATTCTCAAGTTTATTAACTCATAATATATTGTTCTATGTGGCTAAAAAAGTCAAGTTTCCGCATACAACAACTCGTGTTGTATCCAGTCGTCAAACTTTTTTTGCTATCATTTATAATCCACCCAACTGATATATATCTGAGAGTAAAATCATTAGTTCCGTTCACCATGTTCATAATCGTTTAGCTCGAAAAATGTATGTCAGTACGTCGGGAATGGTTAGGCAAATTATTTTCAGCAGGTTTTATTTGTCGAAACGGCAACGTTTAGAAACAGTTTTAATATATGCGTTTGATCAATTTCAATAACTGAACTAATGAAAAAAATCGTATTTTTTCTTTGTCTAAAATGTTCCCTGTTTTTGAAACTACATTTTAATTTTTAAATTCCGTATATCTATATATTCTATACTCCCTATATCTAATTTTTATATCTCCTCTATCTATATATTCCTTATATCTATATATTCCCTATATCTATATATTTCTTATATCTATATATTTCCTAATCAACCGTAACGGTCCATGTTATTATTACTGTATTTGGATTTGGATACATCTAAAAATTTCTTCAAATGCGTTTTTTTTTTCTTTATTACTTCTCTTACAACTAAGAAAAGGAACGAAAATTTGGTCTTTTCCTTCTCCTCTTCAAATTTTTTGTAATTAACCTGGGGTGTCCTTGATATTTCTCCTGTGTTTGGGTTGAGGTTTGGATTTGTCTCCATAAAATTTTCCGATTTTCGTCGTCCATTACTGTCCATTACTGCAATTATTTTTTCCTCCATTTTTCCTCCAGTGACTGAGAAAATAAAAATAAAAAATGTTGTTTATCTCTTAGTCGCGATGTTCACTTTTTTGATACCCCACTCGATCAGATATTTTTTATCATTTCTTTATTTTTGAACCCTCATATTCTCTCACTTCCCTTCAGTTTTTGATCGATTTCTTTTTCTAATCGACCTGAAGCGCACCTGTTATTTTTTCATATTTAGGTTGGGATTCCTAAAAGCTTTTTCAGAATTTTTCGTTCATTACTTCTTCCAAAACTACGAAAAAAAGAAAATTTTACATTTTTGCAGACCCTCCCCCCTCCCCCCTCCCCCCTCCCAGTGCAGTCCAAAAATAAAAATTTGGCATGTTTTTCTATGTTTTCATATGCCCTTTTCTTTAATATCCCACTATATTATATTTGTTTATATATGTTTTATTTTTTGACCGATTTCAACCCCCACCCCTCCCTTCCAAAGTTTAAATGTTTCGAATGTTTTTCAGTTTGTTGTTATTGGACCTCTAAATCTAGATTTCCATGCCAATTGTCAAGGTTGTTAAATGAGCAGGTTAGATTTAAATTATGGAGAAAGGGCGTCATAGCTAATAGGGGCATCTGTAATCAGTATACCTGAAATTTCAAAACTCAGAAAATAAAAAGTTGTTAGTAATCTCCAAATTTTGAATGCAATCGATTTTAGCCCCCCCCCCCCCCCCGGAAAAATTCTGAAAACGCAGATGATTTTCATGCAGACCGACAAAATTCAGTCATACTATCGCATATTAAACTTGAACTCCTGAACGACCACCGGGGATTTACACTCTCAGGAAATGGAGCCAAAGGAGGTTCAAATCTCTTAACCAACTACAGCAAAACCAGGGGAGAGAGATCAACGGAATGATTCATCGGACGAGATCCAAAGAGGGTCCCGCGGAGTCTCGATCCCAGTCGCCGACGGGATTAATCTCAAGTCATGAATAGACACAGACCGTCCTCACGTCACCTAAAAGGGTCAGAGTCACTGACAGCCTAGCGGAATGCCCAACAATCGTGTTCCTCAGATACCCCCCCCCCCCCGCCTCAAAGGAGGTGAGTCAAAGGTTACAGAGCCAGCGTCAGTCCTCCCCGAAAGGACAGTCTTTCTCACAGGAGAGAAAGTCCTACTATACAGCCAGAATCCATCTCATAATAGATGAAATCGGGCTATATGAGACCGTAATGGCCAAGGTCATACTCACAGAACTCCCCTAAAGGAGGCGTTTTCATCCTTCTAAAATAGGACATAGCTTAAATTCATAACTTCATTCTCTGAAAAAGTTTTGAAATCTTCTACTGTTTCTTTCTCTTCCTAATAATATTTTTTTTAATTCAAATTTTTATTTTTCGTTCGGCAACGGTTTCCTTCCTAAATCACTTGGCACAGCCATTTATAGACACACGACTTCTTACCTTTACTTGGGTGGTCTCCCTGCCTTTTTATCTTGAAGAAGGAGCGTCTTTTTACCTCCAAAACCAGTTTATTGTTTTTGCCTATTTCATATTTACTCTGTACTTATTAATACTATACATTGTAAGGATATAGGTAAGGATATAGGATATAGGTTTGGAGGTTAATTATATATATATATATATATATATATATATATATATATATATATATATATATATATATATATATATATATAATTAACCTCCAAATTAAACCAGTGTTGTTCATTTCTTTTTTCGGCAGTCGTGGTTTAACAGCTTTGGTGATTTTATTGTTTTAATGTTTCGTAATTACTTGGAATTGGTTATTATTCTATCTATTTAATATATATATATATATATATATATATATATATATAAAACTTGAAAAATGCTACAATTTTGAGTGAATTGATTAAAAAGCTAAAAGCAAAAAAAAAATAATTTTTAATACAACTTGTAAAGCGCTATGCTGCAATTTTACATGTGTATACCTATATAAATTCCCAAATAGGACAAGTAGCAATGTACTCGTAAAATATCTAGATAAGTGACGGAAGTAACGGCCGGGGGGAGTTGCGACCCCCAACACTCCGGTTAAAGCTTTTTTCCGCCATGGCAAACGCTCCCGGTAGCCGATACTCCCTACACTATTTTCTTCATGACTCTTATAAAACCGTAAAAAATTACATACATACATATACACTTTCAATAACTTGTAAAAATCCAAATGTTTACTATAATACGCTAAAACAAACCAAAAAGGACACACTATAAAAATATAATAATTAATTTAAAATACTAATGTATGAAATCCCTTCACACGTGGTTATTTAATATCCCAATATCAATATATTCAAAAAATAATGTTTGAAATGCAAGTCAGAGAGGTTATATTTAAAAATTCGGATACAAGACCAATTGGCAACACTATCGCCATATAAATACAATTGTATGAATTTACTTCACTCGTGGTTATTTAATACTTTAAAATCAATATATTCAAGACTAATGAAATCCAAGTCCGAGAGGTTATTTTAAAATTGGATGTAAGACCTATTAACAACATTATTGCCATAAAAATACCAATGAATGAAATTAATTCACTCGTGGTTATTTAATCCTTTAAAAACTATATATTCAAAAATTAATGTTTGAAATACAAGTCAGAGTGGTTGTTTTTTTAAATATGAATACAAGACCTATTGGCAGCATTATCGCCATATAAATCCTAATGTATGAAATTACTTCACACGTGATTATTTAATACTTTAAAATCAATATATTCAAGACTAATGGCATCCCAGTCAGAGAGGTTATATTTAAATATTGGATACAAGACCTATTGACAATATTATCACCATATAAATATTTAAACACATAAATACGCTATAGTCCAGACTCTTCGCAATACACCTTCCCATGGAACAACAGGTAACCTATTGATGTTATACCACTTTCACGTATAATCTCCCTAGTGAATATTAAAAGATCGTCCGATATTTCAGAAAACCCTTATAATCCCGAACATACAATCTGGATATCACTTGTAATTATCTACAAAAATTAGCTCCATCCATAGAATACCTATGTTTTGCCATATAGAGCTATCAGATTTATGCTCCTCAATTTCGCATAAAACTGCGTCACCTTCTACTTATTTCAATACCGCCACTAGGCGATATCTACTTGTTTCTGTTTGTTTGTATCTATCTGTTTGTTTCAGCTTCACTATATATATATATATATATATATATATATATATATATATATATATATATATATATATATATATATATATATATATATATATATATATATATATATATAGTGAAGCCTGGTTAAAGTGACCACCCTTGGGACGGTGAAAACTGGTCACTTTAGGAAAATGGCACTGATTACTACTAATGGTATGGTCACTTTACCGGGTTTCACCGTATGTATGTATGTATATATATGTAATTGAAGTGTTTTTATTTTACTTGTATTATATATACCTGAGTTTGATCATTAATAGAAAATATTCTGTAAAGTTAATGACACATTTAGCTAAATTAAAAAAATCTTTAGAACGTAGTAATTTATAAAAAAAAACTCAAAGAAAAGTTTTATGCAAAATTTGAATGACATGTTATATGAAATTTCATATCACTAGTAAAAATTTAACGTTTTTATCAGGAGGGTTGAGTATATCTCGTGTGTGGGGGGGGGGGCTTATCTCTCTCTGGCAACGGCTATGAATGAACCGTAAAATTATGCATTATATATACTCATATATATATATATATATATATTTGCGGACCATTTCGTGAAAACAGTCGGATTTATTTATTGAGGATCTGACAAATTACACTGTTAGATTAAAATGTTCAACTAGCCTAAGCTGCATACTAAATATCAGATTAGAAAAGTATATTAAAAATGCCATCAAAGAATTTGAAACAAACGAACACCCACACACCGTCCATGACGAGTTAAATAAAAGCTTTTTAAAACTTCACGAAGAAAATGCAATTATAACTTTCTCTTCAGAATTATTTCTTCGTAAACAGCTTCCAAATGTCTGATAAAAAAAATCTACGTTTCCTCTCAGAGAAAATGTATGAAACCCAACTGTAATAATCGAAATTGTTTTTCTTTAACTGTTATCATTGTATCTAAACAATCCGACATATCACTTTTGGGCTCTTATTTTTCTCGATATAAACATCATAAACAATAAAAGCATCAAAAGTTCTGGTATTGTCTGTGACACTCTTTTGTCATAAACTCGTAATTTTTCTTTCAGGTTTTCAAACACTTTTTTTGCTTTCCGTTTCCTTTTAATGAAAGTTTTCGACGTGAGAGTTTTCGGATGTTGGTTTGGGTTTTCGACTGTCATCAGCACTTGATTCAGAAATTTTTCTGTATTATTTTTCAGCATTGTATGTCATGTTTGTTTCAGCAAAAGATAACAGTTTTTCCTTATTTTCATTTCTTTTTACTTGGCAACTTGGTTCTTTTTAACGAGACAAGGGACCATCAGAGACAAAGTTTTAAATTTTTCATTTTAAGCTTATAAATTTTGATAGGAACAAACTAACCGTTTAAATACATGCTTACTAAACCTGAAGTTCGTAGCTGGGCATTTTATAAGTGATAAAGTTGTAAGGATTAACAATTTCTATTCTCGACTTCTTATTTCTCACGCAGTGTCTTCCCCTGGAAAATAAAAGTCTAAATTTAAATAACAGCTGCGCAGATTGTAGACGAAAGGGGGAGCTGGCACCAAGGTTCTTAAAATACGTAGTGCAAAGCTCGAGTTGGAACGTGGCATGTGTGGCTGCAGCCGACAGTTGAAAGGGTGGACTATGTACATTCTGATTTATTGTTTGTAAATTACGTTAATGGGTATTTATTTTATGATTTTCTTCAATTTTAAAAATAAACTTGTTCTTTTTATTAACATATGCATGCGTTTTTATTCAGCCACCTTACAGGCTCGGAATCCTAATTTTTGAGCATTATAAAAACTACTCTTTAAAAGTTCTCTATGGGTAATCCACATATATATGAGAAAAGCCAATATTTCCATCTGCTTGGCGATGCATTTGGTGATCTTGGTGGCAAATTTGGCGCAGTGTCGCCAATTTTACAATTTTTACTTTCCCTGTATACATTGTATAATGTATAGAAAAAGTATTGTGACATTGTTGAAAACTCGAATTCGAGTTTCTGACGGCCGTACACATTTTAAGCATCCCTGAACTCGAATCAAACATTTTTTAGGTGTCTGTGTATATATGTATGTTAGTTTGTGTGTATGTGTGTTTATGTGTGTGTGTGTGTGTGGTATCAATCAAAATAATTTTTCAAGCCCTTTAAAGCGAAGGTAAATACGCTATAAATGTAGTTATTTAGACCAACCATACCGATTTTTTTTTAATTCTATTAAAATTTATTAAAAAAAACCAAGCTACTTAAAAATGGATTCTGGTATGAGAAAGTCGAGTGGAGTTACACTCCAGTTCATATTTTTAGTAGAAATACGGCATCTACATAGCACATACATTGTTATGCGTGCAAATACTAATTCACTTGTATGCGTTTGAGTCATTACAGTGCTGTGAAAGCCACAAAGTATATCATCATCAGTATATCCATCAAAATATATCAAGTTGTTTGTATAAAATTTGTTTTCATAATTTTCATGCAGGCTGAGTTTATTAATCACGGCAACGAAGTAGTGTCTTTCTGCTCTTCAAACAGCTGCAGAGCAATGTCAATGTCCTTCAGAGCGTCTTCTGCTGTAGGAATATCGTTAGGTTTAACCTCTAAGTAAATTTCAAAATACACTCAGAAAAACGATGGAAAGAGACAGAAAGTAGAAAACAGAGACGGGTCAACGAAAAACAGAAAGTTATACACGCTTATACCCGAATTCGCGTTATAACGAATGGCGTTATAAGTGGGATTCACTTCAAAAGAATTCTCTCCTTTTATAATGCTTACATTTTACGTAAACTATGCATTATAAGGTAGGTAAGAATAGAGCGTAAGCTGGCCAGTTCGGAGATCCAGGGTTCGATTCCAGGATAGGGCTGCAAGGCTTTTTACATACTGTTTATTTATTTATTATTATTTTTTTGCTAATTCCATTTCTACTAGTTGTCTCTAGTCTATTTTGTTATGGCTTTTGTTCTGCCACTGACTATGAGTTTATGCTAGCGTGTTGCTAGTTTGGTTGTTACTCGTCAGACACAACTAGAGAAGCTTTTTTTGCAGTTCCTTTTCCCGCTGTTTTCATTTATATGATGAAATTGTACTTGTTATGTGGCAAAATAAAGTTAATTTATTATTATTATTATTATTATTATTCGATATTCATTTATTATTATTCCCAGTTCATTTATTATTATTATTATAACCATATATTTCGATTAACCGGTTAACCGAAATTATATATTTACATTTAAGTGGATACCGAAAATTGCTAACGCGCTGGTCGCTATTAAATATCCCCCATTTATAAAGGAAACAAACGGCTCTCTGAGATGAGATTTTAATTCAGATCTTGGATATAAACCGCTCCGTTTCTTCTATTTGCTCCCATTTCGACTTTTTACTTTGGATTTGTAGATCCTTTTGCTCTGACGCAGGGGATCCTGCGTATCCTCGAAACAGCTGTATGCTGCATTATTATGTTACTTTAACTTATATATGTCGCTCAAGTTGTAACGTACCTTGCTGCCCCGATCGGGAATCGAACCCTGGATCTCCGAACTGGCCCAGCTGACGCTTTACCGTTAAGCTACTGGGATGGAATTTCAAGCTTTTATCGTCGCACTGGACTCTGCAAAGTTTTCTTTATTGGCTTTTATTATTATTTATATTCTATATAAGCAGGTGAACACTAACTTCTGTTCTTAAATAATTTATAAAGAAGTTTCACTATTTAATGTTAAAAAGAAGTATATGAACTCAACGCTAATCGAAATTATTTTTTCCTTCCCTTTAATATTGTATCCAAACAATCTCCGTTATTACTTTAGGTTTCTCTCCGTCGCGATATAAACACCATAAACAGCAAAACCCTCAGAATGTCTCTTCTATTGTCTGTAACGCTATTTTGTGAGTCTTAATTTTTCTTTTGTTTTCTTAAAGCACTTCTTATTTTTCATTTCATTTAATTAAAGTTTTCGTCGGCAGGGTTTTCAGATGCCGGTGTTAGTTTTTCAAATGTCAACAACACCTGATTCCAATGGTCTTCGTTCATTTCCTTTTTCTTTTTTATTTTCAATCGTATTTCATGTCTATTTCAGTGTTATTTTTAAGTTTAGATTTTTGTACAGGCTGTCTCAAATATATGTGTTCCGTTTGAATATTTATGACATAAGTGCGTGTGCAAGATGAAGAGTGGGTTAGAAAAGAGTAAGAAGAGCAAAAAAAGTAATTAAAAGCTGAAATTTGCACAATATGAAATTTCCAAGCTAACGGAAATTCCAGGAGAGACGTGGACATTTTGAATTGTTACTTTCTTTACGTAGATAATATAATGTACAGAGAAAGTATTGTGACGCGGTCGAAAATTCGAACTCGCGTTTTCAAGGAAAGAGCACGTTTCAAGCATCCCTAAACTCGAATCAAACGTTTTTGAGGTGATACCTGTGTGTAGGTGTGTGTGTGTATGTGTGTGTGAATGTCTGTGGATGTGATACCTTCCGAACGAGTAGAAGGTGGAGTGTTTCAAACTTAATTTGGTAAGGTGTAAAGAGCCCTGCTGTCCCAATCCGGAATCGAACCCGGAATCGCCGAACTGGCCAGCCGACGCTCTACCGTTGAGCTACTGGGACGAAATTGCAAGCTCTTATCTTCGAAGTGGACTCTGTATTCTCCTCCCTCTAATGTCAGATTGGTGGACAACTGACAATCTGATTGACCACCTCCTGCTATTTTTACTTCAGGTTAACTTCCTGCCACTACTATTTTTACCCAGGTTAGTATCCTGCGTCGTCGTTATCCTCTCAATTTTGAAATCGGCGATCAATCTTCCAGAGTCCACTGAATCCGTATTAATCGAACCAGGGTCACTTTTAGACCTCCGACATTTTTGCACTAACTTACAGGATTGATTTGTTCGGGCGTAATTGTAAAAAACCTAGTTGTCCTAACCGGGAATCGAGCCCTGGATCTTCGAACTGACCAGCCGATGCTCTACCGTTGAGCTACTGGGACGATATTGCCAGCTCTTATCATCGTAGTGGACGCTACAAATATTATTGCAATCTGTGAATACTGGAATGCTATTAATTTTAAACACGTTCGAACATGCGGAAGACCCCCAAATTTTGAATGGAATTTTTGAAAAAATCATAAAAAAATTAAAACATTTAACGATGTTAAATAAATAATTATTTTGTATGTATTTTGTTATAATAAAAAATGACATTAACTATAGAACGCTAGCTGCAGTCATTTTCGAGTTATTACACGCTTTATTCCAAATAAGTGTACCTGAAAATACATAAACGGGAACAGTTGTTGTAAGTATCAACCAAGTATATAATATTTGGCGAGAATTTGGACGACATTGGCGACTAATTTAGGGAAATATTGTTAACTTAACGACTTTTTAATGTGTGACCGACGAAAATATCACCAAATTGGCAAAAATGAAGCTAAAGTTACAAAATTGACGAGAAAGGATAACAAAACGAATAGAAAAAGCTGAATAGAAAGAAAACTAACAAAACAATCCGTAACGAAGAAAACCAGAGACATTTAAACCAACTTTAAGTAGAAAAAAAATGCAAACGACAGGAAACCAATTAGAACAAACAGAAAAATTAAATTCAAGTATGAAGGAACCAATAGGTTTCGGAGCCCATATGATCTAATTTCGTTAAAAAATAGCGGAAAAAATAACTAAAAATCCGTAAAAGGTAGACAAATAAACGGAAAGAGGGGAACGACCGGAATGGGAAAAAATTTTACCAGAGATTTCCAAGCGGAAGAGAATAAAGGACAATGATCGTTAATAAGGGAGTTAGATTGATACACTATAAAGAAACTTACATAAAAGTCCAATACAGAAAAAGAATTAGGAGAAAAAATTATCTTGGCTTTCAAAAAATTGAAAACATGATCAGAGACCGAAGAATATCCATCTATTAAACACTTGTATGTCTCTTGTTTAGCAACATAGTGTTCCTTTAAATCGAAATTTATGAGTCCTTTTCGTTTGGCCTACACAGTCAAGACCGAATTTACATGGAAAGTGATATGATTCACTCACTGATGCTTTAAGACAGAAATGGGGTCTTTAAGTGGAAATAATTTAATTTTATTAAGATGCTTGAAAACAAGCCTAAAACTGAAACGAGAGAGAATATTAGCAACTTTATAGCTAACAAAAGAGTGTAAAAGTAAAATTATAGAATTAAGGGGATACAACTCATGCCATAATACGTGAGAACCCAATTACAGCTTATTAACTTTGTTCAAGCATTTAAATCAGTAAGAATGGAAACACGCCAATTCAGTAAGAACTTTGAAAAGATATAGCAAAGACAACCACGTTGTTTGGTAAAAAATGTCTTTGATACAACACCATCAATGAAGTGCATTATATTACAAAAAATCCATAGCTCTTTCGGACGTCACTACGTTCTTCATCAGTGGCAATGTAGATACTACAATGGCAATTTACATTGCCACTGATGAAGGACGTAGTGACGTTTAAAAGCACTCTGGACCTTTTGTAATTTAATGTACGTTACTGATGGTGTTGATATTAAAAACCTTTTTTACCAAAAACTTGGTTGTCTTTGCTATAACTTTTTAAAGATTTTGTTCGAGGAGTTATTAATAATGGGGGGATTATAGCTTCTAGAAACGGCCAAGAATTTAAGATAGCCAATTAATTTCACAATTAAGTAACTGAGAATCAGAACATAAGTTTAAGGCACGGTAAATATGAGTATAAAAAGCTGAAAACTTTTGCCGAATAAGATGATTGGAACGAGCATGAGAAGCAAAGAAACAAAAAATGGTTTACGAGAACAGAAGTTGGGGAATTCGAATCATTTTTCATAACAAGAACATCCAGAAAGAATAATTTGTTACATTCCTCTTCATGAGTAAACTGAATGCAAGGATCAATGGAATTAATTAAACTAAGAAAATTAGCAAGAATGCAATTATTATCAAACAACACGAAAGAATCCACATATCTGAACCAATATTTGAAATTGTATAAATAAAGAAGTTTTTCTTCAAAATAATGCATATAGATATCACATAGAATATTGTATGTATTGAGTATTGTATTGCATGTACTGGTATTGTATGTATCGAATGGGGGTAATGAACAAACGTCCTTTGTGTTTAATGGTGTTTTTAGAAGCAATCTGAAGGTCTGTAATCCTCTGTCAGCTATTCTATGTGATATCTATATGCATTATTTTTAAGAATAACTTCTTGGTTTGTACAATTTCAAATGTTGGTTCAGAAATGTGGATGATATTTTCGTGTTGGCTGATAACAATCGCATTCTTCTTTATTACTTAGTTTAATTAATTCCATAGATCATTTCATTCGGTTTACTCGTAAAGAGAAATGCATGAAATTATCCTTTTTGGATGTTTTTATTATAAGAAACGATTCTACATTCTCAGCTTCTATTTTCCCTAAACTTTCTCCTCTTTCTTTGCCTCCTCACGGTCGTTTCAATCATCCTATTCTGCAGATGTTTTAAGCATTTTACACTTATGTTTACGTGCTTTAAACTTCTGGTCTGATTATTTGTCTCTTCATGCTGATTCCATCATCCTACTTAGAAGATATTTTAAGCATTTTATACTTATGTTTAAGAGTTTTAAATTTCTGATTTGATTCTTTGCCTCCTCGTTCTAATTCCATTATCTTACTTAGAAGATGTCTTAAGCATTTTATACTTATGTTTACGCCCTTTAAACTTCTGTTCTGATTCTTTGCCTTCTCTTGCTGGTTCCATCGTCCTACTTAGAAGATACTTTAAGCATTTTATACTTATGTTTACGTACTTTAAACTTCTGGTCTGATTTTTTACCTCCTCATGCTGGTTCCAATCATCTTATTTGGAAGATGGTTTCATCTTTTTATACTTATATTTACCGTGCGTTAAACGTATGTTCTGATTCTCCGTCACTTAATTGTGAAATTGAATTGGACCATTTCTAAAGGCTATAATCCCACCGTTATAGACAAAGCATTACACAAATTCCATAAACCGAAACTGGGTTCAAAACTATTAGGCATGAATTGTGTCCTCGTAATACTATCGCTTTATCATTCAACTATTCTGTCAGCTATAAGGTTTCTAATGTTCTTTCTTTCAATTTCAGGCGTGTTTTCAACCATCTCAATAAAATTCAATTATCTTCACATAAACGCCCCATTCCTGTCTTGAATCGTTGGAGTGCTTATCACATTCCATGTGAATGCGGTCTTGGCTACGTAGGTCAAACGAAAAAGGACTCTTAAATTTCGTATTAAGGAGCAAGTAAGTTATATTTCTAAACAAAAGTTATCTAAATCTTCAATTGCTGAACATTCTTGGGACTTTAATCATGTTTTCAATTTTTCGGAAGCCAGAGTAACTTTTTCTTTTAATTCTATTTTTGAATTGGACTTTTATGAAAGTTTCTTTATTGTTTCTGAATCTAATTCCCTTGTTAACGACCATTATCCCTTCTTCCCTGTTTAAATAGAATCCGCCTGCACCCTCAAATTGGCTCAATTCCGTGTGTGATTAAAATATATTTTCTACTTTTCTGAATGTCACTGTTGTGTAGGGGGATGGGGGGCTTGTTTATTTTTTATTTTATATTTTAAAACTTTCAAACATATTTGAAAAGTGTTTACTACTTTGTTCATTCTGTCTGTCTGCCCGTTCGCACGATAACTGCCGTAAAGATGACTTTATCCAATTGAAATTCTAGTATGTTGTTGAGACGGTCTGCGGAGCAAATTGGAATGTAAATAAATAATATCACCCAATTAGTTTTGGATTAAATCCGGCTTGATAAAGTGAAATACATTGAACCCTATGGGACCTACATTTTCAAATACACTCACGGACAATGAAAGTTGCACACCAAGAAGGAAGAATAGGATGGACCTGAAATTTTATTGATGGAAGAATACAGATGAATGATATACATGATCACAAAAACAACGCAGCAGAACACGTACAAAGGGAGCTGTGGTACACAGTCCGGTCATCCTCAATAGTGCATCGCACCGCCTCGTGCTGCGATACAAGCAGCAATACGGTTTGGCATTGTGTCAAACACAGACGCCTGATATTGTCCTGCGGTAGACGAGTCCACACCTGTTGAACGTTACGTTCCAAATCCCGAAGATTGTGGCAACGAGGCAGCTGGCGTTTCAACTGGTCCCACACATGCTCGATTAGGGTCTAGGGAGCGGGCGGACCATGGAAGTGTCTGGACATGCCTCAGGCAGGCCTGGACGACCCGATCCGTGTGCGGCCGAGCATTATCCTACTAGAATTGCACACCTGGAATCCCCCGGCCACACAGTAAGCTACCATAAGCCTTTGGGTTGGTCGTGTGGTCTGGGTTTTCTACACCTGGAATCCCAACAATGAATGGGAGCACATGGAGCCGTAGAATCTCATCCACGCACCGCTGGCCCGTCAATGTTCCAGGTACCACTACTGGAGCGGATCGGCTGTCGTAGACTATAGCTCCCCAGCCCATGATGCCTGCAGTGGGGCTGGTGTGACGCTCGATAACGAGGTTGGGATTGTGGCGTTGTGCAGGGGACCTCCACACCCGGATACGCTGATCATCGGTCTCTAAAACGAAGCGACACTCATAGCTAAACGCCACACATCGCCAATCTGTGGCGTTCCACGTTGCTCCAGCCCGTCACCACTGAAACCGAAGCCGATGTTCCCGTGTTTACGGCAGCACACGTAATGGACGCTGGGATCGCAGATTCGCTTCCTTCAGGCGTCTAGATATAGTTCGTGGGCACGCAGGAGCTGCTACATGTGCCTGTATCGCGGATTGGGTCACGTGAGCTCTATATGTGCCCGCCGCACGATCATTCGATCCTCTCTACTCGTGGTATGGCTGGTCCGTCCAGAGCCGGTCCTCCGAGTCTAGGTGGCGTCACGTGGCCAGTGCTCCCAACACCGTCGGACGGTAGTCCGAACGATCCACGTGATGGGCTACCCGGCGCAGCCTGGGTTTTCAGTCCGATGATCCGACCTCTCTCGAAGTCCGTCAGTTGCGTATATCGACGCTTCTGGCATCTACCTACCATTCTTTTCACTCCATATTCCTGCTTGTGTCGGTCGAAGCTTCTCGCATTGATGGGCGTCGACTACACGCCTGTTTATAAGGCCGCTGGCTCATGCTTGCAGTGCCACTCACGGGTGTACAGTCATGCGCAATCACGCCAGACTGGGATCATTTGCATACCAACCCGCCCTCTAGCTATTTATATCATTTTGAGTTTGTACCATGTTTTCTTCTGGGTGCACAACTTTCATTGTCCGTGATACCATTTTTCAAGCGAAATTAAAATTCACAAATTGCTTCGAAAATTTTGGGAAATATTCAAATTATCCCATAAAATATATAAAAAAAATCCACAAATTACGTTCGGTAGTTTTTTAAATAAAAATTAAAATAATAATTACACTCATATTATATGTTATTACACTCATATTATATTGGCCTGTTACACTCATATTATATTGGCCTGTTAGCGTTCTGCTCTCAATTTTTTTCCCTCTGGTCGTTAAGCTCCCGTTTTTGTTTTTTGTTTTTTGTCGAGGCGTCGCTCTTTTTTGCTCAGCTGTGTTTGTTTTGTCCCTGTTTATTTTGTCACGTTCTTTTTGTTATGTCATGTTTATTTTGTCAGTTTTACTCGTAAACGCGCACACTCCACCTGAAGATTTATGCCTAAAGTGGTGGAATTTTGTTAAGCCTTGAATGTTAATTTGTGCTTTCTCCACCTGAAAAATATATGCTATAAGTGGTGGATTTTTGTAAATACCCTCTCTGTAAATTTTAAGATTTTAAATAAACTGTGCCCTGTTTCGGCGCCCGGTGCGGGCCGCTCGTGAGGCCCCTCTTCTGGTTTGGTGTTGGGTGGATCGTTGGACGGGGGCCGTGTGAGTTAGCTTCCGCTTTCTTCTTTCCCGGCCGTCCTAACGGTTGCTCTAGTCCTTGCTGACGAGCCGGACGGTCTGGGTCTTCAACTCATATTATATGAGTGGAATTATTATTTTAATTTTTATTTAAAAAACTACCGAACGTAATTTGTGGATTTTTTTTTTTTTTTTTACACTCATATTATATGACCGGCCGTCCAAATAGTTGCTCTTAGTCCTCTGGACGAGTCGGACGGTCTGGGTCTTCAACTCATATTATATGAACAGATCACGTGACCCACTTAAAAAACATATGGCATCTATCTTCTTTTTCCGGTGTCAAAATCGTGATGTTTAAAGTTTTTTTTCAAATCTATATTTAGTGCTTATTTTCTGTTCATCTATATTCTGCGCCAACGCAATTACAATATTTTTTAGTTTAAGTGATCATCAAACCTTGATTATTTCTGCAACGAAGCCTAATTTTAATGGATGCGAAATGTAAACAAGTGATTGTAAGATGAGTTGTATAAGAATTGCTGAATTTTTTTCACTCAAAATGATTTAACTCTGAGGTCTGGAATAAAAATGATATGAATGAAATAGTCATTGTTTTCACATTGAGAGCCAAACGATTTATATTTCAATCGCGTCATTTGAATAAAGTTCAGTTTCTTCATTGAAGTTTTAAGTTTTTAAATGTAATAAATTATTGTAGTACTTGTACTGTGATAATTTAAAATATATCAGCGCTGAATGTATCGCATTTTAGGGACGTTTAAATAAAATTGCATTTCAGTTGGAAAGTGTTTCATAATTATTACTTTATGCATGATTGATCTTTCTTGTTATTTACTTTTTTAATCACGAAGCAGTAATTACTAAAATTGGCAGTAAGAAAACTTATGATATATCACAATATTTAAGAGTTCTGTGTCGTGACAATAAATAACTGCTTCAGCATTAATTTTAATTAACTCGCCTTATCAAGGGGTTTTCTTAAAAATAATTAAACTTATATTGTTTTTGCCCACATAGAAGTTTTAAAAAATAGAAAATAATTTAATTCATAATTAAGTACTACACTGAATAACAGCGTCCTACGCGCCTGCATATATCTAGGGCGCTATAGAGGCGTTATATTTTCAGCTCTATATTATTATTATATCTGTATTCTCGGTTCTATTGGTCTTATTTCAGAAATCTAGTTATATGTCGTTAACTGTGACTACTGAAATGTGACCAGCGGCAACCAGTCGTTCTTTTTCATTTTTGGCAACATTTGAAAATACTTCTAATCAACTAATAAATAAGAAAAATGTTTAAAATCTGTAAATTAGAAGTAATAAGAAACAAAAATTGACTTCATGTGTTATTTTCCGCAATAAATCTCAATTTAAGTATACAAATACCACAACTAATTAAAAACTAATTGAAATTTATGAAGAATCCATGTTCTGCTCGCATCAGATATTTTTGTAGTAACAAAAACCGTGTTGCTTTATATCCGAAATTAACTTTTTGTGTTTGAAAATTTTCTAAAAATATTCTTTTTCCCTCGGTATTATAATTGGAAATTAAAACTGAAGCAAACAAACAACTTTTTTTTAGGATCAAAACATTTCCCTTTCCAACTATTGATTTTTATCTCCAAGAAGAACATTGCTTCAATTACCTGCTACCTTATTTTCGGGTTCCAAAAAGCAACCGCGAGGTATTGAGCAAATTAAATCACATAAATCGTCTGCAATAATCTGGCAACACCGCGATTTGAGCGCTCTCTGTAATAAATTCTTTTTTTTTCTATTAGAAATTGAAAATAAATCCATTGAATATGCATACAGTCATAAATTAAAAAAAGAATGTGTTCAGTACAGAATTTTTCCTACAAATGATTAAATTTCAATATTCAGAAAAATAAGAATAGTTTTTTGTATGATTCGATCTTGCTGAAATTCAATGAGTTTATTTTTGTTAAGATATAAAATAAAATATACGAGGCATCATGGAAGTAGCTTGATCTTTTTGAGAGATATCACGGACTTCGTTGGGAAGATTAAATTTCTGATATCTCGTGAACGGCTCGTGATAGCTCCAAAAAAATATTTTTTAACTTTATTCAGGTGGTAATCCCCGTTATACGCGTATTTTTCATCCGCGATTTAGGTTATACGCGGTTTGCGAAAGAATTGTGGGAAAGGTTTGAAATGTGTGTATTTTAGCCAAATCACTGCACCAAATTTAGTCACTGCACTAAAATTCATTGCCGCGAAGAAAAGAGCAATTAATACTTTGTCCTAGAGCAAGCGGTTCCATAATTAAAACTATGGTCGTGCATAAATCGTAGAATACGGGAGTATTAAAAAAAAAAATTAAGTATCATATGCCATTCTTTTGGAGAACAGATCAGAAGGACTGGTTAATCACGGCATTTTTTACTGACTGCTTTAAAAATATTTTATTTCGGACTGCTTAAGATCTAAATCATTATCAGTTAAAGTTCTCATAACAGTGATAAGAGCTTGCAATTTCGTCGGTTTTCGATTCCTGGTTGGGACAGCAAAGCTCTTTACAATGGCGCCCGAGCAAATCAACCCTGTAGGTTAATTCAAAGATGTTGAAGGTCTGAAAATCACCCTAGAACGACTAGTACGGATTCAATGGGCTCTAAAAGATTGAGCGCCGATTTCAGATTGAGAAGATAACGACCTCACAAGATACTAACCTGGGTAAAAATAGTAGTAGCAGGAGGCTAACCTGAGATAAAAATAGCAAGTGTTGGTCAGTCAGATTGTCAGTTGCCCGCCAATCTGACATTAGAGGGTAGAGAATGTAAATTCCACTTCGACGATAAGAGCTTGCAATTTCGTCCCAGTAGCTCAACTGTGGAGCGTCGGCTGGCCAGTAAGAAGATCCGAAGTTCTATTCCCATTTGGGGCAACAAAGCTCTTTACAAGAGACAATGCTCCTCGTCTGGCCTTTTTCATCAACTGACCATCTTCAAGTCCTAAAATTTAACCATATAAATGTAGATGCAGTATTTGTCCCTCAAACACTACATTTATCTTATATCCGTTAGATCAAAGTGTGATTGCTTTTACCAGGACGTCCTATGTCAGATAGAACATTCAAAGGTTTATTGAATAACTAGAACGAATAACTAGAAATAAAAATGATAGCTATAAACAATAAGCAATAATTCATAGCTCTTTGAAAAAAGAAGTGTATATGATTCCCTAGAAGTATGTATATTCTCCCTAGAAATGTATATAATCAGATTTTAGATCAAGTTCTTTTTTATCAATATTATAAAAGTTGAATTTTATTTTACAAAAAGTTGTACATGCAAAACAAAACCATTTCGGTTCCATCGAACTGGAGCTACCGCTGATTTGTTTTCTCTTTGTTAGCCTGAATATTTCCGTACGTGTTTTTCTTAAATATGCACACTTTATACTTGAATGTTACCTTTATATGTTAATAAATGTCTAAAATCGTAGTTTTGTCTTTAATTTATTCTATAACGGATAAATTTATCCAAATTTACTTCGATTTATAAATTAATTGGAACAGTTTATACAAGCAACTTCTGTTTTTGTATAGACGCTTATAGTCTTATTATTCAAGGCGTATTGGTGGAACGTAACCCCCCCCCCCCCGTAGATATCCAGAGACTGCTGACATTGTGCTAAATTCAAACTGCTAATATTCTGCTAAATTCAAACTGCTAATATTCTACTAATTTCAAACTGATAATATTCTGCTAAATGCAAACTGCTAATATCCTGCTAAATTCAAACTTCCAATATTCTGCTAAATTCAAACTGCTAATATTGGACTAATTTCAAACTGCTAATATTCTGCTAAATTCATAAACCGCTAAATGCAAACAAGAAAGTTCCATCCTTTCTAGTTTAAATTTAAATTTAAAATTAATTCTGAATAAAATCACGAAAAATTAAAATTAACGCTTGCTCATAAATAAATATTTTTCACACATTTTTCATCCGGATGCAAAAACAAATCTCAGTTTTTGTCGCCAGTCACCCTATCTTTTGCTTCCAGTAATTGTTTCTATTGCAACTATAAGACATTCTTGCATAATTAAGCGCTCAACTCGTAATTTTTCATTGAGGATTTGATGCCGTAAAAGCTTTCTTTTATATCTGTAACAAACTATCCAACATTTATTTTAAAGCAGGGAGATCAATTTACATTTAAGATGCTCGAAAAGAGGCAGTAAAGCGAAATAAATAGTGACAATTTACTGTGTTAATTTATGATCGTGAGAGAAATTAACAATTGTTTTTAATTAGCGACATACAAAACAGGATAGATTTATTGTTGTAACGCAGCGTGTTATTTTAAGTCATTTGTACATACTTTAAATATAGTTGTATATACGTATTTATATATAATTTAAATATTAAAGTGCATGTCACTGTGTATCTATATTTTTATGTATCTACGTATGTCTAAGGATTTTCTAAGCAAATTCACGCTAACCCAGAATTATAGTTCGTGTTTAACAAAATATTTTTGCTATGGAAGATTGCTAGCTATTTGTTTAATCACTAGGGGAGGCCGCCTCCTACTCGCTGACACTCACCAACCCCCATAACGCGCTTCACGAGTCGAAATTTTAATGTTGCTGCTATTGAAATGGCAACAGCGATTTCTCTATAATGAAAGTGAAATCATCTAAATATTACTTCGTTGAGATGGCAACATCGCTTTTAACAACGAAAGGTTAGATTTTGAAGATACAATAAAGAAAAGAAAATTTTCCTGCAAAAGCAGTGTAAATATTGAAAATTGTAAAATAAATAGAAAATTATATTCGATTGTAAACAAACTAGAGGACGACACATAGCAATGTATATCTTCATGCCAAATTCCAAATCATTTGATGCCATAGGTTCAGAGCTAGCCTTAACAGAAAATCTCTCTATTTAAAACGGATTTGGTCAGCGGCTGCGCCAAGTTTTTTTTTTACTATAGAAAGATTTGCAAAACATAAGTTCAAAATTATTACACAAATAAAGTTCACACTGAAAATCGGACTAAAAATGTCTCACTGAACAATTTACAACAATAAAAATGTTTCCTATAAATTCATGATAAAATAGCAGAATGAAATTAAAAATATTATATATATTATATAGACGTGTTTGCTTCTGAAAATAGAGCAAATTTCTTTGTTTTCAGCATTTGTGATTCATTTTAAAAAAAAATAGATATATGCATACTATAGAATACATCTTCGAGAAAGTACTGTTTTCAAGAAAATTTTTGATTTCAAGATTTTGATGCCAATATAGGTTTTAGAGGACATACTCAACACATTTTGACAATTTCAGAGTGATATTCTTCTGTCTTTCTGTCTGTCTTCTTGTATACACATTAGCTGCCACAAATATTAATGAATTTTCAGCAAACATTTAATCCGGCCTTTTTAGATGAAAAATTTAGAGCTAGATAGAATTTTTTTGAAATTCTAGCTAACACTAAGTTTAATCGAAACTTTATATTTTGTACGACAAAATTTGACATAATTATTCATTCAAGGTGTTATTTATGGCTCAATAATCAAGAAAAACCCAACAGTTTCAATCGTAGTGAAAAATAGCCGCGATACAATTTTTATGTCCGTAAAAATCCCCTCCCCAAGGGGGTACATTGTCAAGCTTGGCCCTCCCAAACCCTTTAAAGTTAAGGGTAGCCAGCTGCACTTCTGACCATTTAGATAAGCTATACAGATTTCTCAAAATTTTTCTTGCATAATTTGTAAAAATTAAGCAACTTAAAAGTAGATTCTAGTATGAGAAAGTCGAGTGGAGCCATACTTTTAATTTTATTTCGCTTGCATCAAAATCTAATCAGCTTCAGAATAACGCCACTCACAAATTTCATGAAAATTGAACGTATAATTTACAAAGCAGTCTGAAATTTTGCATTTAGACTAATGTGAACCCGTAGATGTTCAAGACGGGCTTAGATTTTTAATTTAAATCTTGATTAATTAAATATTAATTAAAAATTCTTAGTACTGCCTGTTTGGTTGAAGATTTAATGAGTCAAGCTGCCATTTAATTTCTCTCCTTGATGGGTTGCTGGGAGAAATGTTACAAAGGCTGAATTATTGAAACAATAAAACTATTAAAAAAGTAATATAAAGAACTCTCTGGAATTGGCGACTGTAGCGAGAAAGAGTATATTATAATACAAGAAAGATCAATCATGCATAAAGCATTGATTATGAAATACTTTCCAATTGCAATGCCATTTTATTTAAACATCTCTAAAATGCGATACATTCTGCGGTGATATTTTTAAAATCATCGTAGTACTACAATTATTTATTTTATTAAAAACTTACAACCATGGAGGTAAGAATACTTTCTAACTTCATCGAAAAAGACAATGCTATAAAATCGCCTGCTTCTCTATGTAAAATTGATGAATATTTCATTCATATCACCTATAATTCAGACTCCAGAGCTAAATAATTTTGCGTTAAAAATTTCAGCAATTCTTATATAACTCATCTTACAGCTTGATTTGCTTACATTCGTTACATACGTTAAAATTAATCTTCGTTGTATAAGTTTGATGATCATTTAAACTCAGTATTGTAATTGCGTTGGCGCAGAATATAGATGCACAGAAAATACACAAAAATAAAGCGGTTTTAAAACGGATGCAACACTAAATATAAATTTAAAAGAACTTTTAAAATCACGATTTTGACACTGGGAAAAAATATGGGTGCCCTATTTTATTTTGAAGTGGGTCACGTGATCTCTTTATATAATATGGATGTAATTATTATTTTTATTTTTATTTAGAAAACTACAGAACATAATTTGCTCAATTTTTTTTCTATATATTTTATGAGATATTTTGAATATTTCCTAAAATTTTCAAAGCAGTTTGCAAATTTTAACTTTGCTTAAAAAATGTTTAAAAAATTAGGTCCCATAAGGTTCAATGTATATCACTTTTTCAACCCTGGTTCAATTCAAAGCTAATTAGGTGATATTATTCATTTACATTCTCATATGTCCCACAGACATTTTAACAACATGCTACAATTTCAGTTTGATAAAGTCATTTTTACGGCAGTTATCGTGCTAACGGACAGGCAAACAAACAGAATGACCAAAGTTATTAACACTTTTCAGCTATGTTGGAAAGTGTTAATAAAAGTATTTTGTAAAATTAAACTTTTAAAATAAATCTATTATTTAAGCCTTTCTTGCAATGAAAGTTGTCAAAATTTATTGTGCAAGAAAAAAAATTTAATACAATTTTTTTTATTTTTAAATATATACGACTTCTCCCCTTTTGAACAAAGTTTAAAATTATACTATATCTGGAAACAAAAACACAAAAATTCAAAATAAATGGATGCAATTAAATATTTCTTCGTTTTTTTTTCAGAGCCACTTTATCGGGAGAAAAAAAAATGTAAGCGACATATTTTCTTTTTATCTCCGATCCCAATCTGTAACTTTTCTAATTGTTTCTAGAAAACGTTCCTTTTGCAACAAAGACATCTACATAATCAAGTTACCAATCCGCAATTTTTCATGAAGGTTTTGTGGACGTGTCGCGACAATTTATTCCATCCGTAACAAAGTGTCTGGCATTTATTCCAAAACGGGGCGATAAATTTGCATTTAAGGTGCTTAAGGATGTTCAATAAAGTGAAATAAAGAGTGTTAATTTTTTGTGCGCACTTAAATAGATATATAGCACTATTTCTGTTTAGTAATATAGCTAGCTGATGGACGATTGTTAGTTAAAAAAAGTTCGCTTAAAAAATGTTTGAAGAATTAAGTCCCATAAGGTTGTATGTATATCACTTTTTCAACTCTGGTGCAATCCAAAGCTAATTGATATGTAGGTGAGATAATAGGATGATTGTTAGTGTGAAAGCCCCAGGCCGTCCGCCTCGTCCAGAGGACTTAGAGCATCAAAATGAACGACCGGAGGATGATTGTTAGTAGAAAACCCAGACCACACGACCAACCCATAGGCTAATGGTAGCTTTCTGTGTGGCCGGGATGATTGTTAGTGTAAAACTTTATTAATTAAACTAAAATTATACTGTTACACTAATTTTAGAAGAATGTAATACTTAATTTATTGATGACTATTTTTAATTTTGAACATGTCATTAAGATTTGAAAAGCGAAATCAATCATGTACAAACCATTGATTATGAAACACTTTCCTACTAAAATTCAATTTTATTTAAACATCTCAAAAATCGACACATTCAGCGGACACATTCATTGAAAAAAAAATGAACTCTATTCAAATGGCGTCATCGAAATATAAATTGTCTGGCTCTCTATGTAAAAACAGTGAATATTTCATTCATGCACTTTTATTCCAGACTCCAGAGTTAAATAATTTTGCGTGAAAGAAATTCAGCAATTCTTATACAACTTATCTTACAATCGCTTGTTTACATTCTGTATCCATTAAAATTAGGTTTCGTTGTAGATATAATCAAAGTTTGATGACATTAAAACTCAAAACTATTGTAATTGCGTTGGTGCAGAATATAGATGCACAGAAAATACGCAAAAATAAGCCGGTTTTAGAACGAATGCAACACGAAATATAAATTTAAAAGAACTTTAAAAATCCCGATTTTTATACTGGGAAACAAAAATGGATACCATATTTTAGTTTGAAATGGGTCACGTAATCTCTTCATAATGTATGAGTGTAATTATATTTTAATTTTTATTTTAAAAAACTATCGAACATATTTTCCTGAAATTTGTTTTTATATATTTTATGGGATAATTTAAATATTTCCGAAGCAATTTGTGAATGTTAATTTCGGTTAAAAATGTTTGAAATATTACCCCATAGGGTTCAATGTATTTCACTTTTTGAACCCGGGTTCAATCCAAAACTAATTGGGTGATATTATTCATTTACATTCCCATATGTCCCACGGATGATTTCAACAACATACTAAAATTTCATTTTGATAAAGTCATTATTTTTACGGCAGTTATCATGCGAACGGGCAGACAGACAGACAGACAGACAGACAGACAGACAGACAGACAGACTGACCAACAGACAGAATGAACAAAGTTATAAACACTTTTCAACTATGTTGGAAAGTGTTAAAAATGATCGCACACAACACCATCAACATTTTTCCATTCGAAGTGTGCGAAACTAATCATGTTCAACATCAATCTATAGCGAGTAACAAAGTTAGTCGCTATTTTTTCCTGACGTGACTCTGTTTTAAAATTAACTAAAGTGTGGCTCAACTCGATTCTCTCATACCAGAATCCATTTTTAAGTAACTTTTTTTTTTTTTGCAAATATCGCAAGAAAATTTTAGGAAAATATATATCGGTGGTTCAAATTATTATAATTATAGCATGTTACGCTTCATTTTGAAGGGTTTGAAATAAATCAATTGATACCAAATTTAACAATGCACGCTCTCAGAGGTGCAACATGCCCCCCCCCCCCTCTTCCCCGAGCGAACTAATAATATCACGAAAACAAAAATTATATAGCAATTATTTTTTCATTAAAACTGTTAAGTTTCATGATCATTGAGCTGTATACAGGGTGATTAAAAAAAAATGCGCCAAACTTTACGAGGTGGTATTACACACCAAACCAAGCATTTTTTTTTTCATAGTTTACCGGGTCGGAAATGAAACATAAAGGCGTTACAGGCTGATGGATTGAGCGAATTGGTCTCATTGCTTAGCACCCCACGATCGTCCGATCTGCCGTATCCTGACTTCTTTTTGTGGGGATATCTCAAGAGTCTCTCTATGACACTCCGCTTAAATCGGAAGAGGAACTCGTACCTAGAATTTCGTCAGCTGCTGCCGAAGCACGCGACATGCCTGATCTGTTCAAGAGAGTTCGCCACTCCCTGCATCGCCGCTATGAGACGTGTCTTCAGGTTGTCGGTCGCTCTTTTGAACCATTACTGTAATTATCGTTTATTAAATGTAATTTTATAACTTCTAAGTCATTCTTGCGTTTTCGTCTCACCTCATCGGTTTCACCTTTAAACGCCGACTGTCGCCTTTACGTTTCATTTCCGACTCGGTAAACTATGACGAAAAATGCTTGGTTTGGTGTGTAATACCGCCTCGTAAACTTTGGCCCATCGTTTTTTAATCACTTTGTATAACTCCTTTTATTCTTAATTAAGTCAAAATTTGTCCTATGCTGTCATGTTCAGGAAATATAAAATTTTCAATCAATTTTGTTTTAGCTGGAATTTCAAAAAATTCCATCTAGTTCTAGATGTTTTGATAACAAAGCGGGATATAAAGTGTCGTAAAAATCCGCTAATCTGTGTGGCAGCTAGCGTGCGCACAAGAAATCGCCCACAGATAAACAGACGAACATCACTTTGAGAATAGTCAAATAGTCTTCAGGAGGTTCTAAAACATATATTGGGTTCGAAATCTCGAAAATTTTTCGTGAAAACAATACTTTATACTATATCCTATTGCATAAGAAAGTAAAAATGCGTATTTTTAATTGTCTCTCCAAAATATTCAGCTGTTTTTCATAAATATTTTGATTCTAAGTATTATTTCTAAGTACTATTCTAAGTAGTATTCTAAGTACTATTTCTTCCATGTTATTACCATGGAGTTAGAAAGAACTAGATAAAACTCCTATAGATGAAACTTTTGAAAATGGCACAATGCTTTGAGAATTATATGTAGATGTCGCTAGTGTCTGTAAAGTAGCAGCTATTGTTAGTTGGGCGATAATAGAAAGGTGTAGTATTTAGTATATATATATTTGATTATTTTTACATTAAGGGTTCCCTAATTATGAATATAACTAGCCAGTATTTTTTCAGAGTTCTAGGATAGAGTACAGAATATAGGGAGATAAAAGTAAATTGAAAGGTAAAATAATTTGGAATACTTAGGAATTTTCTTTATTGCATCATTTCTAATTTATATTCCGCTAATAATTTATTTTTACAAAATTGATAGTTTAAATAAATATGTTAGACCTTTCGTCATTGAAATACATACAATGCAGGACTATTTATCTTATCCCAGCGCCACCTGAATGATTGTCTCAAACGATATTGGCGTTTTCTTAATATGAAGTTTTAACTCCTTACTTTTATCTCCATGGTTATTACAATAACCAAATTAAACGCCTCTTAAACCTTCTTAATAACTAAATACTCTAATCTAAATTATGGATTTGTCTGGAATGAATATAAAGCATATGAAACTATCGTGGTTATGATCTAAAGACATAAAATTTTCTAGCAGAGGCATTATTCTGAATTTTATGACTTGAGATACCATTTCGGAGATTAAGTCTGGCTTTACGTGTATATTTAGAAACACTTTCGAAACTAACAATGAGTTTTTTATAATAAGTTGCTAAGACTTCATATCTTCATTTAGATTAATTTTAAGCGCGTCTTTGTTTACTTGAAAATATGAAGTACTGAAACGAGATTAATTTTTATCGTAAAATTTTCTTAAAATGGTGTAAAATTAAAGAGCCAGTAATTTCAAAAGAGGCAAGAAATTTTTCGAATTTTTTTAATTCCCAAATACAGTAGAGTTGATAACTAGGGACCTGTAATCAGGGATAATATGATAATATGTGATACACTAAAAATTTGAATTTAGTAATAATGTCATGTACGAAAGAATAGGTTATAATTAGCCATTTTCACGTCATTAATACAAAATATTTTCCATAGTCTGATCCATGGAGTTAGAGAAAAAGAGACAAAACTCCTATGGATGAAACACTTGAAAATGCTATAATGCTTTGAGAATCATATCGAGGTACCGCTAATGTTAGTAAAGCTCCCTTTATTTCCCTCTGACTTAATAGAGAAGCATAGTATTGGGTATATGAATTTTGATTATTTTTAATTTTATATTACCTAATTGTCTGTATAATTAATCAGTATTTTTTCACGGTTGTTAGACAGAGTTCAGAATATAAGGGGATAAATATAAATTGAAAGGTAAAGTAATTTTGAATGCGTGGTAATATTCCTTATTGTTTCCATTCTAATTTGCATTCGCTACTAATTTATTTCTACGAAATTGAGAGTTTAAATAAATACTTTAAACCATTCGCCATAGAAACACATAATGCAGGGACGATTATCTTATCGCAAGGCCATCTGAATTATTGCCTCAAATGATTCTGGTATTTTCTCAGTATGAAGTTTTAACTCCTTACCTTTACCTCCATGGTTTGATCAGAACACCAAACAGACGATTTTTGTATTTGAATTGTAACTATATATATATATTTACGGCTACAAATGAAATCAAAATCAGCATAAAAAATTTAATCATGAAATATAAAACAGTCATTTGCTATAAATATAAATTAAAAAAATCTGATGTGGGCAACACATGACTTTCCTTATATTATATAATGAATTTGCTACTTTTACAGTAAAAAATAGGTTTTTCTTATAGTAGATACTAATATTCTTTCCAAGATATTGAATTTTCGACAATTAATCGTCATTTTCATTGATTTAGCGTCATTTTTATCCATTTGGCGAGATTTTCGTTAATTTGACAGCATTTCAAAAAAGTCGCCAAGTTAGCGACATTCCGACAAATTCGTCGCCAAAATCTCGCCAAGCGTTATGCACTAAGAAATAAGTTATTCTTACAGCAGATAAATAAATGACTATTGGCGTTCAAATACAAAAGTATTATTCAAAGTATATTTTTTCATGAATGGAACGAGCTAGATCCACGAGAATGATGTCACTCAATTTATCGCATGGTATTACATATGAAAAGTGAACATGTTTCTCAATAGGAAATATTTTTATTTTGTTGTATATGACTTTTTGATATTTTTTTTAAATGTGCAATATCTCGAGAACGGTTCATGTTAGCGTTCTAAAATTTATGCTAATCGTTTTCTAATGAAAAATTACATAAGAAATGTCTATTTGCGTAACTTTATTAGCGGTTTTGATTTTTTGACGATTTTTTCAAAATTTCATTTGAAAATTTAGGGGGGTTCTGAGCATTCGATTGCGTATAAAAACAATAGGCTTCCAGTGTTTACGGATTGTGATTTTTGTACCAAATTTCGTTCGAATCGGTCCATTCGTTCGTCGGTTATCGTCTCCACAGACCCACTGACACACACACACACACACACAGACATCACTTCAAAAATGTTTGATTCGTGATCAGAGATGCTTGAAACGTGCTCTCCCGTCGAAAACTCGAATTCGAATTTTCGACCCCGTCACAATACTTTCCTTATACATTATGTATATAAGGAAAGTAAAAACCATCATAAAAATTTAATTATGAAACGTAAAATAGTCGTTTGCTATAACTATTATTTAAAATACGGTTAATAACGGTTGGATGTAAGCAAACTGTTTTAATTAAGAAAATGTAAAATATTTTGTTTTCTGCGCGCGATAGTAAAAACCGAATTCTGTGTCTAGCCGTTCTCGAGTGATTTTAGATATTTCTCACTACTTATAGGTCAAGTCCGGTGGCGAAACATCAGGAGAGACAAGGTAAACAGAATCTACCCAAATAACTTACGACCCAGTAACTTTTATTTTGATTATTATTCAAGATAAATACATAAAATGTTTTCTGGAGTTGAAAGAGACGCGTCGCTTCTATCTGTGAAACATTTTGCAATCTTTGCTCATTTTTACTTTCCTTATATACATAGTGTAATGTATAAAGAAAGTATTGTGACAGGGTCAAAATTCGAATTCAAGTTTACGACGGAAGAGTCACGTTTCAAGCATTCCTGAATACGAATCGAACGTTTTTGAGGTTTGTGTGTGTGTGTGTGTGAAAGTATGTGTTTGTGTGTGTATGTGTCAGTGAGTCTGTGGAGACAATATCTCACGAACGAATGGAGATATTCGAATGATATTTGCTACAAAAGTTACAATCCATGAATACTGGAAGCCTATTGCTTTTAAACGCAATCGTACGTTTAAAACCCTTCTAAATTTTGGAGTGAAATTTTGAAAAAATCATCAAAAAATCAAAACTTTATTAAAAGTTACGCAAATAGTCATTTCTTATGTAATTTTTAACTAGGAAACGATTGACATACATTTTAGAACACTGACATGAACCGTTCTCGAGATATTGCACGTTTTTTTCAGCTACTTTGTTGATATTTTCTGCAAATTATCAGAAAAATCGCAATTACAGGCATTCATGAAAATTTCAGCTTCATTTCTGAAATATTCAGCTAATTATTGTCTTCCGAAGCGTTATTTTATATATATATATATATATATATATATATATATATATATAATCGTAACTATCAGGAACCTTACTTCCCATTATGGACAGCTGATTCCCCCAGAAAATTTCAGTACAAATGTTTTACAATGTCTCAAATTACAACAGTTATCGGATAAACGTGTCTAACTGTCTAACTACTGCTTTTATTACACACAGTTTTCGCATTTCACATCTTTAGGGCCATACTATCCATTGCCGCTTGAAATTTGGAATGTCGTTGTCTTTGGTGGTACATTTGAGTGATTGTGGTAAGTTGTATGAATCAAATAAAATTAAGCTTCTCTGTATATATATATACATGGTGAATTGCACCTAATCTGCCAAACGAAAGGGGGTGATAAGACCGCCCATATGCAATATAAAACACCATAGCAACCCTGTCCTATTTCTGACCGTTGCCGAGTTATGGTGGAGAAAAGGAAAGTCGTCAAGTCTGAAAAAACACAAAGTTGTGAAGTTTTTGAAAGATCTACACTCAAAATAAGCACATAATTAGAAAGAGCAGAAAAAATCCTATAAGATGACATCATTTTCATCAGGATACGTGGATTTAACAGCGAGCTACAAACGCTGAAACATTGGCGAAGTGCAAAATCGGAATGTTGCAAAACTCTGTAACCGTCTATATCGCTAAACTTCTTCTAGCTACAATCGGTCAAATTTACCAAAAACTTCTCCATTCCACCAGCTTTCGAATGAGCCTACATTAAACCATATCGGTGTTTCAGTTCAGGAGTAATTTAGCTTTTTGTGTGCAATACATCAGTGAAATCGGCGTTATGATGAAATTATTATCGACAGTATTTTGCGAATATTGCCATTTATTTTGTGTAATTAGTGGAGCTTTTGATTGTATATTGTTCCTGTTAACCGTGTGCGTGTGAATAAACGTAAGTTATCCGGGCACTTGGATTCCTTGTATCCTGCGTATACATTTACGATTTTAGAGGATAGTTTTCGTAACAATATAGTAATGTTCTGTTAGGAAATCGTATAATAATTAAAAATATTGATCAAAAGTTCAAGACACAATAAAATTCCTCAGGTTAAGAGTTATAGTTTGCGAGACTCAAGGTAAATGCATTGCACAAGACTCCAACCCAATTCCGCAAAGCAAAAAATCTGATGTGGGGAGCACAGGACTTTCCCTGCAGACTCAAATTCATATTTTATTTATTTCTTTAATGATTCATTAGACTGAGTTTAATTGCACAAAATTACACTAAATTTTCATTTTTAATTCAATTTTTTTTATTTGGTAATTGGATATTTTTCCGATAGTGGCGTAACAATAAAAGCAAGAAATCTCAAATATCTTGAGAACGGTTAGTCCTAAAATATAATGGAGTGTGTTATGTTCTTTTCCTTGTCAAAAATTGCTCATAAAACAAGAATTTAGTTGATACATTTGATCATACGTAGTATTTTTTTTTATTTTTAGATTTTGGCGACTTTTGCGGGTAATTTCGTAAAAAAAGGCAGGTTGTTCTTTTCCGAATCGTACCAAAATCTAATCAGCACCATAGTATCCTACAAGTAACTTATCTACCAAATTTTGTGAAATTTGATTAATTAGTATTTTAACTAGAGTGGATAAATGAAATTTTTACGGACCATTTCGCAAAAGAAGGCGGATTCTGTTTTTACGAATCGTACCAAAAACTAATCAGCACCAGGGTCACACCCAAGTGACTTGCCTACCAAATTTTATTAAATTTGGTCCTTTAGTTTTTGAGTTAGAGTGGATACATACATTGCACAGACAGACACACACACACACATAGACGTCACGCTAAAAATAGTTTTATTCTAGAGGTCTCAAAAGGTGTAGATCCGTCGAAAACTTTAATTGTGATTTTTGGCATGATTCCAATACTTTCCCTATACATTACCATGTATTGCAAGGAAAGTGAAAAGTGTTTCCTTTAAGTAATTTATAAATGTGTTGAAAAACGGGTAGATCAAAAGAAAAGTACCCTTATATTGATAAACATATTTTGGCTGTTGTTCTGAATGAATGATGTTTATGGTTTTCCTTTTTAACACTTTACAACAAAGTTGAAAAATGTTTATGACTTTGATCATTCTGTCTGTCTGTCTGTCTGTCCGTTAGCACGATAACCCCCGTAAAAATGACTTAATCAAAGTGAAATTTTAGTATGTTGTTCAGACGTCCTGTAGGACCTATGGGAATATAAATGAATAATATCACCCGATTAGTTTTGAATTGAACCCGGGTTGAAAAAATGAATACATTGAGCCCTATGGGACCTAATTTTTCAAACATTTTTTAAGCGGATTTAAAATTCACAAATTGCTTTGAAAATTTTAGGTACTATTCAAATTGTTCCATAAAATATATAAAAAAAAATTCAGCGAAATATATTCAGTAGTTTTTTAAATAAAAATTAAAATGATAATTACACCTCTTATATGAAGCGATCACGTGACCATGATATGAAAAGATCACGTGACCCACTTCAGAATGATATATGGCATCCATCTTGTCTCAAAATCGTGATTTTTAAAGTTCTTTTTAATTCATATTGAGTGTTGTATCCGTCCTAAAACCACTTTATTTTTGCTTACATTCTGTGCATCTACATACTGAAACAACGCAATTACAATATATTTGAGTTTAAATGCTCATCCAAATTTGATTATTTCTACAACGAAGCCTATATTTCACTTATGTAAAATGTAAACAGCAAAATATGTAGAATGAGTTGTATTAGAATTGCTGTACTTCTTTAACACAAAATTATTTAGCTTATGGAGTCTGCATAGCTGATATGTTTGAAATATTCATTGATTTAACAAAGAGAAGGACGAATTTCGTCTATGAAGTTTTAAGCATAGAGTTTAATTACTTGTAGCTCCATGGTCTTAAGTTTTAAGTAAAATTAATTATTATAGTATTGTGATGAATGAAATGAATGGGAAATTGTTTATTAATGAAACGCTGCTTTTATAGAAAGAGCCAGGCGTGTTATTTTTTCTATGACGTCATTTGAATGAATTTCAGTTATTTTCGATGAAGTTTTCAAATATAATAAATTATCGTAGTATTATGATAATTCTAAAATTAATACTGAGGAATGTATCGCATTTTAGAGATGTTTAAACCAGGCAATTTATATTTCAATGCCGTCATTTGAATGAAGTTCGTTTTTTTGATGAAGGTTTAAGTTTTCAAATGTAATAAATTAATGTAGTATTGTGATAAGTTTTAAAATATTACCGAGGAATGTATTGGAGGAATGTACCATTTTAAACATGTTTAAATAAAATTGCATTGAAGTTGGAAAGTGTTTCATAACCAATGCTTTAAGCATAATTGATCTTTCTTTTTTAATATGAAGTTTTAACTTCTTACTTTTATCCGCAATGGAAGAAACCTTTATTATTTACAGTTTACCGTATATGTAACACAGCTTGATTTACTGCTTATTAGGTGAATCAAAATAGGCATATACAGCAAAATTATATTTTCATTATGTTTTAATGAATTACATTTATAAATCAGTTTATTCATATTTTCATTTTCACCTAGTTTAATTTTTTATTTGAATTTTCTCCAAAGCTTTATTGCTTTTCTCACGAAATGCACAGTTAACGAACGCTGTCAATTTTCCGCTTGAAAATTTCTGGTTTAATTTTCCATTTTGGTTTGCTTTCGTCGTTATGAATATTTTTACTTCTCTTGTACCTTTGCCGGATTTTAGACAGTTTTCAGCAATTTTATTTGACGATATTTTAATATGTTCGGAGGATTTTAATATGATGCGGAAACTATATGATAACTAGGTCATATAACTTCCGAAACCAATTGGTTATTTATTTCTCATATTTATTTCTGTTTTTAGCACTTTACAACACAGTTGAAAAGTGTTTACGACTTTATTGACTATCTGTCTGTCTGTCTGTCCGTTAGCACGATAACTGCCGTAAAAATGACTATCAAAATGAAATGTTAGTATGTTTTCAGACGATCTGTCGGACCTATGGGAATATAAATGAATAATATCACCCAATTAGTTTTGGATTGAACCCGGGTTGAAATAATAAAATACATTGAACCCTATAGTACCTAATTTTTCAAACATTTTTTAAGCAAATTTAAAATTCACAAATTGGTTCGAAAGTTGTAGGAAATATTCATTTTATCCCATAAAATATATAAAAAAAAATTTCAGTAAAATATGTTAGGTAGTTTTTTAAATAAAAATTGTTTAATATAGGGAGAAAAGCAAATTCAATTAAATTCTGACTCTTGCTATATTCTCCAGAAAGAAAAAAGAGATATATTTTATAATAAATATATTTCCAATTTTTTCGATGAAGTTTTAAGCATAGAGTTAAACTACTTGTACCTCCATGGTTTTAAGTTTTTAAATAAAATTAATTATTATAGTATTGTGATGAATGAAAGGATTGGAAAAATGTTTATGAATGAAATTCTGCTTTTATATAGAGGCGATTTATATTTCGATGACGTCATTTGAATAAAGTTCATTTGTTTTCGATGAAGTTTTCAAATATTATAAATTATTGTAGTATTATAATAATTTTAAATATATTACCGAGGAATGTATCGCATTTTAGAAATGTTTAAATAAAATTGCATTCAAGTTGGAAAGTGTTTCATAATCGATGCTTTATGAATGATTGATCTTTCTTGTTTTCTTAACACTTCACAACTTAAATTAAAAGTGTTTATGACTTTCTTCATTCTGTCTGTCTATTCGCACAAAAATGACTTTATCAAAATGAAATTTTAGTATGTTGTTCAGACGATCTATGGAACATACGGGAATGTAAAGGAATAATATCACCCAATTAGTTTTGAATTGAACCCGGGTTAAAAAAATGAAATACATTGAATCCTATGGGACATAATTGCGCAAACATTATTTAAACTAAGTTAAAATTCACAAATCGCTTCGGAAATTTTAGGAAATATTTAAATTATCCCATAAAAAATATGAAAAGAATTTCAGCAAAATATATTCGGTACTTTTTAAAATAAAAATTAAAATAATAATGACACCCATATAATAAGAAGAGATCACGTGACCCACTTCAAAATAAAATATGGCACTCGTCTTTTTTACTTTCCCTGCAATACATGGTAATGTATAAGGAAAGTATTGGAATCATGTCGAAAATCGCAACTTGAGTTTTCGACGAATCTACACGTTTCGAGACCTGTAGAATACGAAAAAACTATTTTTAGCGTGACGTCTGTGTGTGTGTGTCTGTACAATGTATGTATCTAGTCTAACTCAAACACTAATGGACTGAATTTCATGAAATTTGGTAGGTAAGTCACTTGAATGTGACCCTGGTGTTGATTAGTTTTTGGTACAATTCGAAAAAACAGAACCCGCCTTTTTTTTTTGCGAAATGGCCCGTAAAAATTTCATTTATCCAACCTAACTAAAATACTAATTGACCAAATTTCACAAAATTTGGTAGATAAGTTACTTGTGGGATACTCTGGTGCTGATTAGATTTTGGTACGATTCGGAAAAGAACAACCTGCCTTTTTTTACGAAATGGCCGGCCAAAATCGCCAAAATAAAAAAAAAAGACTAAGTGTATGCTCAAATGCATATCAATTAAATTCTTGTTTTATACGCTATTTTTGAAGAGGAAAATAATATAACACACTCCATTATACTTTAGGACTAACCGTGCTCAAGATGTTTGAGATTTCTTGCATATTTGTTACGCCGATTTCGGAAAAATTATCCGATTAACAAATGAAAACAAAAATTGGATTAAAAATGCAAATTTAGTGTTTGTTATATTGTTCAATTGAACACAATCTAATGAATTATTAAGGAAATAAGGAAAATATTTTTGAGTCTGCAGGGAAGGTCATGTGCTGCCCACATCAGATTTTTTTCTTTCCCTGAGAAAAAAATCGTGATTTTTAAAGTTCTTTTAAATTTATATTTAATGTTGCATCCGTCCTAAAATCGCTATATTTTTTCGTATTTTCTGTGCATCTATATTCTGCTCAAACGCAATTACAATATTTTTTAGTTTAAATGATCATCAATATTTGATTACACGAAGCCTAATTTTAATGGATGCAAAATAGCAAATAAAACAAGTGATTGTAGGATGAGCTGTGTAAGAATTGCTGAATTTTTTTCAAGCAAAATTATTTCAATCTGGAGTCTAAAATAGAAGTGCATGAATAAAATATTCATTGTTTTTATATAGAAATCCAGACGATTTATATTTCGATGACGTCATTTGTAAGTTTTTTTTTCTGTTTTATTTGTATAAAGTTTTTTTTTTTTTTAAATTTGAAATTTCGAAGTAAAATAATTATTGTAGTTCTGTGATAATTAAAAAAATATCACCGTTGAATGTATCGCATTTTAGAGATGTTTAAATAAAATTGTATTGCAGTAGGAAAGTGTTTCAAAATCAGTGCTTTATGCGTGATTGATTTTTCTTGTTATTTCCTAAATTTTACAAGGCCAATAAATATTTTGCTTCCGAATTTCTGATGTTAAATTAAATTTTAAAAGTCTTATTTGCCCAAGTATCAAGAGAGAGCGAGGCCCAAGTTGGCTGCCTACCTGGCCTTGCACTAACGCAGGCCATGGGAAGTTTTGTATTTCTTTTAAGAGGAATTAAATTAAATATTTTAATAGAATTTTTTGAAGAACAATATCATTTAGAATGCTATTGAAATTTGAAATTATTTTAAATAAAGAGCAACGTTGGGTATATTGCACTTTGACGATAAGAGTTTGCAATTTCGTTCCAATACCTCAACGGCAGAGCGTTGACTGGCCAGTTCGGAGATCCAGGGTTCGATTCCAGGTTGGGACAGCAAGGTTCTTTACAATGGCGCCCGAACAAATGAACCCTGTAGGTTAATTCAAAGATGTCTGAAAGTGACCCTAGAGCGAATTGTGCTGATTCAGTGGGCTCTGGAAGATTGAACGTCGATTTCAAAATTGAGAGGATAACGACCCCGCAGGATATTAACCTGGGTAAAAATAGTAATAACAGGAGGCTAATCTGAGGTAAAAATAGCAGGAGGTGGTCAGTCAGATGGTCAGTTGCCCGCCAATCTGACATTAGAGGGTGGAGAATGCAGAGTCCACTTCGATAAGAGCTTGCAATTTCATCCCAGTAGCTCAACGGTAGAGCGTCGGCTAACCAGTTCGGAGATTCAGAGTTCGATTCCCGGTTGGGACATCAAGTTTCTTTACAATATCTGCTAGTCTAGTTAATAATAGATAACTGCAAAAGCTATGGATGTAGAAACGACGAACACAAAATATTAGTCCTCGTTCTTTCGATGTTTCGAAATAAAAAAACGAAGAATTTTATTTCCAAGAGAAAACAGTTGTTGGTGAATCAAGAATATACAGCAATAAAAATGCAAAATTAATTTCAACGAAGTAGTTACAAATTTCAAAAAATTCCATCATCAATCCCCCCCCGATTCTTTACCGACTCATATCAAACAAATTTTTCCATCTAGATCCCACGAGGAATTCCTCCTCTTAAAATTACAAGTCTCCCCCCCCCCCCCCCACGCCAAAACAAGCACTTTGCGTTAAAACTCCGCGTAAAGAGGCGATATGAGTCCCTGGGTTGCAGTTACTGGCTCGTGATGGTTGGACATAATCAGCTTCCCTGCGCGACGTTGCCAAAAATGGGAAACTCAATAGTATCTCCGCCGCCTGGGAATCTCCGCAACCAATGGGCTGTTTGCTATTCTGTGTCGAGCAAGGGAATGGTGATATTAGATGCGGAATACCGCAAGTACCCTAGGTTAAATAACTTAACAAGAATTGTTGAGTCTTTCGAATTGGGATTTAAGCAATTAAGGGAGCGAGTTAAGAGGTCGAGATAAGTTGCTTTGTATCTGCATGATCTGAAACTTCAGCGTCTACACCATTAAGATGCAACTGACCATGTAAGTGTGTTGGTAATTTAGTATTTCCGTACATCGATTTAAAAGCTAATGCTTGGCCTAGAAAGTCGGGTTTTTTGTGTGCGAACAACAGGTATGGTTGGGTCATCTCTGGTTAAAATTGGAGTTTTTCGAATATTATAGGCACTTCGAACGTTTATTTATTACGTTCGCTTATGTCTTCGAACGTAGTAAATAAAACTGTAAACATTTTTTACTGTTTTACATAAATACCCTTTACATAAATACCTAATAAATAAATGACCTTGGTACGGTATTGTGTGTTGTAAATAGGGTATTATTTATAATTATACAAAAGTAATTTCAATATTTTAATATTTTGAACGTTTATAAAAAAACTAAAAACCTTTTATCTCATCGAGTTTTCCGTATTATACAGATAAACCAGAAATTGTACCCGATATTGCCGAAGATGAAAGCAGGAATAAATTGAATTCGTTAATCTAAAATAAATAACAAAATAAATAAATTTTATTCATATAATTAACAGTGAAAATTCCATACAATCTGCGTACACCGGAGCAAAGATAAGGCTGCATTCAAAATTAAAAATTGTACCCTTACCCTTACGAACACAGCAACATATTTTGACCTCTTAGAAAAACGCGAAAAGAAATTGCTCCCAAACACACTTTTCATAAAAACGCAGAAATTATGCCCCCCTCCCCCATTTCTGGTTTAAACACGTCTGTTGGGCATGCGCAGTCGATAGGTCGAAAATTCCAGGCTCAATCGGGAAGACGACCGCAGGAGAGAAAATAGAATGGAAAATTTAAACAGTTCGTTCTCTTAATAAATCACCAAAATTACAATTACTTATGAAATCGAAATTATTCTGTTTATCAATTTCTTTTAGAATCCTAAGATATACATAGAAGTTTTTTTAAACACTATAGAATTGTGTTAATCTTTGTTTTTTGCATGATACGCAAGAAGTTGTAAAGAACCTTGCTGCCCCAACCGGAAACCGAACCCTGGATCTCCGAACTGGCCAGCGGAAGCTCTAACGTTGAGCTACTGGGGCGAAATTGTAAGCTCTTATCGTCGAAGTGGAATCTACATTCTCTACCCTCTAATGTCAGATTGACAGGCAACTGACAATCTGACTGACTACCTCATGCTATTTTTACCTCATGCTACTACCATTTTTACCCAGATTAGAATCCTGCGTAGTCGTTATCCTCTCAATTTGAAATCGGCGCTCAATCTTCCAGAATCTACTGCATCCATACTAGTCGTACTAAAGACACTTTCAGTCCTCTGATATCTTTGCACTAACCTACAGGGTTGATTTGTTTGGGCGCCATTGTAAAGAGTCTTGCTGACCCAATCAGGATTCGAACCCTGGTCGAACTGGCCAGCCGACACTCTACCGTTGAGCTACTGGGACGAAATGGCAAGCTCTTATCGTCGAAGAGGACTCTGCAAAGTATCAAAAAACTTAAAAAATAGAAATTTCGGTGTATTTATAAAAAAAATAAATACTAAAGAAAGTATTACTTTACATGTTCCGTTCAAACATCGTTAGAAAGGGCATGCTCCGATTATTCCGTTGGTGCCAAAATGGAAACCCTGTGATAATATTTCCAGCCCCTAATGAACCGATTTGTGTGCAAATGCTAAAACATAAAATAACTAAAAGAACTAATTCGAATTTTTGAAAAATATCGCCGAAGTGCTTTTTCTCGTGTCCTAAAGTACCTGTGTACCAAATTTCACGGCCGTACGGCACTTAAATTTCCCACTACAGACCGAACGCACACACTGACACACGAAGAAAGACATCTTTTATTATGTGAGATGCTTTAAATACAGAATAATAAAAAGCTATTAGTTTTGTGAATCCATTGGTTTATAAAATGAATCGCCTGTTACTTTTTCGTATTTAAAGCTATTGCTCATTTAACACGAATTGCCGAATTGCAGCTGTCATTGCAATTCTTGCTATTATAACAATATGCTATTATATTACAAGATTTATATAGCTATTATAGCAATTTGATACGCTATTAAAACAAGGTAGGCTATTCTAACAATATGCTATTATATTATAAATTATTGTTATTCTAAGATTCTGCAAAAAGAGGACCCAAAAAGTGGTGACTAAAATTAAAGTTAGACAAGAAAGATCCATCATGCTTAAAGCATTGATTATGAAACACTTTCCAACTTCAATGCAATTTTATTTAAACATGTCTAAAATGCAATACATTCCTCGGTAATATTTTAAAACTTATCACAATACTACATTAATTTATTATATTTGAAACCTTAAACCTTCATCGAAAAAAATGAACTTCATTCAAATGACGGCATTAAAATATAAATTGCCTGGTTTAAACATCTCTAAAATGTGATACATTCCTCGGTAATAATTTTAGAATTATCATAATACTACGATAATTTATTATATTTGAAAACTTTATCGAAAACAACTGAAATTCATTCAAATGACGTCATAAAAAAATAACACGCCTGGCTCTCTCTATAAAAGCAACATTTCATTCATAAATAATTCCCCCATTCATGTCATTCTTCACAATACTATAATAATTTATGTTATTTAAAAATTAAGACCATGGAGCTACAAGTAAGTAAAACTCTATGCGTAAAACTTCATCGAAAATTATCGTCCTTCTCTTTCTAAAATCAATGACTATTTCATTCATATCAGCCATGCAGACTCCATGGACTAAATGATTTTGTGTTAAAGAATTACAGCGATTCTAATACAACTCATTCTACATATTTTGCTGTTTACATTTTACATAGGTGAAAAATAGGCTTAATAGTAGAAATAATCAAATTTGGATGAGCATTTAAACTGAAATATATTGTCATTGCGTTGTTAAAGTATGTAGATGCACAGAATTTAGGCAAAAATAAAGTAGTTTTAGGACGGATACAACACTCAATATGAATTAAAAAGAACTTTAAAAATCACGATTTTGAGACAAGATGGATGCCATATATCATTTTGAAGTGGGTCATGTGATCGTTTCATATCATGGACACGTGATCGCTTCATATAAGAGGTGTTATTATTATTTTAATTTTTATTTAAAAAACTACTGAATATATTTCGCTGAATTTTTTTTTTATATATTTTATGGAACAATTTGAATATTGCCTAAAATTTTCAAAGCAATTTGTGAATTTTAAATCCGCTTAAAAAATGCTTGAAAAATTAGGTCCCATAGGGCTCAATGTATTCCATTTTTTCAACCCGGGTTCAATCCAAAACTAATTGGGTGATATTATTCATTTATATTCCCATTAGGTCCTATAGACCGTCTGAACAACATACTAAAATTTCATTTTGATTAAGTCATTTTTACGGCAGTTATCGTGCTAACGGACAGACAGACAGACAGAATGAACAAAGTCATAAACACTTTTCAACTTTGTTGTAAAGTGTTAAAAAGGCAAAATCAAATAATCGCATTGTGTGGGAACTCACAATAACCCGCCTAGAAACCGATTGCTGCTTTATTAAAATTCCTGAAAGGCAAACAACATTAATGTTCGGAGCCCAAAAACAGTAAGCTTAAACAAAATAAAAAAAAATGTTTATTTTAAAACTAGCTCTAAAAATTTATTTAAAATCAACCTAACGTTTACAAAGAAAAATGGACCCTACAAGAAACTAATATTTTTTACTTTCGCTGCAATACACGGTAATGTGTAGGGAAAGAGCTGGAATAGTGTCAAAAATCGCAACTCGAGTTTTCGACACCTTTCAAGACCTCTAGAACACGAAAAAACTATTTTTAGCGTGATGTCTCTCTACATCTAAGTGTCTGTCTGTCTGTGCAATGTATTTATCCACTCTAACTCAATAACTAATGGACCAAATTTCATAAAACTTTATAGGTAATTTTAAAGGTATTTAATATTTGTATGTGACCCTGGTGCTGATTAGATTTTGTTATGATTCGGGAAAAAAGAGAAGTAGTAAGAATTTTTTTGAAGAAATGGCCCTCAAAAATCTCCAAAATCTAAAATAAAAATTACGTAAGCTCAAATGTATCAAATAAATGCTTGTTTTATACGTAATTTTTGACGAGAAAAAGAATATGCCCAACCTCATTACTATAGAAATAACCGTTTTTGAGAAATTTTGGTTTCTTCGCATTTTCGTTCCAGTTTCGTTCCAGTCCATTTTGTCCAGTTATCAAATAAAAACAAAAAATTTAATCAAAAGTACAAATTCAGTGTCACTTTGTATAATTTAAAGTTTAAATTTCATTTTAAATTTTAAATTAATTTTTAATTAATTTAAATTTTAAATTAATTTAATTTTTTTCATTTTAAATTTTAAACTCAATTTAATGAATTATTGAAGAAATAAAGAGAAATTGAATTTGGGTCTGCAGGGAAAGTCATGTTCTGCCCACATCAGATTTTTCCTATTTAGATCAAAATTCTCTCAATAAATCTTATTAGAAATTTCTGGTAATGGACCATGCAGGTAACTAATAATTATTTTATTCATCATCATATTTTTTCCCGGTTTAGATTAAAAAAAATCTCCAAAAAATATTATTAGAAATTTCAGCTAATGATTGGAATTTGATTACCAAACTGGGTTTATCAATTTTCCGTCAAGTGATTATCAAAATGAAACTGTAATCATCATCGTACTATATATTTCAAATGCTCAATGTTTGATGTTCGTGTGTATGAATTTTAATTAAATTCTTACATAAATCAACTTTATTTTAATTGCTTTATAGCAGAAAAAAATATATATTTGTCTTGATTTATAAGATATCACTGTTTAAAACCTTCCATTTTCCGTAAACAAGAACTTCACGTTGAAACGCCACATAAAGAGACCGTATGACTCCCTCGGTTGCAGTTAACTATTCCTTACTGTAGGACATAATCAGCTCGCTTGTGCGACGTTGCCAAAATTGGAAACGCAATAGCGTTTCCGCTTTGGGGGTAATCTTCAACCAATGTTTGCTATCCAGTTCCCAACGTGGAATACGCCTATTAGATGCGGAAAACCTTATATGCCTTGAGTGAAATATAACATAGTAATTATTCTTTATTCTTAGTAGTTGTGGTTCACCTCTGACTGAACAATTACAAAAGTTTTTCAATTAAATAATTGGAGTGTAGGTGTTACCTCTAAGTGACTTTTTTACGTGAGCAGTTTCCTGGATCTGCATGAAATTCGTGACATTGTTCAGATAAAAGAGAAATACGATGTGGGCAGCACATAACTTTCGCTACAAACTCAAATTCACTTCAGTTTGTGTCATTCCTAAATCATTAAATTGGTTTTAATTGCACAAAATAACGTGGATAATTATTTAAAACTGCACCGAATTTGCAGCTTCAATTCAATATTCTTTTTCATTAGGCAACTGGACATATTTTCAAAGGGGACGTGCGAAAATTGCGAAAATGTAAAATATCTCGAGAACGCTTGGTGCAAGTGATATGGAGTTGGCCTTATTCTCTTCGTAAAAATTGTGCATAAACATGCATTTAATGGAAACATTTGAGCATATGCAGTTTGTATTTTAGATTTCGATGATTTTTGCAAAAAAAGAAAAGCAGTTTCATTTTTTTCCCGAATCGTACCAAAATTTAAAACAGAACCAGGATATAACCCCGCTGAGTCCACTTCGACGATAAGAGCTTGCCATTTCGTCCCAGTAGCTCAACGGTAGAGCGTCAGCTGGTCAATTTAGAGATCCAGGGTTCGATTCCCAGTAGGAGCAGCAAGTCTCTTTACAATGGCGCCCAAACAATCAACCCTGTAGGTTAGTGCAAAGATGTCGGATGCCTGAAAATGACCCTAGTACGGATTCAGTGAACTCTGGAAGATTGAGCTCCGATTTCAAAGTTGAAAGGATAACGACCACGCAGGATACTAACCTGGGTAAAAATAGTAGTACCAGGAGACTAACTTGAGGTAAAAATAGCAGGAGGTGGTCAGTCAGATTGTCAGTTACCCGCCAATCTGACATTAGAGGGTGGAGAATTCAGAGTCCACTTCGATTATAAGGGCTTGCAATTTCGTCCCAGTTGCTCAATAGTAGAATTCGGAGATCCAGGGTTCGAATCCCGGTTGGGGCAGCAAGACTCTTTACAACTTATCTACCAAATTTTGTGAAATTTGATACATTGATTTTTAGCCACAGTGAATACATACATTGCATAGATTCAAACACAGACATCACGCTAAAAATAAATTTTCGGGTTCTATTCTGCTCAAGACGTATAGATTCGTCAAAACCGAAGTTGCTATTTTCGGCACGATCCCAATACTTTCCCCTATACATTATCGTGTATTGTAAGGAAATGAATATCAAATGAATTATAACTGAAAAGCAAATAACTTACAACCTGCAGTCTAAATTAATCTTTGTTTCATATCACCGCATTGTTCATCCAGCAGCTGACAGGCTTCCGCTATAAGTAGAAAATATTTTAAATATTGTTCTTATTTTTAATAATTCGTGGCATTTGAAACAAATGTCCAATGACTCGTTCAAAACACAAGCGACCTAAAGTCCATTCGAATCTACAATGTTAAAATGCATCTGGTCTGGTCATGCGTGTGTATTTGTGGGGGAGGGGTTACAGTTTCAAATTAGCTCTCGCCACTGGACAATTAGCAAGTAATTTTTTTCAAAAATGGCCGGTAAGAAAACCAAAAGAATATAATAATAATAAAGGAATACGTATGTCTGTTCGTCTGTAGCGGAAAATCTAAACTACGTACTACCATGAAATTTAGTACACAGTTATTTCAGGACCCGGAAAAATGATTAAAAATTCAGGACCCGGGAAAATGGCATTATTTTTTTTCTTAATTCAAATTAGCTTTTTAGTTATTTTATGTTTTAACACGATTTTCACACAGATTAATCTTTTAGCAACCGAAAATAGAAACATAACACAGCCAGGATATTCTCGCAAAGTTTCCATCTTAACGCCATCGGAGCAGCATTTATTTATCTATTTTGTAGTTGTTGTTTGTTATAAACGGATGCATTATTAAAGCGTTCTTTGGTTTTTGATAATTCGCTGTGAATTTCGGTGTGTATGTAATCAAAGATTTGCATCTTATATCCCTGGCAACATGGGGTACATTTTCTAAAACGTTCCGACTCTGACCGGGATTTAAGATGCAAGTCTCTGATAAAAACCGTACCAGAACTCACATCGAAATCACGAAAACCAAAGAACGTTTTAACAATACGCTCGCTTATAACAAAATTAAAATTTAGCGTGAGTGCACACACGGCACCGCTCATCTTAAATCCCGGGCAACGTCGAGTGCATACTCTGATTTATAATAATAAATGTTGATGTTTGCCTGTCTATCTCTCTGTTTACTGGTCGCGTAGCGGAAAATCTAAGTGACCCACAGGAGGAATCGGATATAAGAGAACAAACCCGTTATTTAACGATGGGAAATATTATCGTGGATTTTTCAAGCGTTTTCATTTAGAAAACGTGTTGTGGATTTAAAGCATTCCCCATTTTCCCAACACACTTATTTAGGGCGTATCAAAGGAGCTTCTCGAGAGCGTATAAAATGATTATTTAGAACGTATCGAAAGAGCTTATTTAGGGCGTATTCCGCACGCCCAGTGGTTAAAAGGCGTATTAAGCGTATCAAAAGAGCTTATTTAGGACATATCAAAAATTTATTTAGGGCATATTTCGCACGAGCTGAGATCGAAAAGTGTGTTTAGGGCGTATAAAAAGAGCTAATTTAAGGCGTATCAAAAGACTTTAACAACCTCTACTGTATCAACTTACCCCGGTTGGTTTTGTCGCATATTCATAACAATGAACGTCTAAGCTAGTATTTTAAAAAAATGCTATTTTATTTTAAGAGTGGGTTTCTCTGTCTTTGACAGGCCTAAATACTAGTAAATACAGACCTAAATACTAGTAAATACAGGCCTAAATACTAGTAAATACAAGCCTAAATACTAGTAAATACAGGCCTAAACACTAGTAATATTAAGTTTCTTTATTCCGTCAGAAGCTCAAATAGAACATCAAAATATGAATTTAAGAATATCCCCTTCCTTCTGTGTTCGATTAACTAACAGATAAATGAGGCTAAGAACCAACATAAACCCAGTTTCCAAAATGCAAACCACATTAGCTGATAAAGCGTGCCTTACAGGGTTATACTCCTGAACAAACTAACGAGATTTTCCTTAAAATGCTGTCCTTTTCCCCATGGGAGCCAATTAAGAGACCCGTATGAACACTTTTACCAAACAGGGGGGAATAAGAGATTTGAGAAAATACAAGGACAAGCAAAGTTATTTTCGCTCCTGGTATCAAAGACTTCGTTTAAACTTCTATATTAATCGCAAGATTTTTCGGAAGTTTTGTAATTTCAAAGTTAATAAGTTAACTAAATTTGCCATGAAATAAACTTTCGCTGCAAATTTAACAAAAGGATGTTTTTCTTTCTCTACAATGTATTATAGTATATGTAAAAGTGAAATGAGTGCAATGGAGTGAAAAATACACAGCTGTCGAATTTTGGTGGATTTACACGTTTTAGCATAACTTTATGAGTCAACTATATTTTCATTGGTGTCTGTGTGCGTCCGTCTGTGAATATGTGAACACGATATCACTCCATCAAATTGAGCGAATCAAAAAAAAAATTGGTTCCATTGTTTCAATTAAACATGTGATATGGGCAGCACGTAATTTTCCCTATATAACGCACGTACTTTAATACTTTCAATGATAAATAATTATGGACAAGGTCCACTGTACAATGTTCTTAACGTTGAAATATACACTGACATTGGGCGCTTTTCTGTATGACAACATCTAAAATTATTTAAAGTACCACATTAACTTATATTTCCGGCAAATATAACTGGACAGTTGGTAAATATTAGTAACATCTAGTCAATATACTCCGTAATATTATATTAAAGTATGTTAATTTTTATTAATTCATCAATTTGGCGTCATTTTTGTCAATTTAGCAACATTTTCGTCAATTTGTCTCCACATTAAAAAAAAGTCGCTAAGTTGACAGTATTTCGTCAAATTATTCGCCAAATTTGTAGCCAACGGTTACGTATTTGATTATGTTGTAAAGAGCCTTTATTAAAAATTACGTATAAAATGATTATTTATTTATCATTATTGAATGTCCTGATTTTTCCAAAAATTCATTCGAAAATTTGAGATATCGATCGATTCCATTTAAAATCAATAAGCCTCTAATATTTACGAATTATTATAATCGTACCAAATTACGTTCGAAATATTGTATTCAATAGAGAGATGTCGCCTCCACAAACTCACAGACACACACCTGTGGCGTATATTGGAATTCAATTTGGGAGGTTTCAGTTTTAAAATAAGTTTACATCAATCTCAAAGGGTCTAAGTTAGGCCGGGTCAAAATAAACAAGAAAGATCAATCATTCATAAAGCATTTATTATGAAACACTTTCCAACTTCAATGCAATTGTATTTAAACACCTCTAAAATGCAATACATTCATCAGTAATATTTTAAAAATTATCACAATACTACATTAATTTATTATATTTGAAAACTTCATCGAAAACAAATAAACTTTATTCTACTGACGTCATCGAAATATAAATCGACTCTATATGAAAGCAGCATTTCATTCATAAACATTTTTCCAATCCTTTCATTCATCACAATACTAAAATAATTTATATTATTTAAAAACTTAAAACCATGGAGGTACAAGTAATTTAACTCTATGCTTAAAACTTCATCGAAAACGTCGTCTGGTTGGTTTCCCGTGTAAAATCAATGAATGTTTCATTCATATCAGTTATATTGCAGACTCCATGAGCTAAATAATTTTGCGTTAAAGAAATTCAGCAATTCTTATACAATTCATTCTACATCTTTCGGTGTTTACATTTTCCATAAGTGCAAATTAGGGTTCGTTGTAGAAATAATCAAAGTTTGATAATCATTTAAATTCAAATATATTGTAATTATTATGTTTCAGTATGTAGATGCACAGAATTTAAGCAAAAATAAAGCGGGTTTAGGACGGATACAACACTATATATGAGTTAAAAAGAACTTTAAGAAACACGATTTTGATACAAGATGGATGCCATATTTTATTTTGAAGTGGGTCACGTGATCTCTTCATATAAAGGGTGTAATCATTATTTTTAATTTTTATTTAGAAAACTGCTGAATATATATTTTGTTGAATTTTTTATATATATATTTTATGGGATAATTTGAATATTTCTTAAAATTTTCGAAGCAATTTGTGAATTTAAATTCGGTTAAAAAATGTTTGAAAAATTAGGTTCCATAGGGTTCAATGTATTTCATTTTTTCAACCCGGGTACAATCCGAAACTAATTGGGTGGTATTATTTATTTATATTTCCATAGGTCCCACAGACAGTCTGAACAACATACTAAAATTTCATTATGATGAAGTCATTATTACGGTAGTTATCATGCTAACGGACAGACAGACAGACAGACAGAATGAATGAACAAAGTCATGAACACTTTTCAACTGTGTTGTAAAGTGTTAATAAAAGAGCCAAAAATTAGTCAAAATTGAAACAGAAAAATTTGAAATTACATATGCAACAAAATTCTCAATTAGCGGATGAGAGAAAATCTCGCCCCGTATTAAGTGATAAAAATTTGCTCTACACGGAGAACGCAGATGAGTAAATTAGTACCGGATGCAGAAAAATTATTATTTCAGATAAGAAATTGAAGACTTATTTATTCGACAGCAATCCGAAGTGAAAATAAAGCATTGCTCTTCGCAACATTCAAGTTTTTGAAATTACGGTTGCAATGAGAACTTTGCTGCCCCAACCGGGAATCGAACCCTAAATATTCGAACTAGCCAGCCGACGCTCTACCATTGAGCAATTGGGAAAAATTGCAAGCTATTATAGACAAAGTGGACTCCGAATAGTAGCAGGACAAAAAACATATTATGGCCTGGATTAATCTATAAATTTAATAGGGAAGAAATACATTCCAAATTTTATTTTTGAGAACATTTATCATTCGGTTATTATCACTGGTCAAGTGCGAATTGCAATTTATTAACACCTTACAACACAGTTGAAAAGTGTTTATGACTTTGTTCATTCTGTCTGTCTGTCTGTCAGTCCGTTTGCACGATAACTGCCGTAAAAATGACTTTATCAAAATGAAATGTTAGTATGTTGTTCAGACGGTCCGTGGGACCTATGGGAATATAAATGAATAATATCACACAATTAGTTCTGAATTGAACCCCGGTTGAAAAAATGAAATACATTGAACACTATGGGACCTAATTTCTCAAACATTTTTTAAGCGAATTTAAAATTCACAAATTGCTTCGAAAATTTTAGGAAATATTTAAACTATCCCATAAAATATATAAAAAAAATTCAGCAAAATATATTCAGTAGTTTTTAAATAAAAATTAAAATAATAATTGCACCCTTTAGATGAAGAGAGCACGCGACCCACTTCAAAATAAAATATGGCATCCATCTTGTGTCAAAATCGTGATTTTTAAAGTTCTTTTTAATTCATAGTGTTGTATCCGTCCAAAAATCGCTTTATTTTATTTTTACTTAAATTCTGCGCATCTACATAGTGAAACAACGCAGTTACAATATATTTGAGTTTAAATAATCATCAAACTTTGATTATTTCTACAACGAAACCTAAATTTCACTTATGGATAATGTAAGAATTGCTGCATTTTTTTAACGCAAAATTATTTAGTTCATGGAGTCTGCAATATAGTTGATGTGAATGAAACACTCATTGATTTTACACAGAGAACCAAACGATTTTTTCGATGAAATTTTAAGCATAGATTTAAATTACTTGTACCTCCATGGTTTTAAGTTTTTAAATAAAATAAATTATTATAGTATTGTGATGAATGAAAAGATTGGAAAAATGTTAATGAATTAAATGATGCTTTTATATAGAGGCGATTTATATTTTGATGACGTCATTTGAATAAAGTTCATTTGTCTTCGATGAAGTTTACAAATATAATAAATTATTGTAGTATTACGATAATTTAAAAAATATTATCGAGGAATGTGTCGCATTTTAGAGATGTTTAAACCAGACAATTTATATTTCATTCCTCTCATTCGAATGAAGTTCATATTTTTCGAAGAAATTTTAAGTTTTCAAATATAATAAATTAATGTAGTATTGTGATAATTTTAAAAATATTACCGAGGAATGTATCGCTATTATATTAGTTGGAAAGTGTTTCATCTATATATTAGTTGGAAAGTGTTTCATAATCAATGCTTTATGCATGATTGATTTTTCTTATTATATTCTTAAATTTATCACAAAAAAGTTTCATCGCTTTTGTACCATTTGATTGCTTGTGAATACTGGCGAAAATATAAAACCCAATAGGTACTGTTTACTTTAAAATTTTGCACTGACATTTCATTTTTTTTCTGTGCTTTTAATTTCATTTATTAGTTTCCGACTGTTTCTAAGTTATCGAAATTAATATAAACTCTCTGCATTTCTAAATAAAACCATAGTGCCGTTGATTTTTTTCCGATAACAAATATTGAATGAAAATTTATTTGGGCAAAGTTGTTATATATTAAAATTAATATATGGATGAAGCGAATTATTGTTCTTGAATTTGTTACTTTCCTTATATACATAATGTAAAAGGAAAATATTGTGACGGGGTCGAAAATTAGAATTCGAGTTTTTGACGGGAGAGCACGTTTCAAGCATCCCTGATCACGAATCACACATTTTTGAAGTGATTTCTGTATGTGTGTGTGTGTGTGTGTGTGTGTGTGTGTGTGTGTGTGTGTGTGTGTATGGAAACGATAACTGACGAACGAATGGACCAATTCGAACAAAATTTGGTACAAAAATCCCAATCCATAAACACTGGAAGCCTATTGTTTTTATACGCAATCGAATGTTCAGAACCCCCCTAAATTTTCGAATGAAGTTTTGAAAAAATCGTCAAAAAATCAAAACCGCTAATAAAGTTACGCAAATAGACATTTCTTATGTAATTTTTCATTAGAAAACGATTGACATAAATTTTAGAACGCTAAGATGAACCGTTCTCGAGATATTGTACATTTTTCAAAAAAATTATCAAAAAGTCATATAAAATAAAAAAAAATATTTCCTATTGAGAAACATGTTCACTTTTCTTATGTAATACCATGCGATAAATTGGGTGATATCATTCTCATGCATCTAGCTCGTCCCATTCATTAAAAAAAAAAACTTTAAGTAATTCTTCTGTATTTGAACTCCAATAGTCATTTATCTGCTGTAAGAATAACTTATTTCTTCGTCCATAACGCTTGGCGAGATTTTGGCGACGAATTTAGCGGAATGTCGTCAACTTGGCGACTTTTTGAAATGTTTCCAAATTAACGAAAATCTCGCCAAATGGATAAAAATGGCGCTAAATCAATGAAAATGACGACTAATTGTCGATCTTGGAAATAATATTAGTATCTACTATAAGAAAAACCTATTTTTTTTACTGTAAAAGTAGTAAATTCATTACATTATCTAAGGAAAGTCATGTGTTGCCCACATCAGATTTTTTGTATTTGTATTCAAATCATCTTACACTTTTAATTTAAAATTATTAAATTTTAAAAAATATTCATAACTATGTCATAATTAAAGAAAGTAATGTCTATGTATACGTGCAGAGATCGACATAACGCGCTCTATACGCGTATTTTACGCTATAAAATAGGAAAATACGCTTTGAAAATTAAGTAAGGCGTATTTTTACGTATTGATTTTGTAAAACAAAAACATCGCCAATCACGATATTTACATGCCACGGAAGTCCCGAAAAGGTCATAAAAGCAGAAATCGCTCACAAATTTTCCGAAAATGTTACAAATTTAAAACAGACATTTTCAGATCAGAGTTTTCTCATTCTTCTGGTAATCCGTTTTCGCGCGATTGGGGAAACTGCGCTCGAAACCGGCAATCCCCACTGCTCCACGCAACGCAAAAAGAGATGACCAATAATTATTTTTCTTCTACTTTTAAAATTTATTTGCAACGACTAAAATTTGTTATAATAATTTCGTATTATAAAGAAAACAAGAAAGATCAATCATAACGCATTGATTCATAACGCATTGATTATGAAACACTTTCTAACTTCAATGCAATTTTATACAAACATCTCTCAAATGCGATACATTCCTCGGTAATATCTTTAAAATTATCACAATACTACATTAATTTATTACATTTGAAAACTTCATGGAAGAAAATGAACTTTATTCAAATGACGGCATTGAAATATAAATTACTTGGTTTAAACATCTCTAAAATGCGATACATTCCTCGGTAATATTTTAAAAATTAACACTACAATAATTTATTATATTTGAAAACTTCATCGAAAACAAATGAACTTTATTCCAATGACGTCATCGAAATATAAATCGCCTCTATATAAAAGCAGCATTTCCTTTATAATCATTTTTCCAATCATTTAATTCATCACAATACTATAAAAATTTATTTTATTTAAAATTAGAAAAATTGTTATCTACCATATTTATTTTAAAATGTGAAAACTTTCTCATATATAAAGTAATTAAACTCTTGGAAAGATATTTATTATATGATGTATCTCTTTTTCCTTTCTGGAGGATATAACGAGAGTCAGAATTTAATTGAATTTGTTTTTCTCCCTATATTAAATAATTTTTATTTAAAAAACTACCTAACATATTTTACTGAAATTTTTTTTATATATTTTATGGGATAATTTGAATATTTCCTAAAATTTTCAAAGCAATTTGTGGATTTTAAATTCGCTTCAAAAATGTTTGAAACATTATGTCCCATAGTATTCAATGTATTTCATTTTTTCAATCCGTGTTCAATAAAAAACTAATTGGGCGATATTATTCATTTATATTCCCATAGGTCCCACAGACCGTCTGAAAAACATACTAAAATTTCAATTTGATAAAGCCATTTTGACGGCAGTTATCGTGCTAACGGACAGACAGACAGACAAACAGAATGAATGAACAAAGTCATAAAAACTTTCAATTATGTTGTAAAGTGTTTAAAACTATTTTTCAAACATATCATTAATGAGGTGAAAAGCTATTTTGCAGCAGTTCCACGAAAAACAAACGAAATTTGTATTCTAAGTATATTTTGTATAATTGTGAAAATATTTTTCGCTTAGAGAGTATTTTTTAAATCTTGTATGTTAAAACATAGAAAAATCAAAACTTCATCTGTTGTGTAATCCTGAAATTTTTATAATATCTGGAAATTTGAAGATAATTGCACATTTATTAAATATTACTCATCTGGAAAGCAAAATACTCCTCAAATTAAGTCAGGGAGTATTTTCACTCTCCTGAAAGAATTCTGGGACGATCTCTCTATACGTACATAGAAAATTTAATCGTATTGAAATGTTTTTAAAAACACTAAAAATTGCGCCATGTGACATGCTTATTTTGCTGCCACTGCAGTCAAGAATATTTTGTGCTGATGAGCTAACTCTAAGGAGCTGACAAGAGGGGCGTTGTTCACTGATAACTTAAATAGGTGAAAAAAGCATTTTTTCTAACATAATCTCAGTAAAGAGTCGTTTTATCATTTCATGTCTGATTATTCAACCAAAATAATAAATAACAAGAAAGATCAATCGTGCATAAAGCATTGATTATGAAACACTTTCCAACTGAAATGCAATTTTAATTAAACACCTCTAAAATGCTATTCATTCAGCGATGATATGTTTTAAATTATCACAGTACTGCAGTAATTTATTTTACTTGGAAACTTAAAACTTCATCAAAAAAGGCCATGCCATAAAATCGTCTGCTTCTCTATGTAAAATCAATGACTATTTCATTCATATCACTTATATTCCAAACTCCAGAGCTAAATAATTTGACATGAAAAAAAAATTCAGCAATTCTTATACAACTCATCTTACAATGATTTGTTTACATTTTTCATTAAAATTAGGCTTCGTTATAGAAATAATCAAAATTTGATGATCGTTTAAACTCTAATATATTGTAATTGCGTTGGCGCAGAACACAGATGCACAGAAAATACGCAAAAATAAAGCAAAAGGAAAACGCAAAAATAAATTCAATAGCTCCTTAAAAATCACGATTTTTACACAAGATGGATGCAATATTTTATTTTGATGTGGGTCAAGTGATCTCTTCATATAATATGGTGTAATTATTATTTTAATTTTTATTTAAAAAACTACCGAATATATTCTGCTGAAATTTTTTTAATATTTTATAGAATAATTTGAATGTTTCCTAAAACTATCGAAGCAATTTGGGAATTTTAAATTCGCTTAAAAAATTTTTTGAAAAATTAGGTCCCATAGGATTCACTGTATTTTATTTTTTCAACCCGGGTTCAATCCAAAACTAATTGGGTGATATTATTCATTTATATTCCCATAGGTCCAACAGACCGTTTGAACAACATACTAAAATTTCATCTTGATAAAGTCATTTTTACGGCAGTTATCATGCGAACGGACAGACAGACAAAATGAAGAAAGTCATAAACACTTTTCAACTAAGTTGGAAAGTGTTAAAAACGCGCTTTTTTGTTGTAATGGTCATTCTTGATTTATACAGATTTTTCAAACATGGGTTTTTTTTTTTTATTTATTACTGTATGCAATATAACTTATGTTTAATTCCTTAAAAGGCAAATTTTGATTATCATACGAAGCAACAGGTTTCAATGTATTGTAAAATCATTCAAGAACTGAGCCGGACAGGGCAGCGTAGGGGCTGACTTAAGAGTCTTCAGGATGGATCAGGTTCAACACCCTCTATATGAATATAGAGGGTGTTGTCAGGTTCGGGGGTATTATTTTAAAAAGTTCTCGGACTTTGGCGCGTGAATTCTTGATATTTTTTGGCCGGATAAATTTTTAATTAGACCCGTGCAGACCTCTAGTCTAGATAACTAGCTTTTGTTCTGAGTTTCTTCCCTTTTTTCTACCGGTTTCAGGAACCGGGATTTTTTCTAATTTGGAAACTTCGGGTTTCACTGCAGTAGGATAATTCCCCCCCCCCCCCTATTGCCGTGACACATTAGCTGTAGCACTTCTCTTTGAATTTTTAGTCTCTAAAAACTCTTTACTTGTCTCTTTTTTATTACATATATTTTTTAATTCATTGGAGATACAAACGGGTTGTTATTCTAGTTCAAGGACTTCTAAACGACAAACTGAATGGGGATTGGGTAATTTTTTTTTAACACATGAGTGTTTATGAAACATTTTGAAACTTTTCAATTTCAGCGGGGGAACCCCTAAATCCCCCTTAAATACGCCCCTAGTACACACACACACACACACTAACACTAACACATATTAACACACAGTAAGACGAGTTGTATAAGAATTGCTGAATTTTTTTAACGCAAAATTATTTAACTGCAATATAGCTGATATGAATAAAGTAATCATTTATTTTACATAGAGAAGCAGACGATTTTATAGCATTGCCTTTTTTGATGAAATTCTAAACATGGAATTAGAAAGTACTTTTACCTCCATGGTTTGGAGTTTTTAAGTAACATAAATTATTGTAGTACTGTGATAATTTTTAAAATATCACCGTTGAATGTGTAGCATTTTAGAGATGTTTAAATAAATTTGCATTACAATTGGAAAGCGTTTCATAATCAATGCTTTATGCATGATTGGTCTTTCTTGTTTACATAAATTGGCAGAATACCCGTTCTTCGTAAAGAATATATAAAGAAACTTAAAATTCACAATTATGTGCAAACTCCTATATTGTTTTAAATGGCATTGTTATTCAAAACATTCTATTAAAATATTTGATTTAATTCTCTTAAAAAGAAGTATAAGAATCTCTGTTCTCGCTATACAGAATTATATTCACGGGCAGATCTGAAGAAAAGAGCATCCTTGTCCCGTTTGTAAGTAAATTTTCACAAAAAATGTGAAATTGGATTAAGGTATCTCAAACTGAAACCGATTTGAAATTGGATCGATATGCCAAAATGAAAGCGCTAAAATGGTATTAGAAGATATACCATTATCATTTTTACCTATGGCAATGGTAAAAATGATAATGGCAAAACTCAATATATGAGTTTGAAAAATATTTGCCAAAATAAAACACATGATTTAAGAAATTGAAAATAGCAATAATCCCCATAACATTTCAGCCCGAAAGCCGTAATTGATATAATCCAGTCAAAAATGTAATTCCGATGAAATTTATTTTTATATGCATTTCTTAATTATCTAAATTGGAAAAGATTTAATGAAAATCGTCTGCAGTATAAACTCATCGAATAGAAGACACAGACCTCTCGACTCACCCGAGGGCTTAGAGCTGTATAAAATCGAGTGCTTCTAAAAAAAATCTGCTGTATAAACTCTTTGGGTTTAATTCCGTTGCTTAGAAACATTTTTTTTTCAAATAAATTTGCTGAAAAAATATCGTCAGTATAATGCTATATCTATAGGAGGTTTATTTTTATTAATATCTGGCCAACCCTAGTCCTAGAAGCTTGAAACATGGACTAAATTTTAATCGGGGCTATTTCACCTCCACAAATTTTCATGAAATTCGTTGCAGCCGTTCACCCGTGATAATGAGACAAACACACATACATTTCCAGAGACTTTTATTTATATAGATAATGCATTACAACTGAAATTATAAGAACTTAAGGAATTCCAAACTAAAAAATCCTAGCTGTCAGTCCAGAACTACCCATAAGGGGACATAGACAGCACTAGAGTGAGGACGCCAATATTTCCTTTTTGAGGCTAGTAAAGACATAAAAAATTCACAAAAAAAGAATATCAAATATGAAGGGGGCGGCATAATTTCTAACTGCGACCCTGCCTACCTATGATAATTATTTCCTCCATCACACTAAGACAAAAACATTAGAAATTTCTCTATCGGATTGTTTCAGAATCTTCCTCTAGATGGCAGCACTACACGCATTACACCAAACTGTTGCAGATTAACTAAAATGAATATGTACGATCATAAACATTTATAATACCCCTCATAAATTGAGATTACGCAGTAAAAGTGCTAGCACCGGCTGCGACTAATACGCCAAGAATCCTAATTTACTGCACTCTCTTTTTTTGTTCTTTTTTATTGGAAACAACTTTCGCAATAACCAGTTCCAATGAGTCGAAACCTTTATGCAATAAATTTGCGTAGACTGCCGAAACAAAGAAAATGAGCTTTACGAGAAAAAAGAATTTTTGTCATAATTTCGACTAAGTAGGATTTTACTTTTTGGGTCTTTTTAAATCGAGAAGCTTTTAAGCTTTTAAAAGCAACGTTAAATCAAAGCGAGGTAGTTTCGAAAGTTTTAAGTGGCTTAATATAGGGAAATATGATATTTCTGTGCCGTACGTTTAAAATAAAAGCTTAATTATATCTTTACTTCCGAGATTACTTAAAATGTATGACATATTTAATATATATTTGGCTGCCTCACTGATTTTCGAGGGAGTATTAGACAGAGCAGTGCCGCTCATGAGGATGGGTAGGGGGAGATGGACACCATTGGAGTGGAGGGCAGGCTCCAGAGAGGGCCCAGACTCCCACCCAATATATATGTAGAGAGAGAGGGGGGGGAGACGAAGACATGAAAAATTCACAAAGAAAGGAAAATCAAATATGGGAAGGGGGCCGTGACAATGTTTGTAAGGGACCACAGTTTATATAAGCAGCCTTGGGAAAAGTGCGGGCTGCTTATATATAAGGGGATATATATAACCTATTTATATATAAGGGCCCATAGAGGAACATGCACCACTGGAATGGAGGAGATAGAGTTCCGGAGAAAGCTTGGACCCACAATATACTTTAAAGATAGAACTTGAAAAAGGGCCCACAGTTGTATGAGCAGCCTTGGACAGAAGCGCAGGACTGCTTATTTGTAAGGGGGCATATATAGGCTGCTAAAATGTAAGGGGACGTATATAGACTGCTTTTATATAAGGGGACATATATAAGCTGCTTATATATAAGGGGACATATAGGCTGCTTATATATAAGGGGACACATATAGGCTGCTTACATATAAGGGGACATATATAGGCTGCTTATATATAAAGGCCCATAAGGGGACAGACACCACTGGTGTGGAAAAGACAGGGCTCCAGAGCAGGCTTAGATCCACAATATATTTTAAAGAGAAAACGTGAAAATTTCTCAAAGAGGAATATATCAGTGGCGGAATAACAATTTTGGAACACCCTACGCAAAAACATTTTTGAAGTGGGGAGGGGCTTTTCGACGTCATTAGTTCGACTTCATAATTTCTTTTTCTTTTCATAAATTGCTTTTAATTGTAACATCATTTAATTCAGTCACATCAACAGCACGTTATAATTGTCTTTCTGATACTTAAAATACGTTAAGTTCCCGCACGTTTCTGCAACACTATTGTTTCTTTCATTCAAGCATTCTTATTACCCGCTGTTGGTCGCGCTATGAACATTTCTCTCATTCTTCGCATATAACGAGTGCCACTCGCTGACGTGACCCTACTGTCTGCTGGATCAACAAAATGACCCTGCGGTCCTCAGCTAGAAAGGAGGTTGTTGTTGTTGAAACCCAGACCGTCCGACCTACCAGGAAGGTGTAAGGTAACTGTTTGGACGGTCGGGAAGTGCCACCCAATTTAGACCGGAACCCAGTGGGGGAGGCATCCACTGGGACCGTACCCTCCTTCCCCTACCACCAACCTCTCGGAAGGACTTTCGGACCCACATGTTTAACGTGATCGTACTCCGCATGAACACGGCGGCAGTTATGGCAGTGGCTGGAATCGAACCCGGGCCTACCGAGTGCAACTCCAGCGCGCTAACCAATGGGCTACCGCGCCCAGCTAGAAAGGAGGTGACACACCTCTCTAAATCGTGAGATATTTTCCACCGTATGCTTCGTGTGAGTATTTTTGTCATTAAGCGACGACTAACGTTTGCATCTAAACGTTTCTCATCAAGCGATTTTTTAGTACTGGCATTTGTGTTTTGTATTTTTTGTAAATAACGCGATAATACAAGTGCGTTTTTCACTTAATTTGTTATGTACTTGTGTGTGTGTGTGTGTTAGCAACGTATTTTGAACAGCTGTGTTTTTGTTCACTTTTGAGCAAATATATATTTTCATTGCACAAAAAAGAGATTGATGTAGTAAGAGTCGAAATTGAAAATAAATATTTCATCCTAGTTTCAGCAAAAATGGGATACATATACTGTTACGACGTATCCTGAAGAATCGAAGGTGTGCGCTCAGAATACAAGAATGGGTCCAAATTTCAGGATAACTAACACGTTTATTCACAAACACAGCGTAAACAGGAACAATATACAGAAAAACAGCACTTAAATGCTGCACTCATTTCATAAAACAACCGATACTGTTCTCGAAACATTGATGTATTTCATTTCTCAAAACAGCAGCAACTAATCTCAAAGCATTGACGAATATCACAGTTCAATATAACTGATATCACGTCAACTGTTCTCCAAAGGAGTGATGACTCATTTTATAGACTCTCTATAGAAACTTCTGAAAATCTCTCATATCTCGTAAAATACTGGTTATTTCGAGGTGTTCCTCAAACCTTCGAAAATTCTCCAAATGTCGCCAAAATGGTGATAAATCGCCAAATCTGGCAACCCTAGATACACGTCATAGGGAAAGTTGCCTGTATGGATGCTTTCTCCATCTGATTTTTAAAAAGTTACTCCAATGAGAGCGTTTTGCACTTTCGTAACAATACAATAAAATTCCCACCTCCGCCCATGGTGTATTTGAGCTATAAAAGCATAGAATTTTTTTTAAATGCTTTATTAAAAATCAACAAACACTCTCTCATTTTGCAGACATTTGGATCTCGCAAAGGTCTATGCACTTTTCTCTGCTTTTTAAGCCAAAAGCAACACTCATACATGCGCGTAATCTTCTCTAAACTTCGCTGACCTTTTTAAGAAAAAACTCTTCATACACTTGACTCGAAAATTCCGCTCTGTCATCCCCGAAAAATGCATCATCTGAGCCTTTTATTAATTAATATTTAACATTAAAAATTGTTTTGAGGATTAAAAATAGTATACATATTGTTTGGGTTATTTAGTATCACACTATAAAAGCGGAATTAGTTTTATGAACTAATCATTATTTCGTAAAATATAGAAGATCAAGAAAGACCAATCATGCATAAAGCATTGATTATGAAGTATTTTCCAACTGAAATGCAATTTTATTTAAACGTCTATAAAATGCAAAACGTTCAGCTCTGATATATTTTAAATTATCACTGCACTGCAATAATTTATTATATTTAAAAACTTCATCGAAAAAATAATCTTCATTCAAATGACGTCATCGAAATATAAATCGTCTGGCTCTCTATGTAAAGGCAATGAATATTTCATTCATATCACTTATCTTCCAGACTCCAAGTTAAATAATTTTGCCTGAAAAAAATTCAGCAATTCTTTTACAACTCATCTTACAATCACTTGTTTACATTCTACATCCATTAAAATTAGGCTTCTTCGTAAAAATAATCAAAGTTTGAGAATCATTTAAACTCAAAAATATTGCAATTGCTTTGGCACAGAATATAGATGCACAGAAAATACGCAAAAATAAAGCGGTTTTAGGACGGATGCAACATTAAATATAAATTTGAAAGAACTTTTAAAATCACGATATTTACTCTTGGAAAAAAATATGGTTGCCATATTTTATTTTGAAGATGGTCACGTGATCTCTTCATATTATATGGGTGCATTTATTATTTTGATTTTTATTTAAAAAAGCTACCGAACATATTCTGCTGAAATTTTTTTATACATTTTATGGAATAATTTGAATATTTCCTAAAATTTTCAAAGCTATTTCTGAATTTTAACTTTGCTTAAAAAATATTTGAAAAATAAGGCCCCAAGGGGTTCAATGTATTTCACTTTCTCAACCCGGGTTCAATCCAAAACTAATTGTGTGATATTATTCATTTATATTCCCATATGTCCCACCAACCGTCTCAACAACATACTAAAATTTCATTTTTATAAAGTCGTTTTTACGGTAGATATCGTGCGAACGGACAGACAGACAGAATGAACAAAGTCATAAACACTTTTCAATTATGCTGTAAAGGGGTTAAAAACTGCAGCACCCATTTAGAATTAAGAACTCGAAATTTCAGCCCTACGGCTCGAGTAAAATATATAAATTTTATATGCATTCGGGGGGGGGGGGGGGGGCTTTGACTTGGAGAATTAGCATCTGTTATAAGAAGTGAGTGTTGCCCTTTGTAAAAACCGAGTCAGACCTAAGTTTAATATACAGGCGTCACCTTATGTAAGTTATTTGCTAAATTATTTATAGAAGACACTATCTCTTAAACTAAAGTTTAAACTGAAAAAAAAAAGCTGCTTATTTTAACGTATTTCCCTAACATTCCTCTATAAACGGATCAAATTTGATATTTTTGTATGCTATAGTTTTTTCGATACCTACAGTGGCGTCCTGGGTTTTTCGTGTCCCCAAGCAAGCTTTTTGGCAGACGCAGGAGCGATGCAAAAAACTCCCGGACAAGGGAACCGATTTCATGATTCCTTGAATTCCTCTTTTTAATCTCAATTTTAATATATATATATATATATATATATATATACATCCAGGCGTGTTATTTTTTCTATGACGTCATTTGAATGAATTTCAGTTGTTTTCGATGAAGTTTTCAAATATAATAAATTATCGTAGTATTATGATAGTTTTAAAAACATTACTGAGGAATGTATCGCATTTTAGAGATGTTTAAACCAGGCAATTTATATTTCAATGCCGTCATTTGAATGAAGCTCATCTTTTTCGATGAAGGTTTAAGTTTTCAAATATAATAAATTAATGTAGTATTGTGATAAGTTTTAAAATATTACCGAGGAATGTATTGCATTTTAGACATGTTTAAATAAAATTCCATTGAAGTTGGAAAGTGTTTCATAATCAATGCTTTAAGCATAATTGATCTTTCTTGTTAACACTTTACAACATAGTTGAAAAGTGTTTATGACTTTGTTCCTTCTGTCTGTCCGTTAGCACGATAACGGCCGTGAAAATGACATTATCAAAATGAAATTTTAGTGCGTTGTTCAAACGGTCTGTGGGACCTATGGGAATATAAATGGATAATATCACCCAATTAGTTTTGAATTGAACCCGGGTTGAAAAAATGAAATACATTGAACCTTATGGGACCTAATTTTTCAAACATTTTTAAACGAATTTAAAATTCGCAAATTGGTTCGAAAGTTTTAGAAAATATTCAAATTATCTCATAAAATATATAAAAAAATGTTCAGCAAAATATATTCAGTAGTTTTTTTAAATAACAATTAAAATAATAATTAAACCCTTTATATGGAGAGATCACGTGACCATTATATGAAGAGATCCTGTAACCCATTTCAAAAGAAAATATAGCATCCATCTTGTGTCAAAATCGTGATTTTTAAAATTCCTTTAATTTATATTTAGTGTCGTATCCGTCCTAAAACGCTTTATTTTTGCTTAATTCCTGTGCATCTGTATTCTGAAACAAAACAATTACAATATATTTGTGTTTAAATGATCATCAAACTTTGATTATTTCTACAACGAAACATAATATTTACTTATGGTGAATGTAAACAACTGGTTAGGCTGTAAGATAAGTTGTATAAGAATTGCTGAATTTCTTTAACACAAAATTATTTTGCTCAGGAGTCTGGAATATAGATGATATGAATGAAACATTCATTGATTTTACATAGAGAAGCAGACGATTTAATGGCAGACTTCTTTGATAAAGTTTTATGCATAGAATTAAATTACTTTGGCCTCCATGGTTTAAGTGGAATAAATTATTGTAGTACTGTGATGAATGAAATAAAAATGTATGAATGAAATATTTACTGCTTTTACACAGAGAGCCAGGCGATTTATATTTCGATGACGTCATTTGAATCAAGTTCTTTTTTTCGATGAAGTTTTAAATTTTCAAATATAATTAATTTTTGCAGTATTGTGATATATTACCGCTGAATGTGTCGCATTTTGATATGTTTAAATAAAATTAAAGTTGGAAAGTGTTTCATAATCAATGTTTCGTGCATGATTGATCTTTCTTGTGATTTCTTAATACTTTTCGTTGTTGAGTAAGCCTGTGAGAAATAAACTATGGTGATAATTTTCATTTAAATTCATATTTCACACCTGCGATTTTCAAAAGTGACTAATACGTTCAATAAACTCCCACAAAACTTATTTAATTGAGATTTAATTGATTTTCACGTTTTAAACCAACTATTTCCAATCTTTTTCGTTGGGAATCATGCAGTTAAAGAGTAGAACTCCTATGAAAAAGTTTCGTTTTCCATTAATATCTCGACAATCTCTGGTCTTAGAAACTCGAAACTTCGACAAAATTTATGGGTGGCTATTTTAAAGCTACCTGGTTCGTGGGAAAACCACACGTCCAGTAAGGACGCTAAGGAGGCCTGTCTCGTAAAGGGAAGTAAATTAAAATGCATTTTATAAGAAACTAAAATGAAGAGACAAATTTTAAAACAAAAAGAAATAAACATTTATTTTGCGATATCCATTATTAACATTTGATCAAGTCAACAATTCCACAATGAATTGTTTAATAATTCCAGAACTCATAACAACCCACTTAATTTTACAAATATGCATTTATATCCGGAAAACCATTATTAGTAACACCTCGTGCCATTCTACTTTACCTATAGGATAAAATGTCCACTTACAATATTTAATTCATATACTGAAAATCTCTTTTATCACATTTTGGCCTTACGTGTGAAATACATTTCACACATGCATCATTAAAATTCAACAAAGCTTTTAATACTCCTAACGCTAGCCTCGCTTAACAGAGAGAGTGAGAGAGAGTACTTAACAATAGGCCTTCATGCAAGATACATGTAAGGAAATAGCCTACCTCGGTCATCACTGTCGACCCGGGCTTGTCGGCGCCTCGTAGCGGCTTTCTCCGATGGGCTCCGTGTCTACGATTGTCGCGCTTGCGACCTCCTTTCAGCACAGTTCAAATTCAACTCCTCGTTCGATTTTCAAAATTTTAAAGTTTTTAGTTTCTCTCCGTCTCTCCCCTCTCTCTTAGGCCCCCAGTCTGTCATTGGTTCAGTAAATATATAAACTCCGCCTTCCGGCTGTCTTACTGGCCAAAGCCACCCTTGAAATATCAGATCCTTGAGTTTTTGTCTTTTTGGTGCAGAAAGTTCTCACGGACATTTACCCATGTCCCTGTGAAAATTAATTGACCTCTCGAGTCAGGAAGTTCAACCCCTTCCGTTTGTCATAGCATCTAATGCTGACTTGAATATGAGAAGCCCCCTCTTTCTTTCTCGAACGTCGAACCACGTCCGGTCCAGCTGCGTTAAAGGGAGCGTTATACATATTGTCTCGCTGTAAGAGGGACCATCTTCTTAGGTCCTGTTTCACCTTTCAAAACAGCAATGTTACATTGGAATTGCAAATCACAATATAACACTACCCACCTTGTTTCATTAAATTCGGTTTAGCCGTTCTCTCGTGATGATGCGACAAACGAAGGTTTAGTTTTTCACTAATATCTCAAGAACCACTGGTCGTAGAAACTCGAAACGCAGACTAAATTTTACGTGGAGCTATTTCAAGACTACCCACCAAATTTCATCAAATTCGGTTCAGCCGTTCTCCCGTGATGTCGGATCATACATACATTATAAATACATACATACATACTTACTTTTCTTCTTTATATATATAGATTACAGAGAGATTTTGTTATTGTTAGCTTTCCGTTCATTTTAAATTTCTGTTCAACGTTTCCAGATTAGAAAAGATTGAAAAGGAGGGCGCCTTTCTTTTGAATCAAATGAAATTTGCATTGACTTTTTGCAGCACCTATAGCGCCATCTGTTGTAGCATAGGAGTAACAAAATGCAATAAAGATCATTTTGTCGAATTAAATGTCGTTGAAGAAAGAACAGTATTTTCAAGTCAGATCGCCACTAGGGAAATCCGTGTCGTTATTCATCTGAGGAAGAGAAAAACGGCCTCTGTCTCAAATAAGGTTTCAGCCAAAGAAAAAAACTGGAATTGTGTTGAGTAAATAATAGAAGCGTGTAAGGTTTTTCTTTTATTTTTTAAGAAGGATTTAGTTCTTGTGCTTGTGTTATCAATTGTAGTTATTCTTTCGAACGACGTTGATTTTACGAACCCTCGGGATCTGTGGTTTCTTCTGTTCCTTAATAAATATTGAAAGAAATTTCAAATTACGTTGCGCGTTGGAGGTACAAATATGTATTACATTTGTGATTTAATTTAGGGAATAAAATTTACTTTTAAGATGGCTAAATATTTATATTACATTTTTTTCTCTTTTATTCATGCTTTTCTTTCAAATATTCCTATCTCTCAAAAGAATTTGCATATTTTCTACACTAAACTGTGTGCAGATTTTTTATTTTCGAAAAACTGCAATTCGCTTTACAGAAAGAAAAAAAAAAGTTAAATGAATATTAGATTCAATGATAATGTCAATGTAATGAAGCGATATCATTAAAACCATAGAGGTGAAAGCAAGAAGTTAAAACTTCGCTTTAAGAAAACGTCAATATCATTTGAGACAAAAAGAAAACAAAACAAAACCGCGCGCAGAAAACAAAATATCCCAAATATTCTTAATTAAAACAGTTTGCTTACATCCAACCATTATTAACATATTTTAATTTATAGTTATAGTAGACGACTATTTTACATTTCATAATTAAATTTTTATGATGAATTTTTTAATTTATATTTATAGCAGAAAACTATTTTATATTTCATAATTAAATTTTTTAAGCTGATTTTTAACACTTTACAACAAAGTTGAAAAGTGTTTATGACTTTGTTCATTCTGTCTGTCTGTCTGTCTGTCTGTCTGTCTGTCCGTTAGCACGATAACTGCCGTAAAAATGACTTAATCAAAATGAAATTTTAGTATGTTGTTCAGACGGTCTATAGGACCTATGGGAATATAAATGAATAATATCACCCAATTAGTTTTGGATTGAACCCGGGTTGAAAAAATGGAATACATTGAGCCCTATGGGACCTAATTTTTCAAGTATTTTTTAAGCGGATTTAAAATTCACAAATTGCTTCGAAAATTTTAGGCAATATTCAAATGGTTCCGTAAAATATATAAAAAAAAATTCAGCGAAATATATTCAGTAGTTTTTTAAATAAAAATTAAAATAATAATAACGCCTCTTATATGAAGCGATCACGTGTCCATGATATGAAACGATCACATGACCCACTTCAAAATGATATATGGCATCCATCTTGTGTCAAAATCGTGATTTTTAAAGTTCTTTTTAATTCATATTGAGTGTTGTATCCGTCCTAAAACTACTTTATTTTTGCCTAAATTCTGTGCATCTACATACGGAAACAACGCAATGACAATATATTCCATTTTAAATGCTCATCTAAATTTGATTATTTCTACTATTAAGCCTATTTTTCACCTATGTAAAATGTAAACAACAAAATATGTAGAATGAGTTGTATTAGAATCGCTGTAATTCTTTAACACAAAATCAAATAGTCCATGGAGTCTGCTTAGCTGATATGAATGAAATATTCATTGATTTTAGAAAGAGAAGGACGATATTTTTCGATGAAGTTTAACGAATTGAGCTTACTTACTTGTAGCTCAATGGTCTTATTTTTTAAATAAAATAAATTATTATAGTATTGTGATGAAAGACATGAATGGGGGAATTATTTATGAATGAAATGTTGCTTTTATAGAGAGAGCCAGGCGAGTTATTTTTTTATGACGTCATTTGAATGAATTTCAGTTGTTTGCGATGAAGTTTTCAAATATAATAAATTATCGTAGTATTGTAATAATTCTAAAATTATTACCAAGGAATGTATTACATTTTGGAGATGTTTAAACCTGGCAATTTATACTTTAATGCCGTCATTTGAATGAAGTTAATTTTTTTCGATGAAGGTTTAAGGTTTCAAATATAATAAATCAATGTAGTATTGTGATAAGTTTTAAAATATTACCGAGGAATATATTGCATTTTCGACTTTTTTAAATAAAATTGCATTGAAGTTGGAAAGTGTTTCATAATCAATGCTTTAAGCATGATTGATCTTTCTTGTTTAAATTTATATTTATAGCAGACGACTATTTTATATTTTATAATTACATTTTTAACACTTTACAACAAAGTTGAAAAGTGTTTATGACTTTGTTCATTCTGTCTGTCTGTCTGTCTGTCTGTCTGTCTGTCTGTCCGTTAGCACGATAACTGCCGTAAAAATGACTTAATCAAAATGAAATTTTATTATGTTGTTCAGACGGTCTATAGGACCTATGGGAATATAAATGAATAATATCACACAATTAGTTTTGGATTGAACCCGGGTTGAAAAAATGGAATACATTGAGCCCTATGGGACCTAATTCTTCAAGCATTTTTTAAGCGGATTTAAAATTCACAAATTGCTTCGAAAATTTTAGGCAATATTCAAATTGTTCCATAAAATATATAAAAAAAAATTCAGCGAAATATATTCAGTAGTTTTTTAAATAAAAATTAAAATAATAATAACACCTCTTATATGAAGCGATCACGTGTCCATGATATGAAACGATCACATGACCCACTTCAAAATGATATATGGCATCCATCTTGTGTCAAAATCGTGATTTTTAAAGTTCTTTTTAATTCATATTGAGTGTTGTATCCGTCTTAAAACTACTTTATTTTTGCCTAAATTCTGTGCATCTACATACTAAAACAACGCAATGACAATATATTTCAGTTTAAATGCTCATCCAAATATGATTATTTCTACTATTAAGCCTATTTTTCACCTATGTAAAATGTAAACAGCAAAATATATAGAATGAGTTGTATTAGAATCGCTGTAATTCTTTAACACAAAATAATTTAGTCCATGGAGTCTGCTTAGCTGATATGAATGAAATATGTATTGATTTTAGAAAGAGAAGGACGATATTTTTCGATGAAGTTTTACGCATGGATATTACTTACTTGTAGCTCAATAGTCTTAATTTTTAAATAAAATAAATTATTATAGTATTGTGATGAATGACATGAATGGGGGAATTATTTTTTATGAATGAAATGTTGCTTTTATAAAGAGAGCCAGGCGTGCTATTTTTTTATGACGTCATTTGAATGAATTTCAATTGTTTTCGATGAAGTTTTCAAATATAATAAATTATCGTAGTATTATGATAATTCTAAAATTATTACCGAGGAATATATCACATTTTAGAGATATTTAAACCAGGCAATTTATACTTTAATGCCGTCATTTGAATGAAGTTAATTTTTTTCGATGAAGGTTTAAGGTTTCAAATATAATAAATTAATGTAGCATTGTGATAAGTTTTAAAATATTACCGAGGAATGTATTGCATTTTAGACATGTTTAAATAAAATTGCATTGAAGTTGGAAAGTGTTTCATAATCAATGCTTTAAGCATGATTGATCTTTCTTGTTTATGCTGATTTTGATTTCATTTGTAGCCGTAATAATATATAGTTACTATTCAAATACAAAAATCGTCTGTTTGGTATTCTGATCAAACCATGGAGGTAAAGGTAAGGAGTTAAAACTTCATACTGGGAAAATACCAGTATCATTTGAGGCAATAATTCAGGTGGCGCTGGGATAAGGTAAGAAGCCCTGCTTTGCATGCATTTCTATGAAAGGCTTAAAATATTTATTTAAACTGTCCATTTTGTAAAAGTAAATTATTAGCGCAATGCAAAGTAGAACTGAAACAATAAAGAATATTCATACGCATTCAAAATTATTTTACCTTTCAATTTATTTTTATCTCCATATTTTATTATCTATCCTACAACTGAGAAAAAATGTTGCTTAATTATACTCATAATTAGGGAAACCTTTAGGGAGGAGGGAAAATTCTGGTTCCAATTTTCAACACAATTCCAATGCAGCGCCTACATATTGCCATGCTTTGTAAGGAGAAAGTAAAAAGACAATTTTCCCGTTTCTTTAGTATTGGAATTTTTTTTTTTAACCTCATACTATTTCGATAAACAAATGTTTTCCCGAAAATTTTCGAATTCGAGAATTTGATAGAGAAGCACTATTAAAGACCAGAGTTTATTTCAGGCATACCTCCACATCCAGAGACATATTATGTTAACCTAGTTTCTATTTATGTGACACAGAATTTAGATATATTTATATAGGAAAAATAGAAAACTTTCACCCCCTAAAGTTTCATTCGTCCCCCCACCCCCACCTCCGTCCAAAATGACCTAAAAGAAACACTGTTAAAGGCTTTCTGAACCCATTTCAAACACGAAAACCCTATACGCGAAAAGCTAGAACTATAAATAGAATTTTTTGTAGTTCCTATGAGTAGAACTCTCGAGTTATCATTTTTTTTTATTTTTTAATTCAATCATAAAAGTCTGATATGGACTGCATAGTATCCCTATAGACTCGTATTCATTTTCCCATTTTTTTTTGTTTCATAACCCATTAAATTGAGTTTAATTACACAAAAAACAACAACAAAAATCTGATGTGGGCAGCACATGACTTTCACTACAGGCTTATATCCACATTATCTTTATTTTAATTAAATTTAATTCACTTTTAATTCAATTTTCGTTCTCATTTGGTAACTCTGGACTTATTTTCAAAGGTGGCGTAGAGAAAATACGAAAAAACTAAAATGTCTCGAGAATGGCTAGTTCTACTGTAATAGGGTTGGTCTTATTCTTTTCTTCGTTAAAAATTACGTATAAAACAAGCATTTAACCGATAGGTTTAACCATACGTAGTTTTTATTTTAGATTTTGACGATTTTTGCGAGCCATTTTACAAAAAAAGGCAGGTTATTTTTTTCCGAATTATACCAAAATCTAATCAGCACCAGGGTAATCTACAAGCGACTTATCTACCGAATTTTGTGAGATTCAGTCCATTAGTTTTTCAGCTAGAGTGCATACAGGCACTTTTTTGGAACCATTTTGCAAAAAAAGGCGGGTTCTTTTATCCCGAATCGTAATAAAAACTAACCAGCACCAGGGTCACTCCCAAGTGACGTATCTACCAAATATTATGAAATTCGGTTCATTAGTTTTTGAGTTAGAGTGGATGCATACATTGCACAGACAGACACACGAACAGACGTCACGCTAAAAATGTTTTTTTCGTGTTCCAAAGGTCTCGAAACGTGTAGATCCATCGAAAACTCGAGTTGCGATTTTCGACATTTTTCCCTATACATTACCATGTATTGCAGGGAAAGTAAAAATCTGATGTGGCCAGCACATGCCTTTCCCTGCAGACTTATATTCATGTTCTCTTTATTTTAATTAATTTTAATTGACTTTTAATTCAATTTTCGTTCTCATTTGGTAACTGGACTTATTTTCAAAGATGGCGTAGAGAAAATACGAAAAAACTAAAATATCTCGAGAATGGCTAGCTCTAGTGTAACGATGTTGGTCTTATTCCTTTTATCGTTAAAAATTACGTATAAAATAAGCATTTACTGGATATATTTGAGCACACGTAGTTTTTATTAATACTTTACAACATATTTGAAAAGTGTTTATGACTTTGTTCATTCTGTCTGTCTGTACGTCTATCTGTCCGTTAGCACAATAACTGCCGTAAAAATGACTTTATCCAAATGAAAATTTGTTCACACGGTCTGTGGAACCTATGAGAATATAAATGAATAATATCAGCCAATTAGTTTTGGAATGAACCCCGGTTGAAAACATGAAATACATTGAATCCTATGGGACCTAATTTTTCAAACATTTTTTAAGCGAATTTAAAATTCACAAATTGCTTCGAAAATTTTAGGAAATATTCAAATTATCCCATAAAATATATAAAAAAAAATTCAGCAAAATATATTCAGTTGTTTTTTAAATAAAAATTAAAATAATAATTACACCCCTTATATGAAGAGATCACGTGACCATTATATGAAGAGATCGCGTGACCCACTTCAAAATAAAATATGTCATCCATCTTGTATCACAATCGTGATTTTTAAAGTTCTTTTTAATTTAAATTTAGTGTTGTATCCGTCCTAAAACCGCTTTATTTTTGCTTAAATTATGTGCATCCACATACTGAAACAACGCAATTACAATATATTTGAGTTTAAATGATTATTAAACTTTGATTATTTCTACAACGAAGCCTAATTTTCACGGGAAAATGTAAACACCAAAAGATGTAGAATGAGTTGTATAAGAATTGCTGAATTTCTTTAACGCAAAATTATTTAGCTCATGGAGTCTGCAGTATAGTTGATATGAATGAAACATTCATTGATTTTACACAGAGAACCAACCAACCAGACTATCTTTTCCATGAAGTTCGCATAGAAATAAGCATAGAGTTAAATTCGTTAAGCATAGAGTTAAATTACTTGTACCTCCATGGTTTTAAGTTTTTAAACAAAATAAATTATTATTGTATTGTGATGAATGAAAGGATTGGAAAAATGTTTATGAATGAAATGCTGCTTTTATATAGAGGTTATTTATATTTCGATGACGTCATTTGAATAAAGTTCATTTGTTTTCGGTGACGTTTTCAAATATAATAAATTATTATAGTATTATGATAATTTTAAAAATATTACCGAGGAATGTATCGCATTTTAAAGATGTTTAAACCAGGCAATTTATATTTCAATGTCGTCATTTGAATAAAGTTCATTTTTTTCGATTAAGTTTTAAGTTTCCAAATGTAATCAATTAAGGTAGTATTGTGATAATTTAAAAAATATTACCGAGGAATGTATCGCATTTTAGAGATGTTTAAATAAAATTGCAATGAATGCTTTATGCATGATTGATCTTGTTAGTTTTTCAATTTTCTTAATCTATTTCAATTTATAGCACATAGGGGCGCCTTTTGGCCTTTTGTTCACAGTAACAGACCATTAAATAAAATGTTCTAATTGAAGCTGATGTATAGTAGTCGCCCCTGATGATTTTACTATTACATCACCTTCATGCCGTTTATCGTCATACAAATTTTATTTTATTATTTGTTTTATTTTAAGCGTGTGAATTCCAGGTTTTTCTTGTTTAAGAGACTGATATTCTCTTGAGTTTTTCTGGTTAGTAATTAAATTCTTTTGTTTGTTTTGGATGCTTCACTATTTCTCTTCAGTTATTCTACTTTAATTCATCTTTGTTACTTATAAATTCCATCTTATATATATGCTGAGCTAGCGCAATAACTAGATGTAATTTTAATGGTGCTATTCTTTAATATATTTGTATTGTTAAATTTACTAGTTTCATATGCTAGGTATTTTATATTAAAACTCTTTGATTATATATATATGTGTGTGTATGTGTATATATATATATATATATAGTATATTATAATATATATATTATATATAGTATATTATAATATATATATATATATATATATATATATATATATGTATATTATAATATATATATATATATATATATATGTATATTATAATATATATATATATATATATATATATATATATAGTATATTATAATATATATATATATATATATATTATTAGATATTTAGCTGAATCAAAGATGTGGTATCATCTCTAACTCCAGGGGCTGATTACAGTTTTCCTATGCAATTCCATTATGTTGTGGCAATGTCTTCGGCCTGAAATTTTAAACATAAAAATAGCAAAAAAAGAACACATTTTGAGAAGCTATTTCTCCAGATCAAAGGGTTAATTTGTAAAACGGATTTCAAAGTTGTATTCAGCATGGTCGGATTAGTACACATGAGTTTTATTTCAACCCTCGGGATTGCATTTGGTGCTCTGATATACTGACACTGCGCTTTTATAGAGGTGATCGATCATCCATTAACTAGTGAAGGCTGAATTCAATGTGCGTTATTCTTCCGCTACCGGTTGGATGTTGTGCATGCAGATATTGTGCGTTATTGTTCGGATACCGTTTTAATGTTATGTATGCAAATATTTCGCGTTATTCTTCGGCAACCGGTTTGATGTTGTGTCTGCAGATACTGTTCGTTATTCTTCGGCTACCGGTTTGATGTTATATATGCAGATACTACGCGTTATTCTTCGGCTACCAGTTTCATGTTCTGTATACAGATACTAAGCGTTATTCTTCAGCTACCGGTTTCATGTTGTGTATGCAGATATTTCGCGTTATTCTTCGACTACCGGTTTGATGTTGTATATACAGATACTACGCGTTATTCTTCGGCTACCGGTTTGATGTTGTATATACAGATACTACGTGTTATTCTTCAGCTACCGGTTTGATGCTGTGTATGCAGATATTGAGCGTTATTCTTCGGCTACAGGCTTGACGTTGTGTATGCAGGTACTACGCGTTATTCTTCTGGTACCGGTTTGATGTTATGTATGCAGATATTCTGCTTTATTCTTCGGCTACCGGTTACATGTTGTGTATGCAGATACTGCGCATTATTCTTCGGCTACTGGTTTGATGTTGTATATGCAGATACTGCGCCTTCTGATGCTAGGAGAAGCAGGCTTAATATATGTAAATTGTTAATTGAAAAAAAAAATGCTTTTACAAACCACTTGATTTTGTGCCTTATTTCTTGTACCGTTCTGTTTAGTATGTTGGTCTGGAAATGCAGGATAGGGAATTATAATATAGGATAGTATATTATGGCTCTTATCGTGCATTTTCCTTGCGAATTGCGGTTCACTGTCTTCAGATGAAATGTTCTCCTGATTTTAACGCGTCGATCCAAGTAAATAGGTTTGAGGCTAAATGCAAGACTACCTATCCCTTTGCGCTGGTTGCCGACCTGTTTTATCATGAATTACAACTTTTATCATAAGCCACTGGAACGATTTCAGATAAAGTGCTGTTCCCCTCATAAAGTTTTTACATTATTCATCTTAGCCAAACTTAAAATTAATCCCAACTTTTATTATTAAGAGCTAACTTAAACCATAGCTATATAATAATAAAGCTAGCTTAAGCCAATCAATACCTAGCTTAAGCCCAACTTTTATTATAAGCCATTGGAACGATTTCAGAAAGGGTGCTGTTCACCCTCATAAAGGTTTTGTAATATTCATCTTAGCCAAACTTAAAATCAAGTTCAACTTTTATTATTCAAAGCTAACTTAAACCATAAAGCTAGCTTAAGCCATTCAATACCTAGCTTAAGCCATTCAATACCTACCTTAAGCCATTCAATATCTAGCTTAAGTCCAACTTTTATTATAAGCCATTGGAACGATTTTAGAAAAGGTGCTGTTCTCCCTCATAAAGTTTTTGTAATATTCATCTTAGCCAAACTTAAAATCAAGTCAAACTTTTATTATTAAAAGCTAACTTAAACCATAAAGCTAGCTTAAGCCATTCAATACGTAACTTAAGCCGTTCAATACGTAGCTTAAGCCAATCAATACCTAGCTTAAGCCCAACTTTTATTATAAGCCATTGGAACGATTTCAGAAAAGGTGCTGTTCACCCTCATAAAGGTTTTGTAATATTCATCTTCACCAAACTTAAAATCAAATCCAACTTTTAATATTCAAAACTAACTTAAACCATAAAGCTAGCTTAAGCCATCCAATACCTAGCTTAAGCCATTCAATACCTAGCTTAAGCCATTCAATATCTAGCTTAAGTCCAACTTTTATTATAAGCCATTGGAACGATTTCAGAAAAGGTGCTGTTCCCCCTCATAAAGTTTTTGTAATATTCATCTTAGCCAAACTTAAAATCAAGTCAAACTTTTATTATTAAAAGCTAACTTAAACCATAAAGCTAGCTTAAGCCATTCAATACGTAGCTTAAGCCATTCAATACGTAGCTTAAGCCATTCAATATCTAGCATAAGCCCTACTTTTATTATAAGCCAATGGAACGATTTCAGAAAAGGTGTTGTTCCCCGCAGAAAGTTTTACATTATTCATCTTAGTCAAACTTAAAGTTATCTCACCCTAATAGGATTGAAGCATTAGTTAAAGTTAACACTTATTCACCCTAATCTTCACGCCATTTGGAAGAGAATACAATTAAATTCTTGGCATATCACATTGACGCAAATACCGACTTCAATCGTTCCATAAACATTGCCTTTAGATTTTGAAATGTAATGAAGCGCGAATAACCTATCTATTCGCCTCTTCCAATGAGTGCGTAATGTCGACACACTAACGAACGTCTGGACGCATATTCGATTTTGCTTTGATAAGGAGCTTATCGGGAATAATGACACGACAGAAGCTTTGATTAAATTCCCTATCCACTGACAATGCAGTGACAGGTATACAAACAGTTAGGGATTAATGATCCATTGCGGAATAAGGAAATCCCTATTCGGATATTGTTGATTAAAAAATCGTCTGAAAAGAAGATGTTTTGTCTTTCTGTCTGTATCTTCTGTAGCATAAAATCTAGGCTTATGAGCGGCGAAATTCGATATACTAGGGTAGCCGATCTCTCGGTACAATATACATTTCAACAAGATTTTTTTTTTAATTCGAATTAGCTTTTCAGTTATTTTATGCGTTAGCTTGATTTTCACGCAAAGTGATCCCTTAGCAACCGAAAATATTATTACAGTTTCCATATTGACGCCATCGGAAAGGCAGAAGCACATTTTTTACAACAATCTATGAACCGCGTCCATAATGAACTTTTTTCATATTTATTTATTTATTTTTAACTATATCGAAGTTTGCATTTTTGGGGTTATCTTATACTTACTTCGCCGCATCCGAAAAGGGAAGATTAGCATAATTCTATAATTTGGTCAAAAGTTGTTGTTGTTGTTGAGACCCAGACCGTCCGACCTACCAGAAAGGTGTAAGGTAACCGTTTGGACAGCCGGGAAGTGCCACCCAATTTAGACCGGAACCCAGTGGGGGAGGCATCCACAGGGACCGTACCCTCCTTCCCCTACCACCAACGTCTCGGAAGGACTTACGGACCCACATGTTTGACGTGATCGCACTCCACATAAACACGGGGGCAGTTGTGGCAGCGTGCAAATCCAGCGCGCAAACCACCGGGCAACCGTATATATCTTCGCATTCTAAAACGAAAATTTGTTTTTGTAATTTCTACATCATTTTCATTTTTGTGTTTCTTTAAGTTTCAAAAGAATTGCAAACGCCTTCCTATTTGAAATACTGTAAAGTTTTCTCCCCGGTGGACTTTTCTGCACATGCCCCTGGAACCCACGGTGGGGTTTAAGCTATGCCTCCTCTCCTAGAGAAAGAATTCCGTTCTTGTTCTTTTATTTATTTATTTACTTTAAAATTCCACGGTTGCGGAGCGCATGCGTTGGGGTTTGGATCGAAACAAAAGGAGCGCATCATTTGGATATTGAGTTGTGTTATCTGTAAATGCATTATTTAAGTAGCGGGCTCTTATTTAGGACCCGGGAAACGCCGAATAATTCGTTCGAGTACTCTATAAAACACTAAATGTGAAATCAGTCAAATGACTGGGAAATGTCTCTTTATTTCATTAGCAATACCTCAGCGACGCCGTTGAGTTGAAAGTATATGAAAATTTTTATGCTATTTTATACTATTTTAATATTGTTCGTGTATTAGAAAATTTACCCGGCTTTGCCCCGTGTTTAAGTTGCAAAACTCTGATTAAAATTACACCGGAACAAATAGCGAATTCTCGAAAATCCAATAGCGCTTTGACGATACGCCCGTTTACAACAAAAATTAAACAATTTACTGCGAGGGTGTAATACGCCCTAAATAAGTGAGTGGGGCGCATGTAAATCGAGTACACTGTCTTAGTTTTTTCTTGGTCAATAAATTTAAATATATTTATAATATTATCAGTATAATTAATTCCAAAATTATCAGTAAACTTAAAACATTCACAAATTATTAACATTTACTAATCAGATAATGTTATTGATACAACACTAAAAATTGTTCAAACTGAAATTCAATTCAAAACTGCGTTCAAAATAAAATCATTAACTCATTACACACTCGATAAAGATGCCACTATTTGAAAATTCTCATAGCAACAGACAAGTTATAGCGTCAGCTCGTTCCATTCATGAAAAAAGATACTTTGGGTAATAGTTTTGTATTTTGACGCCCAACAATTCGTCAATAGTCATTTATGTATAAGGAATGCTCTTCTCTCCGTCTATCTGTAACGCTTGGCGATAATTGTGGCGAACGTGGCCACTAATTTAGAGATACATTGCCAGTATAGCAATATGTTGCCCCAGATTGACAAAAATACCGTCAAAATTGCAAAAATAAAGGCTGAATTAAAGAAAATAACACCAAATTGATGAATTAATTATTAAAGTATTAGAATATAACCCTGACGCCCGTGGCGTCAGTTTTAAAAGAAATAAGTTATTTTTAATTTTATCTAAGGCTTTGGAAGAAAAAATAATTATGAACTTAAGATTACTAAGAAAGAAAAATTGAAAATAATTTGAAAGGAGAAAATAATTACATATATTGTTTTCGTGGTTACGTGGTTGAATATTTACCGGTCACGTGAAGGGTTATGGAAATACTGATGGTCTAGGTTAGTATCTAAATTGAAATATTTATCCATGATTTAAACCATTCTGGCAATATTTTGTAGCAGCGTTGCCCAGAGATAGATAGATAGATAAACAGACAGATAAATCAAGGTGCATGGAGGTAAAAGTAAGGAGTTAAAACTTCATATTAAGAACAAGAAAGATCAATCATGCATAAGCATTGATTATGAAACACTTTCCAACTGAAATGTAATTTCATTTAAAAATTTCTAAAATGTGATTCATTCAGTGGTAATATCTTTTACATTATCACAGTACTACAGTAATTTATTATACTTAAATATTTAAAACTGTATCGAAATATAAATCATCTGATTCTTTATGCAAAATCAATGAATATTTCATTCATATAACTTGTATTCCAGACTCCAGAGCTAAATAATTTTGTGTGAAAAAAATTCAGCAATTCTTATGTAATTCATCTTACAATCGTTTGAGATATTTGCATTCTGCATATATTAAAATTAGGCTTCCTTGAAGAAATAATAAAAGTTTAGGGATCATTTAAAATCCCAACTATTGTAATTGCATAGGCACGGAATTTAGATACACAGATAATACACAGATAATATATATGTGTATGTGTATATACTCAAAGTATTGGAATCGTGTCGAAGATCGGAACTCGAATTTTCAAAGGATCTACACGTTTTGGGACTTCTAGAACACGAAAAAACTACTTTTAGGAAGACGTCTGTGTGTGTAAGGGTGTATCTGTCTATGTTTCTGTGTGTCTGTGTGGATATTACATCCACTCTAATTGAAAAACTAATGGACCGAATTTCATACAATTTGGTAGGTATGTTTTTTATGGGAAATCCTGATGTTCATTAGATTATAGTACGATTCGTAATAAAAGAATCTGCCTTCTTTGCGAAATGGCCGCAGAAATTGCCTTTATCCACTCTAGCTAAAAACTAATGAACCAAATTTAACAAAATTTGGAGTATAATATTTCAATAACCTACAAGTGATTTATATACCAAATTTAACAAAATTTTGTATATAAATCATTTGTAGGTTATTCTACTACGATTCGGGAAAAAGGAACGGGCTATTTTTGCAAAATGGCCAGCAAAAATCGTTATATATAAAAATAAAAGACTACGTGTGCTCAATTACATCAATTAAATTCCTATTTTATATTTGATTTTTGACAACAAAAAGAATAAGACTAACCCCATTACTCTAGGACTAGCCGTTCTTGAGATATTCTAGTTTTTTCGCGTTTTCGCTACGCCACCTTTGACAATAAGTCCAGCTATCAAATGAGAACCAAATTTAAGTTTAACGTGTAAATTCAATGTCATTTAAAATACTTATGTTGTGCAGATAAACTCAAATTATCATTAAATAAATAAAGAGAACGAATATGAGTCTGCAGAGAAAGACATGTGCTGTCCACATCAGAATTTTTAACAATATTACACCAATGATTTATAGAAGTGAACGGGGATTATTTTCAGGCCATTTCGAAAAAAATGTATGATCTATATTTAAAGATCCATCAAATTTTTGTCGAATAAAATGTTCAACAAATTTAAGCTGTGTACCAAATTTTAACTCTCTAGGACGTAGGAAAGTGCATTTAAAATGCCATCAATTAAATTTATCAAGAAGAGTTATATAAAATTTAAAAAAAATGAAAAATTGTTATCTACCAAATTTATTTTAAAATATGAAGCCACTCCCATATGCAAAGCGTTTAAACAAAGGGAGAGATATTTATTATATAATATCTCTCTCTTTTCTTTCTGGAAGATATCCCAAAGTCAGAATTTAATTGAATTTGTTTTTTTCCCTATATTAAATAATTTTTTTAATTAAAAAACTACTTAACATATTTTACTGAAATTTTTTTTATATATTCTATGGGATAATGTGAATATTTCCTAAAAATTTCGAAGCAATTCGTGAATTTTAAATTTACTTAAAAAATGTTTGAAAAATTAGGTCCCATAGGGTTCAATGTATTTCATTTTTTCAACCCAGGTTCAATAAAAAACTAATTGGGTGATATTATTTATTTATATTCCCATAGGTCCTACAGACCGTCTGAACAACATACTAAAATTTCATTTTGATAAACTCATTTTTACGGCAGTTATCGTGCTAACGGACAGACAGACAGACAGACAGACAGACAGACAGACAGACAGACAGACAGAATGAACAAAGTCATAAACACTTTTCAACTTTGTTGTAAAGTGTTAAAAACGCCAATATCGTTTGAGACAATCATTCAGGTGGCGCTGGGATAATATAAGTAGCCCTGTATTGTACGCATTTATATGGCGAAAGGCCTAAAATATTTATTTAAACTGTCCATTTTGTAAAAATAAATTATTAGCGCAATGCAAAGTAGAACTGAAACAGTAAAGAATATTCCTTCGTATTCAAAATAATTCTACCTTTCAATTTATTTTTGTCTTCCTATATTCTGTATTCTACCCTACAACTATGAAAAAAAAAATCTGATGTGGGCAGCACATGACTTTTCTTATATAATGCAATGCATTTGCTACTTTTAAAGTAAAAAAAATAGATTCTTTTTATAGTAGTTATTTATATTCTTTCCAAGATATTGAATTTTCGTCAGTAAGTCGTCATTTTCCATGTCGTCATCATCATTGAGTCGTTATTGATTTAGCGTCATTTTTATCCATTTGGCGAGTTTTTCGTTAATTTAACAACATTTAAAAAAGTCACCAAGTTGACGACATGCCGCCAAATTCGTCGCCAAAATATCGCCAAGCGTTATGGACGAAGAAATAAGTTATTCTTACAGCAGATAAATGACTATTAGCGTTCAAATACAAAAGTATTACTCAAAGTATCTTTTTTCATGAATGGAACGAGCTAGATCCACGAGAATGTCACCCAATTTATCGCATAGTATTGCATATGAAAAGTGAACATGTTTCTCAATAGAATTTTTTTATTAACACTTTACAACAAAGTTGAAAAGTGTTTATGACTTTGTTCATTCTGTCTGTCTGTCTGTCTGTCTGTCTGTCTGTCTGTCTGTCTGTCCGTTAGCACGATAACTGCCGTAAAAATGAGTTTATCAAAATGAAATTTTAGTATGTTGTTCAGTCGGTCTGTAGGACCTATGGGAATATAAATAAATAATATCACCCAATTAGTTTTTTATTGAACCCGGGTTGAAAAAATGAAATACATTGAACCCTATGGGACCTAATTTTTCAAACATTTTTTAAGTAAATTTAAAATTCACGAATTGCTTCGAAATTTTTAGGAAATATTCACATTATCCCATAGAATATATAAAAAAAAATTCAGTAAAATATGTTAAGTAGTTTTTTAATTAAAAAAAATATTTAATATAGGGAAAAAAACAAATTCAATTAAATTCTGACTTTGGGATATCTTCCAGAAAGAAAAGAAAGAGATATTATATAATAAATATCTCTCCATTTGTTTAAACGTTTTGCATATGGGAGTGGCTTCATATTTTAAAGTAAATTTGGTAGATAACAATTTTTCTTTTTTTTTTAATTTTATATAACTCTTCATGATAAATTTATTTGATGGCATTTTAAATGCACTTCCCTACGTCCTAGAGAGTTAAAATTTGGTACACAGCTTAAATTTGTTGAACATTTTATTCGACAAAAATTTGATGGATCTTTAAATATAGATCATACATTTTTTTCGAAATGGCCTGAAAATAATCCCCGTTCACTTCTATAAATCATTGGTGTAATATTGTTAAAAATTCTGATGTGGACAGCACATGTCTTTCTCTGCAGACTCATATTCGTTCTCTTTATTTATTCAATGATAATTTGAGTTTATCTGCACAACATAAGTATTTTAAATGACATTGAATTTACACGTTAAACTTAAATTTGGTTCTCATTTGATAGCTGGACTTATTATCAAAGGTGGCGTAGCGAAAACGCGAAAAAACTAGAATATCTCAAGAACGGCTAGTCCTAGAGTAATGGGGTTAGTCTTATTCTTTTTGTTGTCAAAAATCACATATAAAATAGGAATTTAATTGATATAATTGAGCACACGTAGTCTTTTATTTTTATATATAACGATTTTTGCTGGACATTTCGCAAAAATAGCCCATTCCTTTTTCCCGAATCGTACTAGAATAACCTACAAATGACTTATATACAAAATTTTGTTAAATTTGGTATATAAATCACTTGTCGGTTATTGAAATATTATACACCAAATTTTGTTAAATTTGGTTTATTAGTTTTTAGCTAGAGTGGATAAAGGCAATTTCTGCGGCCATTTCGCAAAGAAGGCAGATTCTTTTATTACGAATCGTACTATAATCTAATGAACATCAGGATTTCCCACAAAAAACATACCTACCAAATTGTATGAAATTCGGTCCATTAGTTTTTCAATTAGAGTGGATGTAATATCCACACAGACACACAGAAACATACACAGATACACCCTTACACACACAGACGTCTTCCTAAAAGTAGTTTTTCCGTGTTCTAGAGGTCCCAAAACGTGTAGATCCTTTGAAAATTCGAGTTCCGATCTTCGGCACGATTCCAATACTTTGAGTACATACACATATATATTATCTGTGTATTATCTGTGTATCTAAATTCCGTGCCTATGCAATTACAATAGTTGTGATTTTAAATGATCCCTAAACTTTTATTATTTCTTCAAGGAAGCCTAATTTTAACATATGCAGAATGCAAATATCTCAAGCGATTGTAAGATGAATTACATAAGAATTGCTGAATTTTTTTCACACAAAATTATTTAGCTCTGGAGTCTGGAATACAAGTTATATGAATGAAATATTCATTGATTTTGCATAAAGAATCAGATGATTTATATTTCGATACAGTTTTAAATATTTAAGTATAATAAATTACTGTAGTACTGTGATAATGTAAAAGATATTACCACTGAATGAATCACATTTTAGAAATTTTTAAATGAAATTACATTTCAGTTGGAAAGTGTTTCATAATCAATACTTATGCATGATTGATCTTTCTTGTTTTATTTTATATGACTTTTTGATAATTTTTTTTAAAAATGTGCAATATCTCGAGAACGGTTCGTGTTAGAGTTCTAAAATTTATGTCAATCGTTTTCTAATTAAAAATTACATAAGAAATGTCTATTTGCGTAACTTTATTGGCGGTTTTGATTTTTTAACGATTTTTTAAAAATTTCACTCGAAAATTTAGGGGGGGGGGGGGTTCTGAACATTCGATTGCGTATAAAAACAATAGGCTTCCAGTGCTTACGGGTTGTGATTTTTGTACCAAATTTCGTTCTAATCGGTCCATTCGTTCGTCAGTTATCGTCTCCACAGACTCACTGACACACACACATACTTTCACACACACACACACAGACATCACTTCAAAAATGTTCGTGATCAGGGATGCTTGAAACGTGCTCTCCCGTCGAAAACTCGAATTCGAATTTTCGACCCCTTCACAATACTTTCCTTATACATTATATATATAAGGAAAGTAATACTAGTTAACTATACTCATAATTAGGGAGCACTTAATTTATAAATAATCAAAAATACATATACTGAATACTGCGCCTTTCTATTGTGTCAACTAGTAGTAACTGCTACTGTACTAACACTAGCGACACCTAGATATAATTCTCACAACATCATGGCATTTTCAAACATTTCATCCATAGGAGTTTTATCTCCTTTCTAACTCCATGTCAAGGTGTTTATAACATTAACTGGAATGTATGCAATATATTGCTTATTGCGAATGCTATCTATATTGACAACTGTCCATTTAAAGTTACGCGAAATATAAGTTAGTTGAGTAATTCGAAATAATTTTACATGTTGTCATCCGAAAAAGCGCCCAAAATACAATTGAACGTTAAAAACATGGCGCAGTAGATCTTATACATTATTTTTTCACTATGAAAGAAGACAATTCATTGCATTATGTAGGGAAAGCCATATGCTATCCACATCAGACTTATTTATTTTTTTTTAAAGGAGATTTTAAGCTTTTTAATAACATTTTCCACATACTTGGCTATATTTGATTATTTTTCTTTCCTTTCAATAGATAGCATATTTGAAAGGAAAATATCCAACTCTTGGATTGAGATGGATGAATATCCCTGAATATAAATCATATGTCAGAATAGCGTACTGCAAAAGAACTCAAAACTTGACTTTATAACAAGGAACCCGGTAGATTCACAACTCTGCTGTATCTACGTATTAACACACGTTAAATATTTCGCTTTTTAACACTTTACAACAAAGTTGAACAGTGTTTATGACTTTGTTCATTCTCTTAATAATCGGCACAACTGCCGTAAAAATGAAATTTTAGTATGTTGTTCAGACGGTCTGTGGGACCTATGGGAATATAAATGAATAATATTACCCAATTAGTTTTGGATTGAACCCGGATTGAAAAAATGAAAGGAACCCTATGGGACCTAATTTTTCAAACATTTTTTTAACGGATTTAAAATTCACAAATTGCTTCGATGGTTTTAGGAAATATTCAAATTATCCCATAAAATATATAAAAAAAATTCCAGCAAAATATATGCAGTAGTTTTTTAAATAAAAATTAAAATAATAATTACACCCTTTTATATGAAGCGATCACGTGACCACTATATGAAGCGATCGCGTGACCCGCTTCAAAATAAAATATGGCATCCATCTTGTGTCAAAATCATGATTTTCAAAGTTCCTTCTAATTCATAATTAGTGTTGTATCCGTCCTAAAACCGCTTTATTTTTGGTTAAATTCTGTGCATCTACATACTGAAATAACGCAATTACAATGTATTTAAGTTTAAAGGATCATCCAACTTTAATTATTTCTACAACGAAGCCTATTTTTCACTTATGGAAAATGTAAATACCAAAAGATGTTGAATGAGTTGTAAAAGAATTGCTGCATTTCTTTGACGCAAAATTATTTAGCTCATGGAGCCTGCAATATAGCTGATATGAATGAAATATCAATTGATTTTACAGAGAGAAGGACGATTTTTTCGATGAAGTTTTAAGCATAGAGTTAAATTACTTGTATCTCCATCGTCTTATGTTTTTAAATAAAATAAATTATTATAATATTGTGATGAATGAAATGAATGGAAAAATGTTTATGAATGAAGGGCTGCTTTTATAGAGAGAGCCAGGCTTGTTATATTTCGATGACGTCATTTGAATAAATTTCATTTGTTTTCAATGGAGTTTTCAAATATAATAAATTATTGTAGTATTATGACAATTTTAAAAATATTATCGAGGAATATATCGCATTTTAGAGATGTTTAAACCAGGCCATTTATATTTCAATGCCGTCATTTAAATGAAGTTCATTTTTTTCGATCAAGTTTTAAGTTTTCAAATATAATAAATTAATGTAGTATTGTGATAATTTTAAAAATATTACCGATCAATGTTTCGCATTTTACAGATGTTTAAATAAAATTGCATTGAAGTTGGAAAGTGTTTCATAATCAATGCTTTATGCATGATTGATCTTTCTTGTTATAAATATGAAGTGTGTCGTCTTAAATGGGACAAGAAATTTCTCGCTACAAAATGCGGCGTTTCGTGAAAAGCCTGAGATTTTTACAAAATTAATACCTTTGTGGCGGAGCTGCAGCATTGCTTACTCACTGCTACGAAAGACATCCCCGATTATTCCCTGGGCCTCGAAGAATTCTTTTGGGTCTGATGGCATAGCGCGGGATCAGCAATCTAAAATTTCCGAGTTCGAACCTATCCCCCCATCATCGGGGATCTGCGACTCCCTCCCCCCCCCCCTCACACACACACACCTTCCTTATATTTTATTCTTCCTTATATTTCATGCAACTAGTGTGTTGTGACCAAAAATAGCGCATATTAAAACTGTCTAGGTGTTGGGGCGCGTCAAGAAACTTCCAAATATCCAAGATTGCCGCCTCTATGTAAGGAAATCATTTAATCGGCTCGCATCCTCCCCCCTCCTTAATGAAAATGTCTGGCTTCGCCGCTAAGTTAGGAGTATGTATTTCATGGTAGTAGAATTTATCCAATCAAGAGGCTCTTTAATCATATTAATAACCAATTTATTAATTTTACAATATTAGAGTACAACTTTTTACATGGGCCTGGCTTCTTCATACAAAATCTCAGTGCAGTCTGCGATGGTTACATACAAGTTACGTTTAGTTCGGAGAGAGGAATATGATGACGGCATGAGAAATGTGCCGTCCTTGCGGTTTCTATACTTCCAAAATGGGATGGGGGTACAGTTACAGATAAGAAAGTTTATCTTAGAAATACCTTTCAGGATTTTAGTTATGACTATATGCTGTTCAAGGCTGAGAGCAATTCGAATGAGAAAAAGTTACATGGTGATTAAGATTAGTGTCCAATATGTTGTTGTAGAGGAAAAGAATAAGTATGTGAATTCTCTGGTAATATTAATAGCGTGGGATAGAATTTGATGTGAAACGTGTGACCTGAATTTGGAATAAAAATTATGAAAGAAAAGGGTACGTTAATTGGGGAAGCTTAAAATTTCCGTATCATGTATGTTTATTCCGTAGAAAAATTCAAACTTTTATGTTTTCACTCCCCTAACTAAATAGTCATCACTAAAACCTGAACAATAGAAAATCCACTGATAAATAAAAGTTCATCGCAAGATTTGAAAATCTATTTTTTTTTTAATGTAGCTATTCCTCGCAGATTGATAACTTAATATTAATTTGTTATTTTATCCTAAAGATTTTAAACAATATTTATAGTAACACTTACAAGCTCCAATCTTCACGCCACTCTAAGAGGACGCAATTAAATTCTCCGCATATCACATTGACGTAAATACTCACTTCAATCGTTCGATAAACAATGCCTTTAGATTTTGAAATGAATTTAATCTATTCGTGCTCTCGAAATTGGTGCAAGAGAACGAAATGTCAACATCCTATAACAAACGTCTGAATGCATTCGAGTCTTACTTTGATAAAGTATGAGCTTATCGGGAATAATGGCATAACAGAAACTTTGATTAAATTCCCTGTCAACTGATAATAAGGGTGACAGATATGCAAACAATTAGGGATAATGATCAATGCCGGAATAATTTTTCCCTATTTTGCGTTTTTCTCTCTTTCTATTTCAAAATCATCTGATAGGAGTTAATGAATCAATTATACATTTGCAAGCTTAAAATGCTTCATTTTTCGAATTAAATATAAATGCAATTTAAAGGTACTTTTCAGTAATTTGTACTGCAATTTTTTTAACTAAACCAACAGTGCGTTCATTTAAAACATTGTTAATAAAGAAAGATTAATACACTTGAATACTTTCTTACAGTATACAGTCTCTCTATAAAAGCTTAAGTACCCCAACACCCTTTTTATTTCGGTTTTTGAAATTTTGAATAACTGAAGACTAAAGTGCATTAAATTGCCAAATGAAAGGGACATGCATTAAAACTGCAAATTGGATATAATATCAGAAAAGTATATCCATATTATTTTTTGCAATTAAACTCCATTTAATGCATCGTGGAATAAAAAATAAGAATTTGAATTTGTAGAGAAAATCATGTTCTGCCCATATCAGAATTTTTTAAAATACTTTGGGATTTGGTGTTCCAGATCGTCAAATTTCCATTTCGAGCCCTATTATAGCCAAGTGCAGGTTAACGAGAATGGAAAAACTGATGTCTGTCATGAGCGCTCACATCTCTAGGATGGCTCATTGGATTTACAAAATATTTCCACTGGTTTTCAAATATTTTCACAGCTTAATAATGAGCAGAATTATGGGTAAAAATGTTTCCGATTTTTTTAGTATATAACTATGAATATTTCAAAATACCCTTCTGATCTAAACATTTCTTGAAATATATAATTTGGTGAAATAATTTTTTTAAGCAATGAGACTAGATCGAGGAATTTGTTAATATCAGTTTTATTCTTCTACATTTTTCCACGGAACAACGAAACATAAAATGCCTACTTTGTCGGTCTGTAATAATAATTTCTTATACAATTCGAAAACAATCCAACCTATTTGATTACTTTTTTGAGCGGTTAAACTTAATAGAAAGCACATTAATTTGTGGCTAAAATATTTCAGATTCTGTAATGCGCGTTTAATTTATTTCAATATTATCCCGGGTAAAGCCTGACATATCTGCTTCAGTGCCGAATTGGCCCCTATGCAGGACGCGGAATGCTGCAAACTGCAAAACTGAATAACATCTATGTTTGGGGTATCTGTGGTGGAAATCGGAGCGTTCTGAAAAATGTAAACTCTTTGGACACTTATATCTCCGAACCTATGAGATAAAAATTATAAATATTTTTCCTTGTTTTATTCGAAATTGGGTCCAGATTATGAATATATAAAATTAATTTCAATATTTTGAACTTTTTTTTTCTTTTTGAAAAATTTTAAAAATGTATCAGTCCGAACTAGTGTTTCTATCATGTTTTTTTTTTAATTTCTTTCGAAATATCTTCGAAACTAAGATAAGAATTTGTAGGTTCTTAAAAGCCCTACAAGTGTATATGAAATTGGATATTGGATCGATCTCCTAGTTCTCGAAGTATAGTGATTACAGTTTCGACATTTTAGTAATTTAACATGGATTTCCTTAAAGATGGAAAGCTGTAATATTCATAACGTCACGATTGTCACAGCTGAAAACTTACTTTGAAAGCCTATAAAGGAAACAAATGAGTCTGAAACATTCAAATAAATCTATTGATTTTCACTGGAGTTTCATTTTACAAAATGTAATATTCACTTGAAACCATTTCGGCTCCATCAGACTGGAGCCACCTACTATTTTTTTTTCTCTCATTTCGGCATTTATATCTGTATAATAATTCTTCCCCCCCCCCAGGGGGCTCACTCCAAGAGGGTAGTGTGCGAATCTTAACTTCTTATAGCTCTGGTCATCCTTACCTGTAAGGTAAATCAATCTGTGGATAAGTCCTGGTACTTGCGATTGTGGTTATTGAAGTAGGCGCTTCCAACAAGTGACTGAGAAGAGCAGTGTCTTTGTGGCCTGTTTCCAGAGCGGTCGGCGACTGGGGTCGAGTCTCAACGGGAACCTTCTGGTCTTGCCCGGTGAATGGTTCCGCTGATAATGGTCTTGCTGGATGGCTGATAACTCACCTGCTTCCCTCCCTCGTAGTGACGTAAACCACTCAAGATCGCCACGGGCAGTGTGTCTTTCAGGACTTTATTTTAGCCGGGGGGGGGGGACGAATGACATGTTAGCATGCTAGGGAGTGGCTGGATTTCTATTTGCCCTATATAAATATATCTAAATGCTACGTTACATAAATAGAAACTAAGTTTTATAAAAATTTCTTCGGCGGCTTCGCTCCCCCCCCCCCCCCCCCCAGAGGTATGCCTGAAAAAAACACTGGTCACGGGGTGGTGCGTGAATCTGTATAATAATTCTTTAACGCGTTTCTATGTTTCCAGACTTTCCAAAAGACCCGGCAACCGAGAAGGTTGAAACTTTGCATATTTGTACTATCATTGATACGAGGGTCACACTGAAATTTTTGAGATACGGCTAAGTGGTACAAGTTAAACTTACTTGCCAAGTCTTAGGAGTGCTCAAAGTACTCCCCTCCAACATCAATGCACTTTTGTAGGCGAATTTTCCAAAGATTAAATGCTTCAAGCCATCCATTTGTTGGAATCGATGAAAAATATGCTTTTATAGCCTCATCAATCTCATCTTCGGAATGAAAACCACGCCCACGTAAAAAAAATTTTTAGATTAAAAAAAAACCAAAAGTCACACATAGCAAGATCAGGAGAATGGGGTTGATGTTCTATCATTTTGATGTTGTTGTTGAAATCCAGACCGTCCGACCTACCAGAAAGGTGTAAGGTAACTGTTTAGACGGTCGGAAAGTGCCACCCGATTTAGACCGGAACCCAGTGGGGGAGGCATCCACAGGGACCGTACCCTCCTTCCCCTACCACCAACATCTCTTGGAAGGACTTTCGGACCCACATGTTTAACGTGATCGTACTCCGCATGAACACGGCTATCATTTTGATGTTGTTGTTGTTGAGACCCAGACCGTCCGACCTACCAGAAAGGTGTAAGGTAACTGTATGGACGGCCAGGAAGTGCCACCCAATTTAGACCGGAACCCAGTGGGGGAGGCATCCACAGGGACCGTACCCTCCTTCCCCTACCACCAACCTCTCGGAAGGACTTACGGACCCACATGTTTAACGTGATCGTACTCCGCATGAACACGGCGGCATTTGTGGCAGCGTGCAAATCTAGCTCGCAAACCACGGGGATACCGCACCCGAGATGGCCAACAGCACGCGGCGTTCCGAAGTGGTCACCCACCAAGTACTAACCGCGCCCGATGCTGCTTCACTTCGGTGATCTAACGAGAACCGGTGTTTTCAGCACGGTACGGCCGTTGGCCCTATTATTTTGATGTATTTGTGTTCAAGAAATTCGATTCTCATTCTTGCTAAATGAGACAACACAATGCCATGGTGAAGCATGAGTTCCCTAACAGCCACTTCCTGAAGAATTTCTGGAAGACACTTAGTGGTGTACTAGTTAGCTGTAACTATCTTCTGAACATCTAGCTTTATGACTTTGCCCAGACCTGTACTTCTGAAGAACACGGCATACATTACTTTTTTCATTTCTCGTTGTCTTTTCACCATTGTTGGTTTGGAGTTACATTCAAAGACCCATACTTTACTCTCTTGTCATGTTGGAACGTCAAAAACGATATGTGCGTTTTATCACCAGTTATGATTTTAGAAATAATGCGGTGTTACCATCATTAAGTAATTTTAGGGCTTCTTGACTGATTCTGACACGCTCAGCTTTTTGGTGTTCTGTTAAATTATGGGGAACCCAACGACAAACTATTTTTACTTTCCTTATATACATAATGTATAAGGAAAGTATTGTGACGGGGTCGAAAATTCGAATTCGAGTTTTCGACGGGAGAGCACGTTTCAAGCATCCCTGATCACGAATCAAACATTTTTGAAGTGATGTCTGTGTGTGTGTGTGTGTGTCAGTGAGTCTGTGGAGACGATAACTGACGAACGAATGGACCGATTCGAACCAAATTTGGTACAAAAATCACAATTCGTAAACACTGGAAGCCTATTGCTTTTCTACGTATTCGAATGATCAGAACCCCCCTAAATTTTCGAATGAAATTTTGAAAAAATCGTCAAAAAATCAAAATCGCTAATAAAGTTACGCAAATAGACTTTTCTTATGTAATTTTTCATTAGAAAACGATTGGCATAAATTTTAGAGCGCTAACATGAACCGTTCTCGAGATATTGTACATTTTTCAAAAAAAATTAAGAAAATGTCACATAAAAAAAAAAAATCCTATTGAGAAACATGTTCACTTTTCATATGTAATACCATGCGATAAATTAAGTGACATCATTCTCGTGGATCTAGCTCGTTCCATTCATGAATAAATATACTTTGAATAATACTTTTGTATTTGAACGCCAATATCCATTTATCTGCTGTAAGAATAACTTTTTTCTTAGTGCATAACGCTTGGCGAGATTTTGGCGACGAATTTGGCGGGATGTCGCCAACTTGGCGACTTTTTTGAAATGTTGCCAAATTAATGAAAATCTCACCAAATGGATAAAAATGATGCTAAATCAATGAAAATGACGACTAATTGTCGAAAATCCAATATCTTGGAAATAATATTAGTATCTACTATAAGAAAAACCTATTTTTTTTACTGTAAAAGTAGTAAATTCATTACATTATATAAGGAAAGTCATGTGTTGCCCACATCAGATTTTTTTTAACTGTAAAAGTAGTAAATTCATTGCATTATATAAGGAAAGTCATGTGTTGCCCACATCAGATTTTATACATAATGTTAAGGAAAGTATTGTGTCGTTGTCGGAAATTCGAATTCGAGTTTTCGACGGGAGAGCACGTTTCAAGCATCCCTGATGACGAATCAAACATTTTTAAAGTGATGTCTGTCTGTGTGTGTCAGTGTGCCTGTGGAGACGATATTTCACGAACGAAAGGAGCGATTTGCATGAAATTTGGTACAAAAATCACAATCCGTAAATACTGGAAGCCTATTGTTTTTAAACGTAATCGAATGTTCAAAACCTCCCTAACTTTTCGAATGAAATTTTAAAAAAATCATCAAAAACTCAAAACCTTTAATAAAGTTACGCAAATAGACATTTCTTATGTAATTTTTCCTTAGAAAACGATTGACATAAACTTTAGAACGCTAGCATGAACCGTGCTCGAGATATTGCACATTTTTAAAATAAATTTATCAAAAATTCCCGTAAATTTAAAAATATATTAACTGTTGAGAAACATGCTCACATTTCATATGTAATATCATGCGATAAATTATGTGATATCATTCTCGTGGATCTAGCTCGCTCCATTCATGAGAAACGATATGTTGAATAATACTTTTGTATTTGAACGCCAATAGTTATTTAACTGCTATAAGAATAACTTATTTCTCCGTCCATAACGCTTGGAGAGATTTTGGCGACGAATTTGACGGAATGTCGCCAACTTGGCGACATTTTTTAATGTTGCCTAGTTAACGAAAATCTCGCTAAATGAATAAGAATGGCACTAAATCAATGAAGATGACGACTAATTGACGAAAATTCAATATCTTGGAAATAATATAAATATCTACTTTAAGAAAAACCTATTATTTTATTGTAAAAGTAGTAAATTCATTGGATTGTATGAGGAAAGTTATGTGTCACTTTTAGTCTTATCCTTCTGAGTAGAAAAGCATATAGCGCAATAAATGGGTTTTGAATATTTTGGGTGTGATACAATCCTTTCAGAAATTAAACAAATTGTAAATCCAGATAATTATGTTCAATTATAATGAAAATCATTAATTAAAATATAAATTTAATTGTAAAAAGACGTACTAACGTGTAGCAATAGTGTATTTAGCCACGCCCATTTTTTAACCATTGTTCTCTTTAGAAAATAGTGTTTATTTTCTTATATTCAATAAATATGTAAAGTTCGGAGTGTGAGAAATTTTAATTAGATGATTTCATTCCGAATCACTATATCAGCAAGTAAAAAAGTGACAAGGGAATATTTGAAAACTTATTATAACTTTCTGGTGAGGATTTCGTATCGACATTTCTGCCACATCAACTTTAAATTTTCGTTTTACTTTATTTATGACCAAAGTGTCATTGGTCATTTTTTTTAAAGGCAATCATCTGGACAGTCATATATTAAGACCTAAACAGATAACAGTTATCGCTACACAGATCATGATATTGCTAAAAGTATAAAATAAAATTTTTATGTCAGCTATTAATATATACCGATAATATTTTAATGAAATATTTTATATAAAAAATCTATTCGTTTAATCGGATGCGGATCCGAAACAAGAGCGGATGATTTCGAGAACATTGTACTAATTAAAGTGCAATCAGTTAAAATATGCAGAAAAATCATACTCGAAATCAATGACTATAAACTCAAACAACGCTAATCATCATAAATAAATAAAGCAACTGTTTTGATGATGCATTTATCACGATAAATTCATATTTTAAACTCAGCACATCACTCTAAATTTGTACCTAAATCATATTTTTCGCTATGTGGAGAACTTCCCTAATTTGCAGCTGGTCTTTCGAAAAAGATGTTTCCAACACTCCAGTTAGAGGTACAATAAACACTCAATCCTTATTACTTTCCTTATATACATAATGTATAAGGAAAGTATTGTGACGGGGTCGAAACTTCGAATTCGAGTTTTAACCTGAACCCAGTGGGGGCGGCATCCACAGGGAACGTACCCTCCTTCCCCTACCACCAACCTCTCGGAAAAACATACGGACCCATATGTTTAACGTGATCGTACTCCGTGTCAGTGGCGGAAATCTAACACGGACCTACCGCGTGCAATTCCCGCGCGCTAACCACTGGGCTACTTCGCCCTCCGCGACAATCTCCATAACTTTCTTTTTATTCACCCAATTTAGACCGTACCCTCCTTCCCCTTCCACCAACCTCTCGGAAGGACTCACGAACCCACATGTTTAACGTGATCGTACTTTGCGTGAACGTGGCGTAAGTTTTGGCAGTGGCGGGAATCGAACCCGGGCCTACTGAGTGCAATTCCCGCGCGCTAACCACTGGGCTGCTGCGCCCTCCGCGACAATCTCCATAACTTTCTATATTTTCACCCAATTTAGACGGGAACCCAGTGGGGGAGGCATCCACAGGGGGCGTATCCTCCTTCCCCTACCACCAACCTCTCGGAAGGACTTACGGACCCACATATTTAACGTGATCGTATTCCACATAAACACGGCGGCAGTTTTGGCAGTGGCGGGAATCGAACCCGGGCCTACCGCTAACTTCCCGCGCGCTAATTTGCAATTTAAAATGACCATATGCTTAATTCCATCATCCTCATTCCATTGTTTCATTGTTCCATCATTTAAAATATCCAAAAGTTAAAATATACATTTAAAAAATCCATATCGTTCCATCATTTAAAATATAAATATAATAATTTATATGGAGTAAAGGAGTACTCCATATAATAATTTATATGGAGTATGCTATTCAGAACCGTGACGTCACCTCCACCTTGACGTCCCCACCCACCACCTTCCCTCCTTCTGCGGGGGAGAAACGCCGGTTAAGAAGCGGAACGCCGAGAAATTGAAATTCGGAAACTTTTAAAATCCCGATCCTGTGGGCAATACGGAATATTTCCTGACCAGATTGGTCTTGTAAGAATGCCAGATGTTTGACCTTTCTAAAAATGTAAATTATTAGTCGAAATTCTGAGTACTTTTTACTATGCGAGAATTTAAAAACCAAAAATCGTTTTTTTGAGTCAAAAGTGACTTTTGCTTTAAAATCATAAAAAAATATTAGAATTTATCTCTGAGATTTGAAATTGATATATTTTTACTCGAAATTCTCTGCTCTTTCGGATGGTGTGATTTGTTTTTTTCTACAATGTCTGGATCGAGGAGAAAAAAGGGCAAGAAGATCAAAAAACGGTCGAAATCGCATAAAACATTAAATAACAAAAAAAATAATTAAAATTTTAAAAATCGGTTTTTATGTGTCCCCTTCCCACCCTCCCGGGTCTCCGATTGCCAAATTTCGTAGCTCTCCGACGCGCGGTCGCTGAACGTATAGTGTATAAGACAGACAGACAGACAGACAGACAGACAGACGCACAGACAGACATTGCCTTTTATTATTTAAGAAGATGTATAAGGAAAGTATTGTGACGGGGTCGAAAATTCGAATTCGAGTTTTCGACGGGAGAGCACCTTTCAAGCATCCCTGAGCACGAATCAAACATTTTTGAAGTGATGTCTGTGTGTGTGTGTGTGTGTGTGTGTGTGTGAAAGTATGTGTGTGTGTGTGTGTGTGTCAGTGAGTCTGTGGTGACGATAACTGACGAACGAATGGACCGATTCGAACCAAATTTGGTACAAATATCACAATCCGTAAACACTGGAAGTCTATTCTTTTTATACACAATCGAATGTTCAGAACCCCCTAAATTTTCGAATGAAATTTTGAAAAAATCGTCAAAAAATCAAAACCACTAATAAAATTACGCAAATAGACATTTCTTATGTAATTTTTCATTAGAAAACGATTGGCATAAATTTTAGAACGCTAAAATGAACCGTTCTCAAGATATTGCACATTTAAAAAAATTATCAAAGAGTCATATAAAATAAAAAAAAATATTTCCTATTGAGAAACATGTTCACTTTTCATATGTAATACCATACGATAAATTGGGTGACATCATTCTCGTGGATCTAGCTCGTTCCATTCATGAAAAAATATACTTTGAGTAATACTTTTGTATTTGAACACTAATAGTCATTTGTCTGCTGTAAGAATAACTTATTTCTTCGTCCATAACGCTTGGCGAGATTTTGGCGACGAATTTGGCGGAATGTCGCCATCTTGGTAACTTTTTGAAATGTTGCCAAATTAACGAAAATCTCGCCAAATGGATAAAAATGACTCTAAATCAATGAAAATGACGACTAATTGTCGAAAATTCAATATCTTGGAAATAATATTAATATTTACTATAAGAAAACCTATTTTTTTCCTGTAAAATTAGTAAATCCTTTACATTATATAAGGAAAGTCATGTGTTGCCCACATCAGATTTTTTTCATATGCAGTTCTTCATGAATAATTTTATGTATAGCTGCGGATCCAATGCTAAGTTCCTTCTGTATTATTTGGTAGGTACAGCGATTATCATCGATTTTTCGAATGGCCGACACATTTTCTGGGACTACAGCTGACAATAGGTCTTCCTGTGTCCCTTCTTCATCCAGGAGAGAATTTCGACCTCTTCTAAACTCTGTAAACCATCTGGATACAGTGGTACGAAACGCGATAAGCCCACAGGTATACCAATTCAGAAAGCTTCTCTCACATCACACGCCAAACGTCGTTTCATCGCCAGTTCTGGTACACTATTTTTGCAACTCCTGCAAAAGCGGAGAGAAAGACGATTGTTTTTAATCCGCGATATTGTTCATGAAGACAGATTAGATACATTTGTATCCCATTATTTAAATCATGTTTTATGAACATCTTGGTTTTAAAGTAATACTATGAAAATACATGTATTTAAGACTTTTTTGTACTGCTCACAGATTGTTTGCAATAAGTGTAAGAAATGTTCCACCCACATATATAATTTATTATTTTAATAAAAAGTTTATATGGGAGATTTTGGAGTAAATATATGTGTAAGATCCGTATGTTGTTCAATACTTATATTGTACAACAATCAGTGACGAAAATTGAAGATTATTTGAAAGGAGGGAATATTTGTCATTTTAAAAATGCAAAATTTGTGACATTTTAAGGAAATTTGCTTGACATTTTCGGTTTATGGGGGCAATAAATATTACTTTTCTGACATACCTAGTATAATGCATCGTTTTTTAAGGTGGACTTTTCAAAGTTTTCGGAACCCTTGGGATTCCGCGACGTGATATTTTCATGTAAATTGTCTTAAATTTATAAACGTGTAAAATGTTGATGCATATTTTGGACAACAGGGGATATTTCTTATTTTGGGTTCCACCATCAAATTAAATTTCAAAAGGGTTTCGTGACAAAATGAATTTGATAAACACTGATATAGTGTATAGGGAAAGTATTATAACGAGATTGAAAATTCGAATTCTACTTTGTGTTTTCGACGGTACAGCTTGTTTCAAACATCTCTGAAATCGAATCGAATGTTTTTAAAGTGATATCTGTGTGTGTATGTGTGCATGTATATTTATGTATGTAGTATGTGCATGTATAGTGTGTGTATGTGTATTAGTATGTGTGCATGTATTAGTGTGTGTGTCCTTAAGTCAGTGGATGCGATATCTAACGAACGAATGGAATGTTTCAAACAAAAAAAAATTTCGATTATTACAATCAGTGAATACTGGAAGTCTATTGATTTTATAAGCAATCGAATATTTGGAAACCAGCTCCAAACTTTCGAATGAAATTTTGAAAAATACATGAAATTAAAACAGTGCTAACTACCGTAATATGTTTCCATTCCATGTACAATATTATGTGACTACGGTGTTAGCATCATTCTGGTAGGTTTTATTCACGAGACACTGTTTCACAATAGTTTTGTATTTTGACATCAAACATCAAATGTAATTTATTAGTTTGTCTGTCTGTCTGTAATGCTTGTCGATAAATTAACAAAATATCGTCAACTTAACATTTTATTTAAAATGTTTTCAAATTGGCAAAAATGACACTAAATTAATAAAAATTTTGTCAAATTGAATATTCAATATCTTGGAAAATGAAGTTTAATTTATTTGATAATTCCTGTCCCTTTGGGGAAATTAATATTCTTGATTTAAGATATGTTGAGCTTCGTGGTTATAATCGTTTCAAATGCAATATTTGCACAAAATAAAAGTTAATTCGGTTAAGCTGTGAAGGACTCAAAGTCATTGATTGATAAAGTCTTTTTGACACTCCCACCCATTTTATTCACCCTCGAGTGAGAAATAAAAATATTAAGCTCCGTTAGGTTCTGTCCCATTGTCGATACTATAAGCATGGGCGCCCATAGCACTTTTCTAGACGTTAAAATCAATGATATGTACAATATCGACTACCTTGATCCCCACATTTGAGACCTTGAATGTCCAGGGGAGCGGAAGTGCCTCCTTTCCCTCCCCCTATGGGCTCTCATTGAAAAAACTCCCTGCTTATACTAGTAACCTCAGGACAGAACCTAACGGAGTTGAGTTTCGATTTCCCCAGGGATGGAAAAATGGAGTCTTTCCAGAACCCACAAAAGTTTCCATGAAGTCTAAAGCTTTACACACTTATAGCCACCCATAGTTACCTTACACCTTTCTGGTAGGTCGGACGGTCTGGGTCTCAACAACAACAACACTTATAGCCACCCCGACCACTCAAATAGCTGCTGTAAGCCCTCTGGGTCAGTCGAGTAGTTTGGGTCTGCAACACTTATAGCCACAGAATATTATATTAGTCTGTGCTTATAGCCATCTCTCCCGACCACTCAAACAGCTGCTGTAAACCCTATAGGGCTAGTCAAATGGTCTGGGTCTTCAACACTTATAGCCATGAGTGCCCATAGGGACGTTCAAAGTCACAAATGTAGGTATCAAGCTAGTCAACATTGTACTTCTCATCCATGAGTTTACCCTCTGGAAAATGTTCTATGGGCGCCCATAGGGGAGCGCGAGGGGGCACTTTCGCTCCCGCGAACGTTCAAGGTCAGAAATGTAGGTATTATGTTAATAGATATTTACCTCCCATCCTTGAGTTTGGCCATCTCAGGAATAAGTTTTATGGGCGCCCTTGAATCCTACTCGTTCGAAACAAGGTCGACCTCTCCTGCAGTTACCACACTATATTTTGATCGTACTATATTTTGACACACACACAACCACATTCTTTCTCTCTCGCTCTCTGTGTCTCCCTCCCTCCCTTTCACCCGTATTCTAATCACGTTAATTACATGATGATCTACCTAATTCTAATTTTTTTAGAATGCAGCTACATATAGAATTTCGTGGCTGTACGTACTCTCTCTAATTTAATATCTCTAATTTTGAATAATGTTTTAATCCCATTTATTACAAAATATTCAACATGTTTCTAATTTTCTACAGAATGCATCTACATATAAATTGCCATAGTGATACGTGCATTAGCACCCCACAGATACACACACACACACGCACACACACACTGATGGAAATATTTCTCAAAATGTTCGAAATGTGTTCATGGTGTCTTTAAGTTGAAGACCCAGACCGTCCGACTCATCCAGTGGACATGAGCAACTAATTGGACGGCCGGGATGGTGTCTTTAAGTGTATTTTTTCGTCTAAATGTCGTAATTATCCGTGAACCTTCTCTATACAATAGCATTAGAAAATAATAAAATGATTCTTTAATTGAGTTAATACTAAATTAATTTAATTCTAATCTAAGAGGTAATGCATTTAAAAAATGTCTATATTGCTTACTTGTAAGTTATATATCGGCAATAAGCATATATTGCTTAATTGTAAGGTATATATCGACTTCTTTAATCTAATCAATATTGAATTAATTTAATTCCAATCTGAGAGACAATCCATTTAAAACGTGTCTCTATTGCTAAATTGTAAGTTATATATCTTATAAAAAGATAAACCAAATTGCGAGAGTCCTTTCTCTTGATGTGGCTGCTATAGTAACCTTGAGAGAGAGAGCGCTCCTTCGCGTATCACGCTGGTGATAAAACGAAGCTTGGCGTCTGATTTGAAAGAAAGCTTTCTGGCTGAGTATACTCTTTGGCCTTCCGCGTACGAGACGGAGCATCATTTCCATATGCAAACTGTAGACGTTGAAGACATTCTACTTGATTTAGCCCCCACTTTATCAAAGCTCGATAATGCTCTCACGTCAACTCCATTTTCTTTTCTTTCAAAATTGATTCTACGACAGCTAAATTGTAATTGTTGCCACAAATTATCGTCTGGGGACATAAAAGAGTTAAAATTTAAATATCCGAGTAATATTTTTTTCTAGAGCATATCGTCTGCCCCTGTCTCAAAAATTTCAATGTGATCCTTGTATAATTTACTAAAATATTAATCAACACTTCTGATCTCTGTCGGCAACTACGGATGTGTAATTCCGCATGGTCAGAATTTCAATCCTCGTTCATCCAAATATGGCATTCGAAACTGCCACTACTTTAGTTGTGGCGTTATTTGTAAGAAATATGCTATTAGTTGTGCCTAAGCCCATATTGCAACATTACTTATGTTTGTAATGGCAACACCTTTTCTTGTGTTGTCAGAATGGCAACAGCCGTGTGTTGTTTATGTTCGATGTTTTATGTAGCCGCGCGTTTGTTTTTTTGTATGTTTGCGTGAAATGTTACGTGATGTATTTCTTTTCGTTTAAATATAGTTCTGTCTAATATAATCGTAATGTTTACTATTTATCATAACATCCACCATCTCTGCTAAAACTAACATTATTGTAGCAGACGTGCGATACCTCATTATATCGATGTGGCAAACAGGTATTTGTAAAATAGCGCTAAAAATATGTAGCCACAAATTTCTTATCTTTCACGTGTAATAAATTGTATTTGACTCAGGATACAAAATTTCGCCATCATTCCTGAAAATCCTGAACTTTCCCGGTTGTGTTCCCGGCCCTTACGCAATTACACTGAAGCGTTAGGACGTGAGCCCAGTCAAAGTTACAATAATCTAGTGTGGGCAGCACATGACTTTCCCTGCAGACTTATATTCAAGTTATCTTTACTACTTCAATAATTCATTAAATTGAGTTTAATTGCACAAAACAACATCCATAATTATTTTAAATGACACTGAATTTGCACTTTTAATTCAATTTTCGTTTTCATTTGGTAACTGGACTTATTGTCAAAGGTGGAATAGCGAAAATACAAAAAAATTAAAATATCTCGAGAACAGCTAGACCTAGAGTAATGGGGTTGGTCTTATTCTTTTCATAGTCAAAAATTACGCATAAAACATGCATATTATGGATATGTGTGAGCATACGTAGTGTTTTATTTTAGATTTTGACAATTTTTGCGGACCATTTCGCAAAAACGGCGGGTTCTTTTATTTTCTTTTTTTTTTCGAATCATACCAAAATCTTACCAGCACCAGGATAACTCACAAATGACTTATCAACCAAATTTTGTGAAACTTGGACTATTAGTTCTTCAACTAGTGTGAATAAATAAGTTTTGAGGGCGCAGAAAAGGACAGTTTCTTTTATACCGAATTGTATCAAAATCTAATCAGTACCAAGGTCACCCACAAGTGCTTACGTATAAAATTTTATGAAATTTGGTGAATTATTTTTTGAGTTACTAACTCCGTGTCTCTCCCTGACTTTTGGGAATTCGCGACTTATCGACGAACCTTAAAACCTTTTTTGTTATGTGCGTTACCCCGACCCATTCTCAAGCTCAAGGCTCTGCGCCCTTAGGGGCGCGCCTCTTCCCATCTTACTTTTATCTTTTCACTAGGTGCCTACTTGGGCTGTAGTTCTTTTTCTCTTTTCTGTAAGACTTGGAGAAGGGCACGACTTCTTTCCTCGCCCCCCCTCCCCAAGCAAACCTTAGATGTAAATTCCTTAACATATGATATTCTCTTTTTCACATTTCTTTTTCCTCTTCGCTCGGAGTTAGGCCGGGAATAATTTCCCCTCCTGGTCACTCCGTAATTCCCTGCCTTTGACACCTTGAGACCAAAGATTGCACAGACACACACACAAACGTGAGTATAAAAATATTTTTTTCGTATTCTAGAGGTCCCAAAACGTGTAGATCCGTAGAAAACTCGAGGTGCGATTTTCGACATGATTCCAATACTTTCCCTATACATTACCACGCATTGCAGGGTAAGTAAAAATGACCAGAAATGTTACTTCCTCTGGTGATACCAGGTCTACAATCTAACTAATTGACAGTTCTGAACTTCGCCATCCATTACACTTCGAAATACGAAAGACCAAGGATTTGATAGCTAGCTGACGATTCTGAAGAAATCAAGTGATAATATAATCTGTGTTCGGAATTGCCGATTGGTCAAATCAATCTAATTTGATAGAAAATGTGTTCAAAACGCAGATCTCTGACCCAGCCCCTATACAACCAATTCACAGTTCTGAACACAGCACTAAAATGTATTTTGGGTGGCATCAAAATCATTTGTTTACTTTCAATATGTTTACATTTAAAAAAAATAGAGATTGTCGCTTAGATTTTTAAGGTAATAAATGTGAAAATTTTAGTTGTATTATAGAGTTTTACTCGATAAGGATAAAAAAATGTGTACGAGTTCCGATTTGTTTCTGTTTAGCCATATTTTAATTAATATGTGTGTTTTTATAATTGCTTGTAGATATGAAATGAAGCTATCTCATCCTGATCTGATAAAGTGACAGAATCATTTATTATTTAGAAAGAAATGTAACTTTTGTTTTAGATCTGAGGTATTCATAGTAATTCTATGGCATTCATTCGTAAGTATAGCACCGATTTGCATTGAATTGTCTCGTTGCTAAACTAAAGCACAAGTAACAATTTACCAAAGAATTAGTATTGCTAAACTTGTTAGAGCTTTCAAAGTAGCTGTATTTTTATTTTCGCTTCAAATTGAGTGACTTGTTATTACGACATTCTGCATCACTAAGTTTGCTATAAAAAGTGAAAAGTCGGATTTCATACAGCGTAACTCAATTTATCAAATAATTTAGTACTGCTAAACTTGTTAGAGCTTTCAAAGTAGCTGCATTGTTATTTTCGCTTCAATATGAGTGACTTGTTATTTCGAAATTCTATATCTCTAAAATTGCTATATAAAAGTGAAAAGTCGGATTTACTTACAGCATAACTTCATTTAAGTATACAAATACTGAAAGTTAATTAATTCTATGCATCATTGTTTCCTTACAGATAGAAATACGGAGTCTAATATTAAAAGCTCAAACAGTATAGAGTGCATCGATTAAAATTATGTTATTTTAAAAATGTTTAGTACAAATGCTACTTTTACAAAATCAGTCGGTCATCAGGGCTGAAAGAAAATCGGCTTTTTATATACCGTAATAGTTTTACATCGCTATATTATGTTTTTTTTTTCAATTTTTTACCTACACAATGCCAAAAATATGCGCAGTTTTGTGTATTTTATTCAACTTTATGAAATAATATAAAAACAAATAGTTTTAATACATTGAATTTAAGATATTTTTCAGCGTTAACAATAGTTTAAATTGTTTTCCTTTAACTCTCTGTCTATTCGTTAATTGCCGGCTTTTTATAAAACATTAAAATATGTTAGTCATGGCATCGAAATTTTGGTTGCAACCGCTGCCGCTCTCATGGCTCTGCGGTAAAGGCGGGGGAGTCTTTACTGGCCGTGAGGGTGTGGGTTCGATTCCCGCTGAAGGTTTGGTTGTTTGTCTCGTATCTTCTTTCCTATTTCCCTTCTCTTTCTTTCTCTCCTTAATCGGTGTACCCACGGCCGAGTGGTTGCGACTGTTGACTGACTTGACCACTGAATTGCGGGCAGTCGATCCGAAGCGCGGAGTTTGACTCTGCTAAACCGGTATTGACAGGCTACGTGTGCTGGGTTTTTCATGGTTTCCCTAGCATGTAACGTAAATACGACGTAGTTCCCTTAGAAAGTCCTCCATGAAAGGCATTCCTCCCGTTTCTCAATAATCGGTCTTGCGTCAGGGTGATTGGTTCCTGGGTCGTCTATGGGTTCCTGGGTCGTCAGGTCGTTCCTGGGAAACAACCACCCTGACGCAATTCCGAGCAGGCATTTTACAATTTTTTATAAATAATATTACCCTTTTAATTTCAGAAGCGTAAATTAGAAACGTTAATATACCGTTATAATAATATTAACAGTATATTATTTTGTAACGGTTGCTATTTTACTATGAAATTTTAAATATGCTCTTTTAAATATTGGTTAAATTTCATTTATTGAATATTCTCTAATAAGTTGATAGTATAAAATTACCCATTTTAATAAATTGGTTTATAATTCCTATAAACACTATTTTTAAATACCTTAATTTCCATTAGATAAAATTGCCCCTTTTAATAAATTATAGTAACACTATTTTCAAATACCTTAATTTTCATTATATGAAATTGCCCCTTTTAATAAATTGATTTATAGTATAAACACTATTTTCAAATACCATAATTTGCATTATATAAAGATGCCCTTTTTAATAAATTGATTTATTAGTCCTATAAACACTATTTTCTTATACATTAAATATCATTAGAATTTAGAAATACCACATAAAATGTAGGTCAATTTTGAGGAGTTCACGAAAATTTAAAACTGCGACATCCAAAAGTGCAAAGCAGATCTTTCTAATATTAAAATACGTCACTAAATTTTGTAAGGACTGAATCTAGAACATTTTTCACTAGCTCGACTAAAACTTATAATATCGCATTTAAAAGATTTTACGCTAGATGACGCCACTAATGTAATTAGCCACTGAAAATTAAAATCTTGAGAATTTTGCATTAGATGTCGCCACTGCAAAATAAAATAATCGCATCTTAAGGATTTTACATTAGATGTCGCCACTGCAAATTCAAATACAGAAGAGTTTTTCCCGCCACTAAAAATTCAAGGATCGCATAATAGATACCTAGAAGTTAGTTTATATAACTTGGTTAAAAAGATTAAGGTTGATGCTCTTATATTGATAGACTTATAACACTTCTGTATGGTAGTCCTAGTATCATTTTAAAGTGTATGTTTCAAATATTATAAAACGTCTTCAGACATTTAAATCTAATAATCAACTAGTTATATCATTACTTTACTTTTCAATAATTTGATTTAAAATAATACCTAAATTACCATGCGTAGTTACCACTAGAGCTATAAATATTCCTTGATAAAATGTAATAAAATTATAAAATAAAATATACATTATAAGATTATATTAAATGAATCAATTAATTATATTAGTTATATTAAAATATTAAAATTAGAAATTATAAAATACAACAATTAATTAACTTTCCGGATATTCTAAATGAACTACGTCTGCTGTTACCATTTTGCATGAAATGAAAAGAAGTGAGAAGGACTATTACATTTTAAGTGGAACCTTACCTACCATGGCTACTCCTAAAAATTAATGAAATTTGTTGCAGCCGTTCTGGACAGACAAATGAACAGGCTAATTTTCAATTCTATTTACATAGATTCCTTACAATCAAGGTAAGTTACAATCAAGATTCTCTGAAAAAAAACCAGGTATTTGCTATTAAGCATGGATCATCCAATTTATTTAGAAGTATCATTTTAAATTTTATATTATGCAAAATAGCAATTTAAATATAACTAATGTAGTAAAGAGTTTAAAATGAGGAATTTTGCCATTCGTGATGAGCTATAATTTAACATTAAATATTAGAATCTGCCCACTGATCATTAAGATCATTATTATGCGTTTTTAGCGTCCAAAGTGTACATCCTCTTGCACTTTCTTCTTATCAACACCGATTTTTAAATAGAGGATTCGTGACAATTTTTACTGGATTCAGCGCTATTCGGCGAAGTTTAAAGGTTTCTATGTAAAATTTGGGCGGGTGAAGAAGAGTGTGGCATTAATCGAATCCCCCCCCCCCTTCATTATATAATTGTATAGTAAGAAAAGAGTGGTGAGTAATCCTCTTATTGTCGGGCGCATTTGCAAAGAAATATTCTATTAGTTAGAGGCATAAAGAGTCAGTCTAACTAATTGAGTGATGCGTTTTTAATATTTTAAACGAATTCTCTGTCGAAATGCCCGTTGATGACAACAGAGAAGATATACTTTGGCTAATAAACTTAAACTTCAGCGTGTGATAGTTCTGTATATATGCTATATCAAAGCTAAAACTGGATAAAATTGTATGTCTGTGGCTGTTTACTGGCCTGTGACTTTTACTGCAATCATATGATGAGTAGGATCGTATTTGAACATAATTCACGCAGGTCAGCATGATTTGAGTTAAAATGTTTATTTGCATCAGTGTACTGTCATGACGGCTCTGTCCGGGTCGGGTTCGTATTTAGTTTGATAAAATTCGTGTCCCCAGATTTGTTTTGGAAATCTTCGAAGCAACGGATTGTCTATCGTAAATCCTCGTGTAAAGTGTCCTGCCGGGCCAGTTTCGTACTTAGTTTTTAAAAAATTTGGGTCTTCAGATTTCTGCTTGTTTGTTTCTCAGCATCGTATTTACTGTCCTTTGAGGACCATTAGCAACTGTTTAGTCAGCATATCGTAAATCCACAAGATACTTTTGCCCGGACCGAGTTCGCATTTATTCTTTAAAAAAAAGCGTCCGCGGATTTCTGTTAAATGGACAGAGTTCGCATTTATTCTTTAAAAAATCCTTTACTCGGATTTCTGTTAAATGGACAGAGTTCGCATTTATTCTTTAAAATATCGTGTCGTTGCCGGAGTTCTGTTAAATGGTTTCTTAGCATCGGGTCGCTGAGTCAACTTACCGTAACATCCGTGAGATTTCGGGCCATCCCAGGTTCTTACCTTGTTTTAAAAAATGTGGGTCATCCCGGGTTCTGACCTTGTTTTAAAAAATTTGTGTTCACTGGATTAATGTTGAAAAGTTTTGCAGCATCGAATCTACCGTTTGAAGGGCCCCCCAAGCTACCACTTAGTCCGTTTGTCATAAATCTACATGCGAGGTTGTTCATAGTAATTTAGGTTCACTCCAATTTGCAAACCGGGAGGAATTTGTGTCTTAGTTTAAGTAAAAGTGAAGAATAAGGAACATTTTTCAAATATAATTTTAGAATTAAAATAACTTTTGTACGATGTTTAATTTAATGTTATTTTTGATAAATTTAATTGAAAAATGTGCAATATCTCAAGAACAGTTCATGCTAGCATTCTTTTCAAATATATTTAAAAGTTTCTTCTTTACAGATGGCAACAGTTTAGTGACGTCAATGAATTAGATATGTTTTGGTCATTTGTGTTAATATACACTGATGAGCCAAAACATTAAACCTCCTATGCCCACATGTGTCAAGGTCACGAAGCTGATAAGTAAAACCTCAAAATTAATACTTTATTTCGCCGCAACATGTAGAAAAAAAGGATTTTCAGATTGTGACAAATGGCAGATTGTTATGGAACGACGTCATGGTAAGAGCATCTCAGAACAGTGACACTGGTAGACTGTTCACGTTATGCAGTATTTAGTACCTATCAAAGATGGTCCGAAACAGGTAACACTTCAAGCGATCGACAAGCCATGGGACGGCCATGCTTCTGCCAGTAGTCAGCGACGGCTTACTCGTCTTGTCCACGGAGGCAGAAGAGATACTGTAAGGGATATCACCCGTAATTTCAATCATGGTGATGAGGGCCAATGTGTCCATACACTCAGTTCATCGTACACTGTTGGGTATGGGTCTCTGAAGACATCAACCCATTCGCGTGCCCATGCTCACCGTTGTTGATCGTCCTAAACATTTACAGTAGACAAATAATCAGCGCCATTGGACCATCGATGATTGAAAGAAGGCTGCATGGACCGACGAATCCTGATTTTTGTCGCACTAAGTGGACGGGAGAGCTCGTGTACCTCATTTACCCAAGTAAACCTTAGCTCCCAGATGCACTGTGGGACACACACAGGCTGGTAGTAGGAGTTTGATGGTCTGCGGAATATTTTCTTGGGGCGCACTAGGACCGCTCATCCCTGTAATAGGGACTCTGAAAGCTGACAAAGTGCACCCCTTTATAGAAACTGTATTTTCTACTGGAGGTGGCACCTTTCAACAAGACATCGCACCTTGTCATACTGTGAAGAAGATTCAGAAATGGCTCCAAAAACATGGTGAGGAATTCCCAAGGAAATGGCATGACCCCAAATTCACCAGACATGAATCCTACTGAACATTTATGGGATGACTTAGATAAAAGTTTAAGAGCTGCATCACCCCAACCCCGTAATTTACGAGAACTGTAGGATGTTCTCATGCAGGCATGGTATGAAATGTTACCTACCGAAATATCGTTGCATCTATGACTCGTCGGATAAAGGCTCTTTTACAAGAAAGAGGAGGATCCACATGTTATTAGATTGGTTTTAATGTTTGACTGATCTGTGTATACAGTCTTAATATCATATACATAAACAGTAAGTATCAAACCTTCATTTTCTGACACAGACCTCTTTTTCTGCTGAAAATTACATAAGAAATGCTTGTTTGCATAACATTATTGAAAGTTCGGATTTTTGGATGATTTTTCAAAATTTTATTCCAAAATTTGGGGGATCTTCGATTGCGCTTAAAATCGGCTCCGAACTGTAATGTTTGTGCCAAGTTTCATTCGAAATGTACATATAGACATAACATCATAAATGTTCGATTCGAGTTCACGGATGCTTGAAACATTCGCTTTCGTCGAAAACTCGAATCCGAATTTTCGACCCCGTCACAATACTTTCCTTATACATTATACTATGTATATAGGGAAAGTATAATAAGGACAGACGATTCTTTTATGTTTAAATTATGGCACAAATTTTTAACTCTATAGTAATTCAAAAATCCATGTCAGTATTACTACAGATTTTAATCATAATTATATTGGAAAAGTAAAAATTAAAATAAAAAAATATTAACCTAGGGTTAAAGAAAAAAATATTAACCTAAGGGTTAAGGAAAAAAAATAAAATAGGAAAAAGTTTACAAAATACCAAAATTGTGACTTTGGATCCGAAGAGATAATGTATGTTTAGTCAATTCAATATCTCATGATCCATTTCAAAATAGTTATATATATATAGTTTTTTTTATTTACCAATAATTAATAATAGTTATATGCATATATATAAATTGTTTTCCTTTTGTTGGATATTATATTTTCAATTCCTCCTTGTCGGAAATCATGTAACTTCTTAAATGATATTGAACTAGGGTATTTATTTCATGTGTAATCTATTAGCTTCCTTATCTCTATATTTTTATTATTGACATATAATAAAATTCTGTTGCATATGCGCAAGTTTACATATGTTGGTTTTTAATTGTATCTACCATGTAGTAGTTACTAATTTACATATGTGTGTGTGTGCGTGTGTGCGCGCGCGAATGCAATAGTTGTAGAAATCATGCAGAGATAATCCAAGGAAGAGCCCTTTCAGGTACAAAAATCTATTTTATTAGGTTGACATTTTAGAATATAACATTGTACATTGCTGAGCTCCTCGTCGGTGACCATCTCGTAAGAGATCTGAGCAGTCTGCGTAAGTTCCCATAATTTAGATTCAATCGAAGGGGGGGGGGGATCGCTGGCAACAAGTTAAACATGCTGATGCTATCTTCACGTTTGTTATGCTTCAAAAATGTGATGGGGATGCAGCTTCATATGAGAAAGTATACGCAGAGGTTAAGATTAGTGACCATATATGGTATAGTAGAGGAAAGAGGAAATACGGGCAGACCTTATTAATATTAATATCGTGGGATAGAATTTAATATAGTTGCAATAAGTGCCTGACATGTCGTTGCCAATGTGCAGCGTTAATGGAGTCCCTAGTCATTGAATGGCTTTAATCTCCGGTATGTAAACAAAATGTGCATTTATGACATCATTTGAGCAGAAAAGCATGAAAAAAAAAACATTAAAAAGAAACAGCAGCAAAATGAAGCTGTACAAGTGCCTGACATGAAATAAAGAATTTGGAATAAGAATCATGAAAGAAAAGGGTACGTTATTGGGGAACGCTTGAATGTCATATATATATATATATATATATATATATAATCAGAAGCATTCAATGGTAGGGGTTGACAAATTTATTATATTTGTCTACAATGCTTTTTTGACCCCTTTTGTATATCGGCGTTATATCGACCCTATCCAATGAGACCCTATCGATGATGCATAGCTTATGAATAAAATAATTCAGTAAATTTTCTACCACCCCATTTAAAAATCAGGGTGGAGGGGTATCCTATGCTCACTCATCCGGAAAGTATTAGATTCTAACCAAAAAAAAAAAAAAAATTATTTTTGAAAATTCCATCCATAGATTTTCAGAAATTGAATAAGAAATATATCTTTTGAAAAATACATTAAATATCTCAAAACTTCTATTGAAAAGATTTAGCACAAATGTGGTAAATGTAATGCCCAGACGATTCTAAAATCGTCATTATTAAATTTTGTAAATTTATTTGCAAATGGAAGAAATATAATCAAGCAATTGATGATAATATCCAAGGGACAGAACCTAACGGGATCGGAGTTTCGATTCCTCCTCAGGGGCAGAAATAATAGGGTTATCAAAAGATGTGTGTCCATGTCCTCCAGAAGCCTCCTCCCCCTCCTGATGACCTAGATGGCTGAATCTTTTCACATTTCTAGTATTCCCCATGGGACAGAACCTTGACAAAGCCGGATTTTCCATTTCTACCATGCGAGCGGACAAACTGCGGGAGGTTGTAAAATCGTTCAAGGCAATCCAAGTCCAATCCCCGGACTTGCACACCCTCTCCCCCACTGACCGAGAAGGTTTAAAATTTTCACACTTTCTATATCGACCACAGGACAGAACCAAACTGGGTCAATTTTGGATTAAGATGGCTATTCTCGATATAAACCATACATTGGTAAACAAAATAAAACGTATTTAAAAAAAAAACTTTTCCCTGTCTTAGACAGGCTAAAATACTAGTTGCTTAATAACTATATTAAAAGTTTTAAAGATTCTTTTTTTCATTAATAAAAGATATTTTGTAGATGTTGGAAGAAAAATCCAAGATTGTAAAGAAATTTAAAGCCGCTATGGAAGTTTTTACCACATTTCGCCTTTCACGTCGCGACAATTCAAAACCAATATTTATCTCACTTTTCTCCCATTTCATTCTTCAGCGAGATGGACGTATCAGCGACAGACGAATGTCAAAATAATCACATTACGCACCCTTCCTCTTGATTCGAAAATTGCTGGAAGAAAAGGAACTGTCACGTGACGTCGTCTCTTGACGTACTTCCTTACTTCCTAAAACGCGTTCGATTTCAAGTGCGGAACCAACAATAGGTGACTTATCTGCCAACGAGCGCTCACAAAGGTTATATTTACACGTGCTGCAAGATTGTCAACAGCACACACTCTTAATTATCGCGTCTATATCTCCGAGTTTTAAAATCTCGAAGCTTCGATTTGAACCGGTCTCTTGAATTTTGAGAATGATGCGAGCGGTGCTGTTTAGTGTACTGTTTCTAGTGGCCCAGGGGGCTATATTGCCTTTCCTGAAGACCCCCAAGCATGATGGGGTGAAAAGGGTATGCACCCTCACGGCTGAGAATTTTACGACGGTTGTGACAGCTGCGGACACTGCGGTTGTTGTTGTTGCAAACCAGGGCGGACAGAAACCGGCATGCCCCACGGAGTTGGACACCTTTGCCGAGGTGAGATATTTACACCATTTGACTCTAGAAATTAAAAAATGTCCAGAGAGAGTAACCATTTATTTTCAAACTTCAATAATTTATACCATAAAATCAAAGACAAACAAAAAAATAGACTTAAAAGTATTTTATTAAAATCACACGGCCATAGCGCTTTCGGACACTATTATGCCCTTCATCAGTGGCGAAGTGAAAACAAGTTGCGAACATATGCTTATAGGACATAACCACCAAAATTTTGCCTGCCGGTTATGGCCTATATTTAAGCACATGTTCGCAACTTGTTTTCACTTCGCCACTGATGAAGGGAGACATTTGTATTATGACTTTGTACGCCTTAAAAAGGAGATTTAATAAAAGACTTTTAAGCCTATTTTTTGGTTGTCTGATTTTAATGTATTAATTACTTGACGTGTTTCCATACTATTTTATTCAATAATTTAGTTAATATAAATGCAATAAGAATAAACTTCATTTTATGGAGCCGTATATATTACAAAACGTAGCTCGCTACATAAACCAACCTCAATTTTTAATCTGAATTACAAAAATTTTAAAAGTAAAAACCAAGCCTCTTCATTTACTAAATTGATCCAAATCTGGTGAGCCTACGTAATAGTAAAAATCGTCCTCTGTTGTCATGATTAGTAAGTTGTAAAATGCACGAAAATCGTCTAAAAAACTCGGTGGTGGTTCCAGTCCGGTGGAGCCGAAATGGTTCTGCGTGAAAAACATTTTGTAAAATAAAATTCTAGTAAAATTCAATAAATATATTCCATTTTTTCAAACTCATTTGTTTTGTTTACGGGCTTTCAAAACACTACAAGTTACTCGCTAACTGTATATAGCTAGCTTACACTTTTAGTTTTCGCCCCGATTTCATCTGGAAACTTCGACCATAGACTTCAATGAAAAATATCCAATTATTTTACATTAACTTGCTTTGGTCCAAAAGAGTACAATTATAGCGTGTTACCCTTCACTTTAAAGGGCTAAAAAAATCTTTCGTTTGATACCATACCCACCAAGGGGAGGCGAGTGATGTCACAAAAAAATTGTTTCGCGGCTTTTTCATAACAATGATTAAAACTATCGAGTCTTGTGATTATTGAGCCACAAATAACCCTTTTATGCATGATTATATCATATTTTGTCCTATGCTGCCATGTTAAAAAAAAAATCTGATGTGGGCAACACATGACTTTCCTTATATAACGTAATGAATTTACCACTTTTACAGTAAAATAAATAGGTTTTTCTTATAGTAGATGCTAATATTCTTTCCAAGATATTGAATTTTCGACAATTAGTCGTCATTTCATTGATTTAGCGTCATTTTTATCCATTTGGCGAGATTTTCGTTAATTTGTCAACATTTCTAAAAGTCGCCAAGTTGGCGACATTCCGCCAAAATTCGTCGGCAAAATCTCTCCAAGCATAATGGACAAAGAAATAAGTTATTCTTACAGCAGATAAATGACTATTGGCGTTCAAATACAAAAGTATTACTCAAAGTATCTTTTTTCATGAATGGAACGAGCTAGATCCACGAGAATGATGTCATCCAATATATCGCATGGTATTACTGAAAAGTGAACATGTCTCTCAAGAGGAAATATTTTTTTTTATTTTATATGACTTTCTGATAATTTTTTTGAAAAATGTGCAATATCTCGAGAACGGTTCATGTTAGCGTTCTAAAATTTATGTCAATCGTTTTCTAATGAAAAATTACATAAGAAATGTCTATATGCGTAACTTTATTAGTGGTTTTGATTTTTTGACTATTTTTTCCAAATTTCATTTGAAAATTTAGGGGTGTTCTTAACATTCGATTGTGTATAAAAACAATAGGCTTCCAGTGTTTACGGATTGTGATTTTTGTACCAAATTTGGATCGAATCGGTCCATTCGTTTGTCAGTTATCGTCTTCATAGACTCTCACACACACACACAAACACACACACACAGACATCACTTCAAAAATGTTTGATTCGTGAACAGGGATGCTTGAAACGTGCTCTCCCGTCGAAAACTCGATTTCGAATTTTCGACCCCGTCACAATACTTTCCTTATACATTATGTATATAAGGAAAGTAATAGGATTTTCTTATAGTAGATACAAATATTCTTTCCAAGATATTGAATTTTCGACAATTAGTCGTCATTTTCATTGATTTAGCATCATTTTTATCCATTTGGCGAGATTTTCATTAATTTGGCAACATTTCAAAAAAGTCGCCAAGTTGGCGACATTCCGCCAAATTCGTCGCCAAAATCTCGCCAAGAGTTATGGACTAAGAAAAAAGTTATTCTTACAGCAGATAAATGACTATTGGCGTTCTAATACAAAAGTATTATTCAAAGTATATTTTTTCATGAATGGAACGAGCTAGATCCACGAGAATGATGTCACTCAATTTATCGCATGGTATTACATATGAAAAGTGAACATGTTTCTCAATAGGAATTTTTTTTTTTTTATGTGACTTTTTCATAATTTTTTTTTAAAATGTACAATATCTCGAGAACGGTTCATGTTACCGTTCTAAAATTTATGCCAATCGTTTTCTAATGAAAAATTACATAAGAAATGTCTATTTGCTTAACTTTATTAGCGGTTTTGATTTTTTAACGATTTTTTCAAAATTTCATTCGATAATTTAGGGGGGTTGTGAACATTCGATCACGTATAAAAACAATAGGCTTCCAGTGTTTACGGATTGTGATTTTTGTACCAAATTTGGTTCGAATCGGTCCATTCGTTCGTCAGTTATCGTCTCCACAGACTCACTGACACACACACATACTTTCACACACACATACACACACACAGACATCACTTCAAAAATGTTTGATTCGTGATCAGGGATGCTTGAAACGTGCTCTCCCGTCGAAAACTCGAATTCGAATTTTCGACCCCGTCACAATACTTTCCTTATACATTATGTATATAAGGAAAGTAATATAAAATTTCGAAGAATCTCGAATTCTAAAATTTTTGTAAAACAATACTTTCTCTATACTATATAACATTGTATGAGAAAGTAAAAATAATAAATGGGAGTACAATTGCAATGCCTTACAAATTCAAACATCAATTTTACAACCCCTTTTATTTTTGTTCTTGTTTACTATGATTTATTTTTAATTGATTTCATTTTAGTAGCTTTAAGTTAGCTGAGTTTTCGTTCTGTAAGTCCGTTGCAATACTTTGATTTCTGCCAAATCTTCAAATTATTTCATAAAATTATTTTTTTTTCTTAGTGTGTTAAGTTTTAGATGCTTTCCCACGTTGACTCTGATGAATGCATAAAGCGTTCTCTCTTCAAAAACTCTACTTATAAATATTCAGATAGTTTTGCAGACGATTTTTAAATATCTTTAGATTTTAAACTGAACCTGCGGCAAAACTTAATCTGACGCTATAGAGGTATAGTCAAAATTGTAAACCTCCGCTAAGTTAAATAGTCCATCTGATAAATTCTATTCATAATTAAAAACTACAATTACTTTTATAAAGCCGATGATTTCAGTCGAATCAATCGATTTCTAAAACAAACTTAAAATTCTACTTATATTTTTACATAGCTCAATAAAAATATATTCTAAATTAATATTAAAAAAAATTATGATGCTATGGTAACCAATTATACTTGCAGCAAACCTGTAAACATCCGTTGAGTTATATAGTTAGCCAGTATATATGTTACCGGCAATTGTATGAAAGTCGGCATTCTATAGAATACCTTAGCATTTTATAGAATACCGAAAACTGGTCGGCAATCTATGAAACGATTAACATTTCACAGATTTCCTAGGCATTCTATAGAATGCCAAATGACAAACCGGCAAAGTATGAAATACATCTCCGATTCATTCCTTTTTTCATATTTTGCCTAAATAGCATTTGTCATTCTATAGAATGCCTAGGTATTATATACAATACCTAGGGAAAGTATATAATAATTCTCATATTTCATACCTTGCCTAAAAACGGCCGGTACTCTATAAAATGCCTTGGTATTCTATAGAATGCTGACTTTTCATACATTGCCGGTAACATATACTCGTAATGGGCGTATGAACATAAAACTGAGTAATTATTTTACGCAGCATATTCAAGTTAACCGTACCGCGAGTATAACCAATGTACGCATAATGGGTGCATAAAGATAAAACTGAGCAAAAGAGCCTCACCAAAAACTAACTTGAATGCAGGAAAATTTATAAACTTCCACTAAGTTACATAATACAAACATTATTAATAATAAAAAACTAAAATTTCTTTTTGTAAAACCAATGGTTTGAGTTCAAATTAACCGATTCTTATAAATGAAATTAAATATTATATTCATGGTTTTTCATATTCCAATAAAAAGTATTCTAAACTAATATTCAAAATAAATTCGGTTGCTATGGAAACCACCCGATCAATGCTTGTATGATGGGAGTATGAAGACAAAACTCAGCAAATAGCCGGTCGTATAGCTTCCACAGTGTATTCAAACTAGATTTGCTGCAAGTATAAATATAACCTTCTAGTATTCTTTATTACCTAAACGTGTGAAATAATTCTTAGACATGTCAACTGAAATTCTTTAACTAAACTCTTGGCAAATTTGTAGCGGTTTCTTTGCCAATTGTATCTCGACTGAATGGAAAAGAACACTTAACAAAAACAATGGAACTCTGGCTTTCTTTAGAAAGTTTATTTCAAGGTCACTTGCATTCAAATTACCGAGAACATAGCATACATTTACTTTGCTACAGTTTATGATAAAATTAAACGCCTTATAATATTGTACATCTGCGTGACTAGGAATTTTAGTACCCTAAAAGGCACCGCAAAAGTTGGTAAAATTTAGATTTTGGGGGACCAAAATTTTAGTTTGGACTGCCAAACATGAAATGCTTTCATTTGTTTCATTTTAAGGGGCCCTAAAAATATTTTAATTTTAAACTACAATTCTGCTCACCCCCCCACCCCCCACCCCTCCAAAAAATGAAACAAATAAAAACATTTAAACGATCCTTTCATTTCTTAGGGAATCATTTTCAGAAGTGAAATAAAAATGGATTCTTTTTTTTTTGATTTTTTTTTAATTTCTCATATTTTTGTTTTGCTCTTCATCTTTTTTGGGCTGCACTAGTTTTACTTAAAATTTTGTTAATGCAAATCATTTTTAAATGTGTTAAAGCAGTTTAAGAAACTATTCACTACTTCGGCTTATAATAAAAAACTGTTAAAACCTTAGATCATTTACACTTCGTCTCCGGTGTGAAGTGAAGTCATCATTAGGCTCATTCTCGGGCGTTTCTTCTAGTCCCGTCTCCCGCCTCTTGCTTGATAGGGCCCCGAGTATTCGAGACTTTTAATATATTTTTTATTTTTAAGAAACATATTTACTTTCCCTGCAATACATGGTAATGTATAGGGAAAGTATTGGAATCATACCGAAAATGACAACTCGAGTTTTCGACGGATCTACACGTTTCGAGATCTCTAGAATATGAAAAATCCATTTTTAGCGTGACGTCTGTGTGTGTGTCTGTGCAATGTATGTATCCACTCCACCTAAAAACTAATGGACCGAATTTCCTAAAATTTGGTAGGTAAGTCACTTGTGTGAGACCCTGGTGCTGATTAGTTTTTGGTAGGATTTGTAAAAACAGAACCCGCCTTTTTTTGCGGAATGGTCCGTAAAAATTGCTATATCCACTCTATCTGGAAAACTAATGGACCGAATTTCACAAAATTCGGTAAATAAGTCGCTTGTGAGTTATCCTGGCGCTGATTAGATTTTGGTACGATTCGGAAAAAACTAACCTGCCTTTTTTTTTTTTTTTTGCAAAGTGGCCCGTAAAACCCGTCAAAATCTAAAGTAAAAAACTACGAACGCTCAAATATATCCATTAAATACTTGTTTTATACGTAATTTTTAACGACGAAAAGAATATGACCAACGCCATTACACTAGGACTAGCCGTTCTCGAGATATTTTAGATTTTTCGTATTTTCTCTACTCCACCTTTGAAAATAAGTCCAGTTAACAAATGAGAACGAAAATTGAATTAAAAGTGAATTAAATTTAATTAAAATAAAGAGAACGTGGATATAAGTCTGCAGGGAAAGTTATGTACTGCCCACATCACATTTTTACTTTCCCTGCAATACATGGTAATGTATAGGGAAAAATATTGGAATCATGCCAAAATTCGCAACTCGAGTTTTCGACAAATATACACGTTTCGAGACCTCTAGAATACGAAAAAACTATTTTTAGCGTGACGTCTGTGTGTGTATCTGTCTGTGCAATGTATGTATCCACTCTAACTCAAAAACTAATTTACCGAATTTCATAAAATTTGGTAGGTAAGTCACTTGGGTGAGACCCTGGTGCTGATTAGTTTTTGGTAGGATTCGTAAAAACAGAACCCGCCTTCTTTTTCGGAATGGCCCGTAAAAATTCCATGTATCCACTCTAGCTAAAATACTAATTGACTAAATTTCACAAAATTTGGTAGATAAGTTATTTGTAGGATACTCTGGTGCTGATTAGATTTTGGTACATTTCGAAAAAGAACAACCTGCCTTTTTTTACGAAATGGCCTGCAAAAATCTAGAAAAAAAAAAAAAGACTACGTATGCTCAAATGTGTCAATTAAATTCTTGTTTTATACGCAATTTTTGACGAGGAAAAGAATATAACATACTCCATTTATGCTTTAGGACTAACTGTTCTCAAGATATTTGAGATTTCTTGCATTTTGTTACGTCGATTTCGGAAAAATGTCCAATTACCAAATAAAAACAAAAATTGAATTAAAAATGCAAATTTAGTGTTATTTGGTGCAATTAAACTCAATCTAACAAATTATTTAAGAAATAAAGAAAATATGAATTTGAGTCTGCAGGGAAAGTCATGTGCTGCCCACATCAGATTTTTATTTATATTTAACAAGTAATAGATGTTTTGTGTATAATTGCTTTATATTAATCATAAAAATCAGTTTCATTAATCAGATATAACTTAACACGTATAATTGTTAGGATAACAATAAAATACTTTTATACATACTTTAATACTTAATATAGAGTTGTTCCCATTTCAAAAGAGAAGGAGAGTCCACTTCGCCAACCCTCCCCCCCCCCCCTTACCTCCCACCGCCTTCGAATTTCTAAATTTCAAATATTTCATTCGTCTGCACTACATTTGTATCGGATTGTACAGTAAAATGTTTCGTTCGTACCGCTTCAGGTAGAGAATAATTTTCGTTTCAATGCGGAAAATTTCAAAAACGGTAGCCTCTCCCCCCCCCCCCCCCTAACTTGGAATTTCAAATTAATTTCACCAATGCTATGCGTTTGTATTTCATTCATACTAAACTGCACCGAACACGTTTATGTTCGTATTTCTGCTGGTACAGAGTTACAAAGACTGGAAAAATCCCGGTTTATTCCCAGAAGTAAACCAGGTTTTTTGAGAAGGGAATTTTGAAAGTTTCCAAAACGTGGGAATTTTCAGTCATTGCATTTTGCATTGTAAAAGAAAGTTTACCACCCAATACTAATATTTATTTTTTGCATTCGGAATTGTAAATTTCTAAAGCATGGCCAATTAAGAGAGATGTGTTAGATCCAAGAGGAACATCTAAATTGTGTGACTTTCTTACTATATATAAAAATGAAAAGTAATTCTACAAATAAATTGTAATTCAATTTGTAGATATTTTAAAGGTAAAATACACTCTAAGCAATCAAATACTTATTACAAAGTGTTTTAAATATACTTATATATACAAATTATCTAAATGGCGATCCATTTTTAAGGTTTAAACAGCGTAATGTGCCGGATTGGCCAGAGCATATAAAAAACGCGTTAATTAGTTTCTTCCCATCATAGTTTCCAAAATTCCTGGTTTATTCTCAATTCCCAGGCTTATTCCCGCTTCTCAAAATTACCGGGTTTTTTACAAGTCTACTGCTGGTACAGAGTTATTCCCATGTCAAAGGAGGGGGAATGCTTATTCTACAGGAAACATCAATTTGTATCTGCTATCACGAACTGCTTTTGCAATTTACATAAAATCTTTGCTTGTTAATGCCACAGAAATGGATAAACTAAATATTAGACAAACAAAATTATTGTAATGTACATCTCTAAGCAATATCAATGCTACAGCGATGTGCTGCTGTCAAATCAAAGGTGGACAAACTAAATATTAGACTGGCAAAATTATTGTAATGTACAGCTGAGGGAGGAGGGGGGAAGCGGGGAGCCCCACCCCTTGTTTTTCGCGCATCGTTCATCATTAAAAAAGCATCGTTCATCATTAGCTCAAATTTAAAGTTACCATTAAATTAGGAATGACTTCCTCTATGAATTCATATGCATAAACTTTGTATAAGGAGCCGTCTTCATATATAAATACGCACAAACTCCGAACCTTTCAACGCCAACTCCTGATTTTGACATCATAAACAAATTCTAGACCCCGAAATTAATTCAAATGTAAATTTTCGCGCAATTTTGATCTTTATATACGGAGATCCTTTGGATTTTGAATTTTAACGGTCTGGCCCGCAATAGGAAGATATATGTTCTACAGAAATAACTCGAAACCTAGAGCGTTGCCTTTCTTGATATAATATTTTAATTCTTTAGATTTTGAGCTTTACCTGTCCAGCCCATTTAGGACACGTAATATGCATGTTTTTCAGGGACATGGTTGGTCACCCATAGGGGAGGGCAAGAGGGGCATTGGCCCGTTCCTGGACGTTCAAGGTTCACAGAGGTGGGCATTAAACTAATTAATGTTGTATATTTTATCATTGAGTTTGTCCCACTGACGTCAATTGTTTTCCCCCTACTGAGAAAAGTTCTATGGGCGCCCATGTTCAGGAATAACTCGAGAACTAGAGCAGATAGAATATCGCTGCCTTTCGAGATATATTTTAATTCTTTGGACCTTGACCTTTATCTGTCCCGCTCATTCTGATTCTGAAATAGGAAGATACACATTATTCTGGACTAATTTGAAAACTGACGCAGTTAGAAAACTAAATTAGACATATCGTTGCTTTTCGTGATACATTTTAATTCCTTGAATTTTGAACTTTACTCTGTACCCATACCCGCGATAGTTGAAAGAAAATTGAAATAAATAACAGGGCCAAACACAAATGGATATTTTTGTCAAAAGCAGAATACCTACTGACGACTGCTTTTGCTCCTCTCTAACCCTCATGATCTCTGGGGGCGGGTAAAAGGATGCCTTATATAGAGGCCCGGTCCGCATAAACAATTTATAAAAAGTTCAATATTTTGTAAAATGAAGGGTAGTAAGAGGACCCGAAAATTCTGTTAGCAGCATGAGTACCCTCCTCCCTTTTATAAATCTGAATCGTCTATCCGATAACATTCACATCTGGCATGTAGATGCAATGGTCCAACAGCTAAGCAAGAGTATTAGAAAAAAGTAAAAAAAAACTTGATTAAAACAAATTAGTACTGGAACCATTCATTGTTTTCTTCTGTCATTTTTACAAAAAATTTACTTTTTAGCTAACTTTACAGAAATTAAATTATTTTAAATTTTCCCGCTTTTCTTTTTTAAAAGGATTTTCTCAATATCCTACCTAATTCCGGCGCAACTTTTGAATGGCGTTTGCTTCGGGACTTATGCCTTATCTGATCCCCCCCCCCCCCCCCGCCGCCTGGTTACGCCTTTACAAAGTGCATCTTATAATTACTTGGTTTATAAAATATAAGACATTTTATAAACTTATGTTTTTAGCTACCTATAAACTACGTTCTTTGAATTCGAGATTTGTAATTAACAGATAAAGCTAGATTTGGATAAAACTATTGGACATAAAACAAATCTTGGCCAGGAACTGCAAATATTTCATTGAAACGTAAAAATATATCACTTATTTTTGTAAATTATAGCTCAAGTAGAAGCATCTATACTTTATTTTCAGAGCTCTTTTAGAGCTTTCTTTCATCTCTTCCCAGCCGTCCAAACGGTTACCTTACACCTTTCTGGTAGGTCGGACAGTCTGGGTCTCAACAGCAACAGCTTTCTTTCATAATTCTTTCTTTCATATTATGGTTACAAAACATTAAATTTCAGCCATATTTTTTTCAAAATAAATATGCTTTGATCATGTGACTTGACCGGTCACAGCTATTAGTAATATAATTGCACTCATATATTCAGCTCATAGGTTCGCATTCAAATTTCTGTGTAAATTATCCGTAACCAGTAACTGCGGGTCAAACTGTAAACAAATAAAGAGTTTTATTAAGTGTTTTGCAATGTTCTTAGATAGTTTTTACAATCTTCCTTTTAATTACTTTAACAATATCCCCGGAAGAGACCTAATGGAAACGCTCAAGAATAAAGTAAAAAGAAATCGAGAGTGGTGCAACTTAAATAAAAAACGCTCTTCTAAAAGCCACACACATAAATAGGTATGTGGTAAGTTATTCTTACCGTGATTTTCCACGTATATTATTTAATTTTCTGAAAAGAATACATTTTCAGATACACTATCTCTTTAAATGTTCTTCATTACACTATCAATTTTATGTTCTTATTTAAATAATTACTTCCTCATTTGAAATTAATTACATAGTGTAAGTGCTTCAGTTTTGGCCACATTGTAACAATTTAAAAATAATTAACAATTAAATGTGGTATTTAACCAATAAATTTTGTTCTTCCATTTTGCAAACATTGTTTTGATTATATGTACCATCGTTGGTTAATTACCTATACCATGGGACTCGCCGGAAAAATAAATCTGTGAATGTGTTCTCTTTTCTCATAAATCTTAAGGTTTTGAAATTTTTATTATTCTATTGTTTTGAATCATTAATTTCACAAAAGTGTATGATATTTTATCAATTAAAAAGTAAGATTTGTTTCTTAATTAATTCTATAAGTAAAGAAATATTTTTATATATATAGGCTTTATTCTAAAGGTGGCCAAAACTAGTACAATAAATTCCACATACACTCCACTTTTGGTCTTGAAGGTGGTCAAAAGTAGAACAACATGTGCCCCAGTTTTGGCCATGCACATTAAGTACTTTAATTTGGCAATATAATTATTTCAAATAGTGCTACAATGTAAATTTATGTTACATAGACAATGTAATTAGTTGTTTTCTTAATTTTATACTAAATTTGCATATGACGAGATAAAGTGGACTTTGGTGTAAAAATGAAAAGTCTGTGCTGTTCTTTAGTGAAAAGTGCGATAAATAGAAATTATGGATGGTATGCCAGTTTTAAAAGCTTATCAGCACCTGGCCATTAGTGAGTAAATACTATTTCATACTGCATGGATGACTGGAAAGGCATTTTATGAGTATACTGCTAATGTTTTTTCATCCCTATTTAATAGAAAAACAAGCATTCAATAATAATTTCATGTCATAAATTATGCGAATCGAAATAGAGATTCTGATGCCTATAGTGAAGAATTTGAATAATAGTAAATTTATAGCACATTTTATTAATCCTAAATATGTGTTGTATTTTACCTCATTATGAAATGTCTTCCATATCAATTTTGTAACTAATATTTTTGTAGTAACTTTTTCATTTAATTATTTTACAGTTACTAGACAGTCATATAGTTATTAAATACCCACTATGGGCATCAGAATATTCATTTATCTACATTTTTATAGATATAAATAACATTTAATTATCATGGCCAAAACTGGTACATGGAGGTGGCCAAAACTGGTGAGTGGAAGATTTTGTTTATTTTTAAAACTTTAAAGAAAAACAGAAATTTTGTAAGATATTATTGTTATTACCTGAAAGTAAATTAAATTTACTATTAAATGTTATGTATATCAATCCATAGTGTTTATTCAATTAAGCAGGATAAATTTTTAAACTTATACTTTTCCTAAATGTGGCCATAACTGGAGCACTCACCCTATATCTCAGTTTTAAAACTGGAGTACAGATGAGTATTATCACTTTTTCATGGTGCGAATTTGATTTTGATTTGAAACGGTTCATTTCAAGTGTGTTCTTCATAATGTTAGTCATCGTTGCTGAAGTTAATCAGGTTGTACCATTTACTGTTGTTTTAATTTTATTTCATTGTTTTTTTTTCTGCATTTTTTGAAAAATGCCTTCCATTTCCAGTGTAGTTGAAAAGTACCAGTGAATAATTTTAAGTAAACTGGGATTTTGTTTGTAGAAATGCATAAAAAATAAAATTAATCTCGTTTAAATAGAATAATGGTAAATTTGATTAAATAAAAGAACTGCTATATTAGCCATTTTATATAGGAAAGGTCATGCTATATCGAAGGCCACAATGTGGTATCAGCTGTATTATGCAACAGTTGATCCGTAGCAATTCGAGCATCATTACACATTCTTATGCTCGATTCACTCGTCCCCTAATAAAACATCACAGAATCTAGCTCCTCTGGATGTTGAAGGACTCACATAGCAACAAGTGTTCTGTGTCACATAAAGCACAGACATGTTACATTTTCCTGTTGTGTCTTCTGTGTGGACATAACATGAAAATCAGAAAATTAAAAAAAAAACATTAAAATGACAAAAATACAAAAGAAAGCAAATATCAACAATTTAATTTTTTTAAATACAATGTAAACCCATTAAACTGAAATTTTGAATTCTTCCCATTATAATAAATTATTTGGAGTTCACATTTTCTTAAGAGTAAGTTAAAATTAGTGTAAAATGTTTTAGATTTTGATGATATGTATAATTATTTGTTTAAAGTTTAATTTTCTAGGAAAAAAAAATAATATGGAATATATAAAATTAAAAAACATCAAATAATAAATATTTAAAAAAAATTTGAGGATATGCAGTGGTGTTGTCAAGGGAGGGATTTGGGGGTTATAACCCCCATGAACCTATCAAACCCATTGAATTTGGAAGAAAAGATATACGGAGAAATGGAAAATGGGAGGGGTGGTTACCACCACTCCTCCCCAAGAATTCTTATCTGGCGACACTACTGGGGATATGCTGTATCAAATCCCCATTTATTCCCCCCTCCCCCTACTAAAAACAAAAACGTGTAGAAATTAATGATGTTATGTCATTCAACCAAGCTTCTAATTTTAAAATATTTTTTGAAAACATAGACACAAATGTAAAATTTTGAAGAAAAATATCATCTGATGAATGGGTAAATTACTTAAAAACTTTTTTCATTTTTACAGTATCAAGTCATGGTAATGTTGAAAAAGCCTTCAGTGTAATAAATGTTTAATGCATTGATGTAAACAATAGACTGGCTATCGAATTAGAAAAAAATTTTAATGGTAAAATATTAGTTTAAAAAGCTTGATTGCTTATAATTTTACAATTATTGTACAAGATTTTGTTAGCGCCAAAGTTTGATGTATGGCAAACTATTCATTTAACAAAAATTTTATATTTTATAGATTTTGTTGAAGCTCTAATTATTGATCTTTTATGTATGTGTATTGTAAAAGTCCCTCCAATATACATAGTTGCTTACTTTAATTCATGATTTAATTTTATTTTTTGATGACAGATACTAATGGAACATTTTGGTCATTCAATTAAAACTTTGTTTATATCAATACAACTTTCATTCTGGTTCATGTTCTTTCAAAGAGAGCATATGTATGCCTACTGAGATAGTAACCCTATGTTGCTTATCTATAAGCAACATAGGGTTAATATATATATATATATATACCATAATTATCTTTAAACCCTAAAATTAATGTTTAAAGTACCCAATTTCCATCTGTAAACTCTTAAATTAAATTGCTGTAGGTTACTGCTCAAGTACTACGAAAGAAGAACAGTATTGTATGTCAAACATCACCTGATGTAGTAAATGTAGGAAGAACTACGGATCCAGCAGGTAAACAAATATCATTTTTACAATTGAACAAACATCTATTTATAATTTATTTTACATGTGTATTTTCATGTTTCTTATTTTATCAAATCATTGTTCAAAAACTGCTGCAAAATACACAATAAATAAATACAGCATGCATAAAAAAAAACTGTTTTACTAGTTATTTTAAGTCTTATTTTATTTTTAATCTCAAAAGTGTAACTTCTAGTTCAAAAAACTGTATATACAACTTGTACAACAAGTACCAAAAATTTGTGTATCAATCTACAACATCTATGGCATACACGATCTGTGACCTAAACAATTCAGTTCTCAGTCAGCAGTTTTAAGTAAATTACTGTAAAAACCTAAAATCTAAATGACATGCTAAAATTTTACAATGATATTAAAAAATAATAATAAATAAACCAAAGGCAGCTTTAATAGTAAGTCAGGTATGGGATTGGTCAAACAAGAAATTTAATTTTTTTTTTCATTTCATACTATAAGAAATTGTATATATAAAAATTATCAAACAAGTCAATACAGGTCATGTAATGAGCAGATCTGTATAACATAATTTCTTATCTCATTTTAGAAAATAAATGAAAAGCATCTATATTTTAAAATTAGCAGTAAAAAATATTTTTTCACAATGTAACTATATTTCTTTCAAAACCCTTTTGAATAACTTTTAGCTCCTTTAACTGTAATTAAATTTAGTTCTTGATACAAAGACTAATCTCACAATCAAATATTATGATGAAATAAGTGGTTAGAATAGGGTTTAATTAAAGTATGGCCTAAGAAATGAAGACTATTTAAAAATGTTGTTTATGTAAAAAAAATAAATCTTAAAATTTGTTTTTATGGTAAAAACTGCTATATTTTCTGAAATTTTTATTAATTTAAGAAACTAAGTCTTTATTTATACTTATTAGGATGAAACATATATTAGTGAATTAAAATTATTTAAAAATGTAATTATTAATGAAAATGCATCAAATTCTATTTTATGTTCTTGACAAATTATTATTTTAATAATATTGTTCAGAAAATGCTTCATTTCATTAATAATACATTTAAAAAGTAGTTTTTCCATAAAAATCACTAAATAATTTAATTGATGCAAGCAGGTCACAAAAGTGGAAAACATTTTCACAATTAAACGAAATATACCGAGGATCACATATAGTACTGTTAATGGTCTTTGACATATTACCAACTGATAAATGGGTATTACGAACACAAATATATTAAAGGGTAATTTTGGGCAGTATATTGGAATTTTTTAGAGATTATATCGAGTTTTGCTAATGTATAGAATTTAGTTTTTTAAATTCTTAAGTTGAGGAATTTCTGCTGGAAATTGGGAGATTTACATGTTACCCAAAATTGATAGAAAATATAAAAAATGTGATTTTTCCAGACAATATCGAAAGTTTGTAGCTAAAATTTAATACTGGAAATCAATTAAAAGTATTTTAAATGTGGTAATGATACTTCAGTTATGTTAATCAGATGAATGTCTTAAATCACACTTTATAGCAGCTAATTCTTTTCTTAGCTTATTAACAAAGGGAAACTAAATTTTGGAGATTAATTAAAAAGTACAATTGCCAATTTTTTTAAAAATAAGATATTAACAGAGCAAATAAGTTAGTACATTGATTTGATGCATTTTCAGAGGCAATAAAAATTCCATTCAGAATGCAGATTTCACACATTTACATTTAGTAGGGTGAAATTTACAAAAAAAATGACAAAAACCTTTTATTTGGTCCCTGCGTGGTGTGTGAAAGCCCCAGGCCGTCCGACTCATCCAGAGGACTTTGAGTATCTATTTGGACAACCTGCGTGGTGTGTGTAAATTTATTGTTTTTTTTTAAAGGATTTTTTTTCCTTTATTTTTGAAAACCATCTGCAAAGACTAAAATTAATATACGCACCTACCACCACACCATGCTTTACCTGCTACCGTGCTTGTTTATGCCTTGATGCATGTTGAAAGTTATACATATTGCAAATATTAAAACTCTTCTGTCTAATAGGATTTTTGCATGCAAAGCACAATTTGGAAGTTGTATTAATTATAATACCATCATACTTGCTCATGATCAGTTGATGTGCAAGCAAGTAACATTAGTGACAACTTTAAGCTAATTAAGCCTTAAATTTAAAATAAATTGTTGAAACTGCTGAATGTATAACTGAAAAGTAAAAATAACCTTTGTCTTCTACTTTCTGTGTAAAATTGTTGGCATGCATTTTTTAAAAATTACTTATTTTTGTGTATATCTTAGATCAAGCCAGTCCTGGTGATGTCATCATTTATAAAAAGGGACGAGGATTTCCCTACTATGGCAAACGATCAACAAGAGCCCTATTAAATCATCTTTTCAGGGTAAAATATTTTTTCAGTGTATCATGCATTTGTAAGAAAGCTCTGATTGTTCTTTTCTGTTTCTTATATACTGTATAATGTAAGAAAAAGTTTTGTTATGGAGTCAAAACGTTTAACTTAAGTTTTTGATAGATTTTCATGTTTTTAACATTCCTAAACTCAATTTAAACAGTATGCAGAGATAATATATATATATATATGTGAGTCTGGTTATTATATCTTTGGAACCAAATAAATAATACATACAGATTAAGGTCCGACTCCTGCGACAGAGGTTTATGCCACATTGGTGGGAGAAGGCACGGAGGCAAAATCTCCAATCTGGCGAAACCACAGCCAGGGGCCACATGCTCAGCGGGATCATTCACAGGGCAGGGTCCCGAAAGACACCCGCCAAGCGAGACCCCAGTCACCGTCCGGACCTTGGCTGTCTAAAATGGAACGTCAAAGGACCAAAGATATTTTTTATCTTAAACTGGTTTTTGTTTTATTCATGTTGTTTCGACAGAAGCAAAATGTAGACAGTTTATATGTAGTTTTTATCTATGGGGCAAATTAAAAAATTTTTTGGATGTACTTGAATAATACTTATATATAATTACTTATATATATATATACATAAGTATTATACATACATATATATATGTATATAGCAAACCATATACCATAACCTATTGCAAATAAAAAACTGCTATTAATCATAAAAGAAGTGATGAACAAAATTAAACTTAATAGAGTCTATTTTATTTATAACAGTCTAAAAGTCATTGAAAAAATTAAAAATATTTCAGAATGTTTACATTATAAGAGCTATGATTTTAACAATTTGTTTTTCAATATCAATATCAATGATCTGTTTGCTATTTTGATGGAAATTTACGACAAACATAATATGCAGACAAACATTACAAAATATAAATTCAAGTCTATGGTTGAACTGGTACTATTCAAAACCATTCTGTAAGATGGAACATATTTCTACAAACAACTTCATGGAATTCCAATGGGTGGAGGATGTTCCTCTATTCTTGCTGATATATACCCGCTTGCTGATATATACCCGAAGAGATATAAAGAAGGCACTCATCTCTTGAATGAATTGCTATACATACATTACGTTGATGACATACTATTGACTTGTAGTGACAAAAAGTATATTATGGATTTTGGATTTTATCCAAACTGCTTAAAATTAACAAAAACTCCATATAACCGTGATCAAAGTCTCAATTTTCTGGATTTATCAATATATAAGCTCTCAGATGGTACTAAAGGTTTTCTTCTTTACGATAAACGCAGATATTTTAAATTTGAAATAAATTATATTATTTTATGGAATTCCTGTTTACAAAAGAATGTGTTCAGAAACATCATTCTGAATCAACTCATTCGCAGCAAACGATTAAATAGCAATGCTAATGATCGATATACTAGCGACATTCGCTTCCTCCATGGATCTATTACACAAGGTTTTCCGAAGAGTTTTTTTAATGACATCATATTCGGTTTGTATGATATAACCTTGACTGACAGCTACCGTTTATACTTAAATAAAAGACCAAGTGACATCTTGATTTACTGGCTTTATGTCAGTACCTTCAATACACATGAAGTTGCTGTGATTAATCCTCTTCATCACAGATTTGATTATGTAAGTGAACTATACTGTGTATTAAATTGTACTTTTTACACCAATGTTTGAAATATTTGATATTGACGTACAGTATCTGCTTCAATAACTTTTATAAATGTTTTTTAACACTGGATAACAGTTATATAGCTAGTGGTGATATTGGATGTTTTTAATTTAAATTGAATAGATATAAGGTTTTTGCGGTCAATGATTCCTCCTAATACGAGCTAATGTGACTTCTTTTCTCTTTGTTTTTTTTATACTTTTTTATTCTCTTCTATCGCAATGTATCAGCTACTGGGAGTGTCTTTGCAACATCAAGCTTGCTTAACCGGGGAGAGGAGGTCACCCCCTCCCCCCACCCCCGACTAATTTTTGGTACATTGCTTCCATATTCATTCTCTTTCTTTATGGTTTGCTATTTGAATCCTCTTTATTGTGCTGCTTTGTGCCTTAAAAGTGCGATTTCTGGTTTTAATTTTGTAAGTTTCAGCTTGTAAAGGATATTTATAAGATATATATATATAGTGGCAGATTCTAACCTGTTGGAAACCATGGGCCTCTTGGAAGGTGATTTAAACTCTGTAGACCCCCTTATGCAACTACGGTAGAATGTAGATATCAAATTTATATTGTTTATATTTGGAACATATTAAGATATAAACGCATGAATAATACATTAAAGATAATTTTAAGAAAGAGTAGGTACCTTAGAACATTTGTGAGAGTCTCATAAAAAAAACACCATGGTTTTCTGTTTCACAGGAAAAACACAATGCAAGTGGGAAAATCTGGCAACACAGATGAAAATGAGAGGCTATAAACTTTTGGCTTTGCCTGACCTATAGAGGAACAACTCCCTACAGTCTGGTCATTTTGAGTGTATGATCAGTGTAAAGTATTTCTGTGACATTATTATTAATTTAAAATATTAGTAATGGGATGTATACAGTTTTTCTATCTGAAATAACTGCAATAAAATATGCTGTTGACTGGACTTTTGATAATAATTTTTTTTGTTAATATTTATACTAACAGCTTAAATAACAAATACAATTATATTAGAGGTATCAAAGATTCAAGTTATTACAGGAAAAATTATGTCCATTTCAGGCGGGTTAAATTGCCTATTGTGACCTAAAGGGAAATTAACTTGTTGATCACTATGCAAAAATTGCCTCATCAGAATTGTGAACCAATTACTGTTTCCCTCCTTACTCGTATTTATCAGAATTTTATAAAAATCTTTTAATTGACAATTGGCAACGTCTGTTGAATGCTTCTATTTCTTTCCCTAAGAATAAACCTCTTAGAATTAAATCTGTCCTTCCAATTGTTAGTTTAGATCTTAAAAATTTTCAAGAAATATCTTATTTATTTTTGACCATTCATGGCCCATTTTGAATATTGCTATAGGTTCAATATTAAATCTACTAAAAAATATAACTGTAATGCTACATTACTCTTTTGATTGTCCAATTTCATCTTACTAGACCAACCACTGTAAATTAATCTATTTAGCTTTCTAATGTCTATAAAAATAAAAATGCTATTGAGTGATTGAAAAACTGTATTATTATTGGCAAAGAAATTTCAGAACAAATCAAGTAGGGGTTTTTTTTTTTTTTTGTATGAGTGGCATTACTTCTGCTTGTAAAATTTTTCTGTTCAATGTTGTTGGCTTTCTATACTGCTCCATTGTTTTGTCTTTTATTTGTATATGCTTGGGTATATGCTTTTGTTTGTTTTATTTAATGATTTTTCATTAATTTAATATTTTATTTGGCTTTTACTTGGTTCAAGTCACTAATTATTTTCTAATTTAAATTGGAGGTACTTGTTTGTTCATTACATTGTTTTGACTTTTCTTCAAATTTTATTTTATGTACCTGTGAAACTTTGTCTATGTGTATTGCCTATGTATAATCTGTGCATGTCTATGTATATTGTTATTTCTGTGTTTTTCCCATCCATCTGTTGTAACTGCTCTATACCCTTTGGGTGAGCTATATGGCCTGGGTAATAATTTTTTAAAAATGTAAAATATATGTATCAAAAATTATCTCTCTTTATTAAAGTATAACACATATTTAAATTTTTGCTCTATGTTGCAGCAACAAATCATTTTTTCTTTTACATAAGATTAACTTGGGAATAAATCTACAATAAAAATACTTTATTAATAACATTATGAAATGATTTAAAAGTATGATTTAAAAGTTGATTTAAAGGTATCAACTGGTTTTGGAGGCATTGGAGGAAAAATAGTTTTTTTCCCACAGGATAAACAGACAAAGCAACGGCTCCAGTAAATGTAAGAGTCTGGAGCAACGGCTCCAGAATGTCCATAATTTTATTCTAGTGTCTTGTTTCTTTGTGTCTCTATCCCGAAGAAGGAGACTGTTTTTTACGATATAATTGAAGCTCCATTGGTATTGTAAACTGGTTGAACTTTCAAATGTCCGATTTTGATTACTGAAGATCATACTTGTTGAAGACCCAGACCTTCCGACTCATCCAGAGGACATGATCATCTAATTGGACGGCCGGAAAGATCACACTTGTGACGATATACTTGAATTTTAAATTTCTAACCCATAAAAATTTGCAATTGATTAAAAGTGATTCAACGCTAACTCTATGAAGGATTTTTATTTGAATTAAAATTCACATACATCCAATACAAAGCAATGTGTTTATTTACATTCACATTATACATTGCTGCTTTCAAGTCCATTTCTTGACACTAATTGCATATTTCTTGTTCTTCTGTATGCGTAAGCCTATTACGAGCTGCTCCTCATGAAGCAAATACAAGTCACAGATTGCAGACCTAATAAGCATTTTATGGTGTTTAAAAAGTATTTTTTTATTGCAGATCAATTTAGACAGCAGTTTGAGGATATTTTTACATTGCGAATAAAATTGCTCACTATCCCCAAAGATGAAAATGAAAAATAGAAACACCCTTGAACAAATTGAGATTCAATGACACCTAATATATGTATGTTAATCAACTCATGTTCTCACACAGCTGTGACAAAAGAAAACAGTCTTTAATTTTATATATGCAACAGATTTGTTTATTTCCTGATATATTTGACTTTCATTTTAAAAAATCTTTTTTTTTTTCTGTGATGAGATTAAGACTAAGAGAAAATAAGCTATTATCAAGCTAATTTTATTTTTTTGCAAGGAATTTAAATTGATCAGTAAAATTAGTTGAATATTGGTGTAATTAATTGAATAAATAGCACAACTTTAATTATGATATGTCAGTAATTAATAAGTGTATCTTGTGTTTTAGGTGAATGGAACCCAAGTTACAGAGATTACAGGTAAAATTGACAAGAAGGCTTTTGATTTAGTAGACCAGGAAAAAGCCATTGGATTTTTTATGCGAGGCACCCCAGGTATAATATTCTCATGTTATTGCCAATTTTCTCCTGTTTGACAAGTATTTTTTCTTTGTCTGCTAAGATTGTTTAATCTGCTAAAATAGTCAATTTATGGCTGAATTTCTGATAATTGTCAATTTTCAGGTTTAAAATTTTTTTTTTTATTTTAACTTTTGTTTCTAGAATTTTTGCTTGGAATCAGTTCTTAGTAATGTGTTTTAAGATTCCTTATAGATGACTGAGCTGTTTAACATGATTTAATGGAATTTGAGTGTAAACTTTATAAAAAACACCATTTAAGTAACACATGTTCATTTGTGTTTTAAAATGTGCAAAATATCAAAACACTATTTTTTTTTTTTTTTTTTTTTTTTTTTTTTTTTTTTTTTTTTTTTTGTACGTCAACTTAAGTCAACAATGCAAACATATAATTTCTAATGCATAATGTGTAGATATTGGGTAATTATTTTACAAAAATATAATTTTTTTAATGAAATTCCTCTGAGTGTAAATTTATAAAGATAATTTTATCATAGCTTTTATATAAATGATGAATTTTATTGGCCTCATTTTTGCAAATGGATAACATTATTCAAGGTTGATCTTTTCAGAGTTTCTTGGAATTTTAATAGTTTAATATATTTTTTCATGAGGGAAAGTATTCATGTCACCTGAATGGCACAACATCACCAAAATGACTGTTTATATGAAAGGGCTAATTAATCAGTATTATAATAATGCAACATGCATTTTTAAGTTATTTAAGCATTGAATCATTAAAAAATAACTTTTATTTCGATACACCACAAGTTAACGAAAATATTTTGCAAGAAATGGTAAAAATTCTTTAATACATAACATTACAGCCTAAGCATTAGAGCATATGAAAATTAAACATTGCCACTATCACTCCTACAGAGTTTCACTCAGGTAGAACTGCCCATGGGAGGGGGGGGGGAGGGAGCAAGGGCACCACTCAAGTAGGAGGGAGGGCAGACCTCTAATATATATATATATATATTAGAGGTCTTTTTTTTTTTTTGTACGTCAACTTAAGTCAACAATGCAAACATATAATTTCTAATGCATAATGTGTAGATATTGGGTAATTATTTTACAAAAATATAATTTTTTTAATGAAATTCCTCTGAGTGTAAATTTATAAAGATAATTTTATCATAGCTTTTATATAAATGATGAATTTTATTGGCCTCATTTTTGCAAATGGATAACATTATTCAAGGTTGATCTTTTCAGAGTTTCTTGGAATTTTAATAGTTTAATATATTTTTTCATGAGGGAAAGTATTCATGTCACCTGAATGGCACAACATCACCAAAATGACTGTTTATATGAAAGGGCTAATTAATCAGTATTATAATAATGCAACATGCATTTTTAAGTTATTTAAGCATTGAATCATTAAAAAATAACTTTTATTTCGATACACCACAAGTTAACGAAAATATTTTGCAAGAAATGGTAAAAATTCTTTAATACATAACATTACAGCCTAAGCATTAGAGCATATGAAAATTAAACATTGCCACTATCACTCCTACAGAGTTTCACTCAGGTAGAACTGCCCATGGGAGGGGGGGGGGAGGGAGCAAGGGCACCACTCAAGTAGGAGGGAGGGCAGACCTCTAATATATATATATATATATATATATTGTGGGAGAAGGCATGAAAAATTCACATAAAGGTGAAAATCAAATATGAAGGAAGGGACCCATGATAAATGTTTGTAGGGGGTACATAATTTAGTTGGATGACCCAGTCTCAGGCTGTTTTAGAAGGGTGCAGTACCCTGGTTACCTTTTTGTTATGAGAACAGTACCCTCCTTGTTCTTTTATGATGAGAAAAGTGCCCTGCTCGGCCCTTTGTTAAGAGAACAACATTTTCCACCGTATGTTATCACTCAACAAAAAATAAATAAAAAATAATTAAGCTATGTAAGCATGATTTGCAGTAAAAGAAAACATCCCCCACCATATCTTCCTCCATCAAAAGAAAATCCCTCCTTGCCTTTTTATGATGAGAAAAGCCCCCTGCTTGATCTTTGTTAAGAGAACAACATTTTCCACCTTATGCTATCCCCCAACAAAAACTAAATAAATAATAATTAAGCTACTTAAACATGAGTTAGAGTCAGAGAAAACAGCTCTCACCATAATTTCCTCCATCAAAAAAAAAATAAAATAGAACTAGCAGAAAGAGGAAGATTGTTATGCCAATACATTCCCTCTTCCACCTGATATATATATATATATATATATATATATATATATATATATTTATTTATTTATTTATATATATATATATAAATATAAAAACTTTCAAAACTGTTTTTAGTTATTTTTAACTTAACATTTTGTTAAATTATTCCATGTTTGGTATGCATTTGTGCTAAAAAGTTCTGAAAATTAGAACTCTGTAAACATATTTACTTTCTAAAACCAATATTAAAAAATATAGCTTTTTGGACTAAGGTTCTTTTATACCATTTGCAGGAGCTGGTGTTTGTTTATGTTGGGTCCCTGTAAATCAAAAGATAGAAAGGGAAATAATAAGTTGTGTCTGAGCTTGTTGCAGTAACTTCGGATCTTCGCTGACTTTAATGAAATATGAGAGAACTTATTTCCTGATATTATTTAATAACTGGTTTCCTCAACCAGCACGGTTATTTTTTGAAAAAGCTCTTAACTTGAAATAGCTTTCTTGAAGTAACTACTCTATGCACGTATGCCCACAATAATTCATGCAGTAGTTAGTTAACCGTGTACCCGACCTCTACACGCGGGCACATACAATCTGCATAAGTTATATACAATAACAATAACTTTACTCCATGAAAAATGATACACATGCTGAGCGATCCGTCCGTCCAAATAGTTACTCAAGTCTTCGGATGAGTCGGACTGTCTGGGTCTTCAACATACTGAGCGATGTAAATGTTTTATTAAACATTTGTGATGTAAATTTTTTTATTAAAAAGATGTTTTTATAGAAATATTTCATTCTTTATTTGCAATTTTTCTTAAATTTCACAGAAATTCTGATTTGCGATGTAAATTCATTATTAAAAATATGTTTTAATTAAAATATTTCATTCAGTATTAACAGATTTTCTTAAATTTTGCAGAAATTCCGATTTGCGAAGTTAATGTTTTATTAAGAGGATATTTTATTTAAAATATTTCTTTCTGTATTAAAAAATGTTCTTGAATTTCACAGAAATTCTGATTCGTGATAATCCTGTTTGCGAAAACTACAGAAAAATCCTTAAAAGAAAAAACATTCTACCATGATTTCAAAGCTGATTCTGGCCATGCGTAAATTATTCCATTCATGTGATACAAATGATGTTTGTGTATATTTTTATTCCGCACAGAAATCGAAACTAACATTAGAAAATAGAAATTACTATGCAAAACATGCTTTTATATGCTAACAGAAGACGTATTACTTTCAAATTTTCATTCGTATTAATAATAATAAAGTGCATGACACGGATGATGGATAATAAAAATACCTATCAAAAATGAATAATAAAATTGGGTTTTTTACTTACCAAAATTATCGTAAAGTGGTAAAACTTTATACAAATATAGAACAAAATTCTAAGCGATATTCTTTTAGGATTTAATGTTGCTTCTGTTGCCATCTAGTGGAAGAAAATGATTTTTTGAACATCATCGTACTATCGCTGATTCTCGGTGACAAGCATGTATAAGCAATTTTGCAAATAAATGTTGTTAAAATTTTAAAGAAAAAAATTTATTTTACAAGTTAAAATCATAATTTCTCAAACTTCACTCATTTATTTCCATTATTTATATTTTTTTACATATGTAATTAAAAGATGAAAACTCAACTCATTACTGAGGGGCAGTGACAGAAATGATGAATTTGCTATTTTATTATTTGCTGTTATATTTGATGTCAAAATTATATTTAATATTATTGAAAAATATATAGAACAGACTGTATTGTAAACAAATACTGCAAAAAATATATGTTTTATTTATCATTTTTTTTTAAAGCTCAATGGACACAAAACTGATAATTATCAGAAATTCAGCCCTACCATATTATTCAAATAACACTTTTCATTAAATCCTTACCTTGTTTGGATAATACCTTATTTATGTCAATATTACCCCCACACACACACACACACACACACACCACCACCACCACCACCACTTTTTTTTTTTTTTTTTTTTTTTTTTTTTTTTTTTTTTTTTTTTTTTTTTTTTTTTTTTTTTGTAATATATGTGAAACTTGTTTGTTATCTTTATTTTATGCTGTACTCATGCATTTATTTTCAATTTATGTTGACAGACAAAAACTTCACCTAAAAATAAAACTTAAGTTGCACAATTTTGTATAATACATATCAACTGTTTTTGGAGGTAAAAAATTGCCTCCTTTTGTAGGATAAAATGACAGAGCAGCCACCTTAGGTTTTTGTTGCCAGAGAGTTACATGTATGACCCAGGTTGTATAGCATTGTCAGTTCCAAAAATAAAATTGATAAGAAAAAACAAGGAGTTATCTTTCAGTATATTGAAAAAACAAGGAGTTATCTTTCCAAATTTTCATATGTTATGTGATTAACTGTAAAAACCATTTCTTGCTTTAACTGAGGTAGCTACTCTTCCTTTTTTATTCTGACTAAGTAAGCTGTTTTTTGCCTCTTAAACTTGTTGATATCTATTATCAGTTTTTCAGCTTCATTTTTTTTCAATAATTTGATATAGATAATTCAAATTCGTACAAAAGCTTCTTTATTTATTTTAGTTATTATAGATACAATAAAATATTTCCAAATATTTGTCAGTAAATTATGTGTTTTTGTAAAATTACATCTACATTACTTATGTGATTTAATTTTGTTTTCAGATTATGACGCTTATCTGGAAGTTGCTGCTCGTCTAAGTCCCTCAATTCGATTTTATATTGTGTTTGATAGAACAGTAAGCTTATCTTTTTATTGACTCTTTGCTTCTTATTCTACTGCTTGATATTTTTATTTTAAATGTAAATTTAAAGCACCATAATAAATATTAAATGGCTTTAAGCTGTTCATAATTTGTATAAAAATTGGGGGGGAGGGAATCTAATATGTATATCCAATATGTATAAATAGTGTGTTTCTAAATTTCTATCTTTAGCACATTTTCTGTGTTTAAATACTTAATGAAAAATTCACTTTGTTAGCTATAATATTTTCACTTATTGTAAAATTTTAATGTTAATAAATATCTGTATTATGTTAAGGAATCTGGATAATGTTAGGGAAATTTGACAATGAATAATCATCATTTACATAGCTATTGTAAAAATGAAACATTCTCATGATAAAAAGTGTGCAATTGCCCAGTACATATGAGCTATTTCTGAGTTTTTAGTACAATGTAAACTGTACATTTTCTTGGTATTAAAACAATTTATTTTTTATTTATACAACATTTTTCTTGGTATCTTATTTTTCTGCCTAAATATTTAAATACTTGCCTTTTATTTCCCTAGAGGTTATGCCCTGTTTGTTCTGTGAAATCTGTGTAAAATGGATTCTGATCTCCTTAAAACAGAAACATTTTAAAGTTGCATAATCTGGGTAAAATGGAAATCTGCTTAAAACAGAAATAGTTTTAGGTCGTATGTTATTCCATTTTAGTCTAATTTTGGTATACAGGGTGTTTCAACATAGTTGACCTCATTTATTGCGTTTAAATTTTCAATTTAGTGTTACTTGTTGTGAAAGAGACTGATTTCATCATATTGTTTGGCAATTGAAGGAATTAATATTTTTGTTTCTGATTTAGCAGTTATTGTTGTAAAATATATTGTTTTTGGCCTATTCTTTATCCATCGATTGAATTGATGTTTACTTCTGCTTATATGTGCTTTTGCTATATTTGATCAAAAATCTGAATTTTAAAATTTGAATAAAATTTGATCTGAATGCGGTCCTTGAAAAGTGTTTGAAAATTTTTTTTATGAATAAAAGTGAAAACCCTGAAAGAAATAAAACTATCAGCAAACATACTTACAGAATGTGATGCCCAATTGAAACATAGACAACATGTTTCCAGATTGGTTTTCCATGAGAAATCATCTGGTAGGTTTATTATACAGGTGATTATTTATAAAAAAAAAAAAAAAGATTTTACATACCTGCATTTTTATGTTTATTGAAATATTAATATAAAATAAAATGCAGAAAATAAAAAAAAGATAAAATGTAGGAAATTAAAATTAACAAGACTTTTTATTTGAAAAAGTAACGAGTACTTTTTTATATCACTCTGTGCTCTGTTAGTTATTGCTTTTTTCAGAAAATAGTGAGTATGGATTTACATTACAGATAATGCCATTACTTGTGTTTAGTTACTTACCAGCCTTGGCCAATCAGTATTTTTTACTTATTATTAGACAATATATTAAAGTTAATGTAGCCATAACATAATTAGATTAAAATATTAATTTTATATCCTCTCCACTTGAATATCAGCAAATATGCAGCATGCAGTAAAAAATGCATTTTTAAACACTCGGATGCTACAACTTTTTTTTTTCTCGTAATTATAGTAATTGTGCATTGAATTTTCATATTTTGAGCTATTCTAAATATTTTTTTTAACTTCTTGCCTGAAATATAACCAAAATCTTTAGCTTATCTATATATAATGACGATTTCTTTCCTTCATTTTATTGTGTAATCATAATATTTGCAGGTTGCCATGCATCTGAGATTCACAGCTGTTGGGGAAATCCATTTATTCAGGCCTCCAAGCAAGATACCTTCCACTTGCCCCCAAAACGTAAGTAATATGTTGTAATAGATCATTGATATATGTGTTGGAATCGCTGTTTGCGATGACTCCGAATAGTTGTGTTGGGAGTCACCTGAGAAAAGAACTCTTGTGTTCTTTATAAAATTCATCTCTTTTTTCGTAAATGCGTGTTTGGCGATTTGGTGAGTACACTAAAAGAGAGGAAGCTGGGTTTTCAACAAAATCAGATATGGAGTTTGCAATCATGCAAAATTTTTATTTTTTGAAATCATTCTACAATCTACCATGTTCATATCTCTGGAATGGCGAGAGGCATGTGAGTGTTCCTACTCTCCTTATCATCTCCTGCTCGCCTCACCAGCTCCTATCAAAGCGACTTCTCTCATGTGTCTTCTCTCCCTCATCTCGTATTTTCATATATATCTTTCTATAGACCACCCTGATAATCAGACCACCATAGCATATTTCTTTGAATTTCATCTAAGAATTCAATGGCATATAGACCTCCACACAAACTCAATTTTTGGAATCTTAGTTCCCCTCGTGTTTGATGATAAGTCCAATGCCTTTATTCTGCCTCCCAGAGCAGATTCTGGTGGTGACGAAACTCTCAAAAACTTTCGAATTTTTAGCTGGGTTGCCTCTACTCAGAAGTCTATGACTGCACAAGAGCCAAAACATATCTAAAACTGTTTTCTGAGATCCTTTCTGGGTTTCTCACATATGTGTTATTTAAAATGTGGATTTGTTCTAAAGAATTATTTATATAATAGGCACTGAACTGACTGAGTGACATATCAAAATTATCAAGCACTGCTGCTATAGCGATAATCTTGGTTTTGGTGTCATTCAATCCATCTCAGCTTCGAAACCGAAAGGAAACTCAAAAATTTGAATTAGGTGTGACAGTGTGAAGTTATAATTAAAACACTCATAACCACTTTTTCAAATTATCAAGCATTTCTATTTGGGCAACAATCTCGATTTTGGTCTCATTCAATCCATCTCAGCTTTGAGGTCAACAGAAAAATATATTTAAAAAATTTAAATTAAGGGAAACAATTCAAAGCGAAATTTAAAAATTAATAAAATTATTTGGTATTTCCACACTAGCTAGAATCTTGTTTTTGGTCCCATTCGATATATCTCAGCTTCCAGATCAACGGAAAAATCGAAAATTAAAATTAAGAGTGACTATATAAAGGAATTTTTTAAAAACTTGCCCTTCAAAAGTAATAAACATACAATTTGATATCCTTTCTTCCCTGTTAGTTGAAAATGTAAAACAATTAAATTATTTTGTCATGTATAGAAATGCAGTTCTCTATATTTTCCATTTTACATGCTAACATATATAAAATTCATACCATTTTTATGTTTAAATCTGATAAGGGATTTTTGATACTCAAATCAATTATCAACAGCTTTATTAAGCATGTATGTGCCACATTAATGACTACTATCCATTTCGAACATGTGAAGCTCGATTGGAAATGGCTAGTATTGCAATAGTGACCACTTCAATATAATTTTTCTTGTAAAAGCTGAAAATATTAAAATGCAGTTAAGTCCGATTATGGTTTGATTTAGCAAAGCTGCAATATTTCTATTATTATGTTTGCTTAAAACCCAACTATTGCAATTTGCAAGTTCCAAGTGCTGTAAGAATGATGTGGAAAACCCAGACCACACGACCAACCCGGAGGCTTGTGGTAGCTATTTGTGTGGCCGGTGTAAGAATGATGTATCTGACTTCTACAACATTAAGTATTCTTCTTATCATTTGTGACCCTGGGAAAAACTTTCCAGGAATCAATTATTATATTTCTTGTAATATTATCTATTTGTGCTAAGAGGAATTAATGTGATCATTCACTTCATAGTTCATTTGCAAGTAGATTAATCGTTGAATGCATCAGAGTTCCCACAGTTCTTGAAAATCCATGAAATGTGCCAGATTTTTATTTAGGTTTTCAAGAATATCAAAGATGCCTGATTTTTATTTTGGTTCTCAAGGCCCTTAAAAGTGCTTGATTTTTATTTTGGTTCTCAAAATCCATAAAAGTGCTTGAATTTGTAATGTCCTTGAAAATCATTTAATTTTGTTTTATCTCCCATTTTGATGGTGTGACTCAAAACTGTGTGACTTATTCATTATGTGACTCCAAACCATTTTCCCCAACTATGTGATTTCTTCCAAAGAATTGGCAATTCATGTACATTTGTACTGTACAATACTTTAACTTATGTGCCTTTACTATATTGTATCTTTGAACAATGGAAATCTGAATTCTTAAATCGCAATAAAATTACTTCTAAAACTTCTGAAAGCGGTTCTTGAAAACAATATTGAGGTCCTTTAAAAGTTCTTGAAAAGTACTTAACTCCTTCCGGTACGATTTAATCATGAAAAATTGTGCATGAAATATCCATTTAATTTTTATTTGCAAAAACATGTTTCATTTTATAATGCATACATATTGTTAAGTAAAATTATATTATTGATTTGGATAGAATTGTAATTTATTGTGGAATATCAAAAATGACAAAAATTAAAAAAAATCAAAGTCAAACTTAAATAAGGTATAGCTAATAGTCTTCAAGCGTGTGGTACTTTTCAAAACATTCTGGTAGGTGCAAAGGAATCCTGCATTGTTTACACTGCCAGGGAGTCTCACTTCTAATTTTATTCTTGTAGCATACACAGCACCTTTTCTTTCTTTTTTTTGTTTTCTTCTGAGTTGCAGAAATGTATTCTGTAAAATGTCCCCATCTTTTGACCTTCAACCTAGTGTTACTTTATGAAGGACGTTCACGAGTTTTATAATCCAATAGTGTAACTTTTTGTAGAATTTGCTCTGCTATGTCCAATCGAAATCTCCCAATTCCGTTTTTGTTCGTATTGTTGATTTTTTTATATAAAACTTATGAATTGTAGAGTGCAATGTCAACCATATAAAAAAATATTTTTTGGTATCCTTTCATATATTTTCACATAACCGGATTTTACCCAACCGGAACATTTCCCAAAAGTTCATATTCAACACTTCTTCAAAAACCTCTAATGACTTAGGATTAGCACCTAGTTTGTGCAAAATCAGAGCATTTACACCAGGTATTTCCATAAATTTCTTTATTTTAGACACATTATCTATTTCCTTCCAAATCCATTCTTTTGGTGATGTGTCTGCCCTTCCAGAAGGTTCACTATCATCACTTATTAGTAGCCTAGCACGTTTTCGCCTTCTTGGTAATATTTCACTATCATCACTTTCAATATCAGTATTGTTATGCCAGGATTTTTGATTCTAAATTTAATTATTGGTTCAAAATTTATGTAATAGCTCAAAATTTGTTATTTCCCCCTTTCCCTTCAAAATCTTAAATTTATTTGTTGTTTTTGAATATTTCAGTGATTTATCCCCCTCTTAACATTAATTTGTTATCTTTTTCTTTGTTTTCATTATTCAAAATTATGCGCGATGCGTCTTCAAACATTAAAATATCTTTTGTTAAACTTTCGGCTTCCCGCTCTCGGGTTTTAACTTCATCCCACTTCATTCACGAGAGTGCAGAGAAAAGATGCATCTTTAAGCAAATTTCAGCCTTCTTGGCTTATCTGTTACAAACAGCTGCAAGGAGGGTGCCTACATCCGGTGGGGTTGCTGTACGGCGTGGTTGCAGCTTGGCGGAAATTGTCCACCTCGCAGTTCTTGGCATAACATCGTATATTTTTTCATGGTTTACGCGTGAGGTCAAGGCAATGACCATGATTTTCCTCAACAGAGATCAACTAGGGAGATATTTCTCCCCCTTTAGTTTCATCAAATGAGTTTTAATTTCAACCACTTTTATGAATCTATTTTGGTGGGGGCTATGGCAATCCTTGAATTTGTTACTTGAATTTTTATTGGTGTTTGTTTTTGTTATCATTGAGTTTAACATTTTGGGGGATGGACAGCTCGGGCAGACCAAACTCTGGCCTTCAGACCAGAGGGGATTCTGTACCTGGATTGTTTTAGTTATTGATGAGTATATAAATTGTTAACTGGGTCTTGAATTTAAATTTAATAGATGTAATTTTAAAAGCAATGTACTAAGAACCACTATACTTCTAATTGTTTAAGAATGTGTAAAATTTAACCTATTTATGTTTGGAAACACTTAAGATTAGTTGTAATTAATAAAGAAAATTTTAATTTAACATTAATTGAATTGAGTTTTTCTTTGTTGTTAGCTGTGCTAATTAATTATAATGAGGTCGTTTAAAGGTAAGTGGAAATTTTAGTTTGGTTAAGGTGTTGAAATGTATTTTTGAGATGTAAACAAGGTCGAGCACAGACCAAACAATAGTAATAATAAATAAAGAAGTAATTTTGATATTTAATAAAAGTAACTTTATTAAAAACTATGCGATCAGGCAAATGTAAATATAATAAATCTGAAAATTAAATAAAGGTAAAAATTAAAATAAGTCTAAATAATATCATAACTTTGTTAAATATAATAATCTTAAATAGAATAAATAATTAAACAGTCAAAAATTTTAAAAGGAAGAGTTTCCCTTCCAACAGTATCAGATAAATAGATACTTATTTCTTCTGATTCTTCATAATCGCTGCAATCACCTTCTGCACTACTTTTATCCATTATGGTGTTTCTTTCACAACACATTTTTCCTTTAGTAAAAATATATATTGACCAATGTTCACACTTAATGTTTACAAGAATGAAATCCGACTAACAAAATTTTGCTGTGACTAGTACCTAGTAGTTCTAACGATAAACAATATGTGATAATGATCTGTGATATTTACACAAGTAATAAAAAGGTATAGAATATTGCCAGATTCAATACACTAGAAATTTTAAACTAAATTAATTATTATCATATTCAACAGTAACTTTAGTCACATGACAAGTGTAGCTCGTCATTGTACAGTATGGCATGAAAAACCAATAACGAGTGTAGCTCATCATTTTGCCACAAAGGGTTAAATTGTTTTGATGGTAAAGTATGGTAAACCCTGAGTTTTATGAACACAGAAACTGCTTATGAAGACTGTTTTCAAAATTAGGATCATGCTCCTATTGCAGATAATATCCATGAACAGGTCTTATCCATATTATGTACTCGTCCATATTATGTGGAATAACTTATGCCCCTAACTGCAACAAGAAAACCCACTGTGTGCCAAAATTTTCCGGCACTCTCAATCTCAATTTTCTCTGGGTATGAAGTTGGACATTGCATTCTAAGCTTAATTGCTCAGAGCAGTTTTGAGAACCTCTATAGAGACTGACAAAGTGAGTTCTACTATGCAGCTGGTTCCAAATTTTCAGAAGTATCTAAGAAATTTTACAAGTTAGTTAAAATTATTTAATTTACATATTATAAGAAATGCAAATCTTGTGTGTAAGAAAATGCGTTTGATTGTTTTTAAATATATTTGTTTTTTAGCCTGCTTCTGCTGCAGATATTGAAGCCTTCATCAGAACTGGAAGAGGTGCAGTGTTGTCTAAGATAACTGAACAAAATATGTATGATCCTTCTGTAAGTACTGTATTTTTGTTTAAATAATGTTTTACTAGTTTGAGATAATTATGTATGACTTATTATCTTCCTCATACTACAGAATACAATATAAAGTGTAGTTTTCATGAAAATGTTCAATTTTGAGGCCAATATATGTTTTAAGACTTTCTAAACAAATTTTAACTATTGTGATGTCCATCTATTCGTCAGTCTGTGGTTAGTTTTTTGTGTACACAATAGCTACCACAAATATTAATGAATTTTTAAGGAATTTTATATCTGTCTATGTTACACAAAAAATGTAGAACTAGATAGAAGTTTTTGAAATTCTAGCGAAAACTTCGAAATTTTATATTTTTTTAACATGACAGCATAGGACAACATTTTACATAAATATTCATAAAAGGAATTATTTATGACTCAATGATCATGAAACTTTATTTTTCATTACTATGATTGAAACTGTTGTCTTGATACAATTTTTGTGTTTGTGATGTCATTGTGGCCCCCTTTGGGGAGAGGCACGTTACCCTCCCTCTCCGTGAAGGGGTACATTGTCAAACTTGGTATCAATCAAAATATTTTTTCTAGACCTTTAAAAATTAAAGGTAACGTGCTATAATTGTGATCATTTGGACCAAGAATACAGATTTTAGAAATTGTTTGAAAACAAGAATTTAATAAATCTTCAGTTGCTCAACATTGCTTTAATTCTGATCATCATTTTGAAATTTTCCATGAAGATTATACCAAAATGCATATCAATCTATGATCTTGACTTTTCCTCTTTTTTAAAATTCTAGTAATTTGTTTAATGACGTGTCCAGCACTTTATTTTATTTTCCCCACAGTCTGGCTGAGTGCACTGTAATTTTAAACTTTTTTCATTGTACCATTTTTGCCTATTTTTTAGCATTTTGGACTCTATGTCATATTGACTAGTTTTTATCTTGTTGGGACACAATTAATCTTCATCAGACGTATCTCGTCTTGCTTGGACATATTTATTGTGGTTTGGGGCACTCTAATTTTGTATTCTAGTTCTATGTTTCAGATTGTTGGACTATTTATCCTGCTTACTATCTGCTCTCGGGAGAACTCTTAATCTATTTATCTATGACTTATATATATATGTATAAATTAAATTACATGTATATAAATTAAAATATATATATATATATATATATATATATATGTAAATTAAAATAATAAAAACAAAAGTGCATGAGTGCAAAGCAGTAAACACAGCATCAAATCACGGGTAGTGTAATAACATGTATTTAATTACATTAAAAGCAAAAAGTAACGAGGAAGAGCTGGAAAAGTAGATCATGGAATGGCCAGGGAAAAAAAATAGATCAATGAATAATATATCTGCTAGAAATGTCTTCAGGGGTGCATTCCAGACAGATATACTAAAATCTGTTGTTTCTATGTTTGTATAAAAACACTTGGTTAAAATGTTATGTAATCTGTGCCCAACAATGGAATAAGCGAGATCCACAGAGAAACGACATATGAGGACAATATTCAACTTAGATATCATAAAATAACACATAATCATGAAAAATATAGTGCACAAATTCACAAGCATGAAAAAAAGGCAACTCACAAAGTTTAAATCGGCCACCAGCTTGAATAATCTTTATGTGAGTCTCACCACTTGATCCATCTTGAATGCTTACCATGCGAAAAAACGTGATGGAATGGACCAGATAAAAGGGAGTGGAAGTATTAGTAGATGGTTTTCGATGAGACAAACCCAAGAGTTCAGAAACTCACCGAGAAGTGACCAGATAGAACATTTGAAGTATATTTGAAGGGATAACACTGTTTTTTGGAGCTGGGGCCTGTTTTTAATTTATTTGCTTTTTAGATGTCCGCCTTAATGGTTTTATTAGTGTTTTTAACTTTTTTCTTTACCCACCGAAGCAGTTTATTTGCACATTTTTTGTGTAACCTAAGTTACTGTTTTTCTAGTATTTGCACATTTTTATTTTTGCCCGCTGGAGTGGTGTTTATTTTATGGTGTTTCTACTACTATTGAGTATCGTACTTATACTGCCATCTACATTGGTAGAAAAATTGTACATCTAGCATAGACTTTTAAGACAATTAATATGTGATAGTGTACAATTATTACTATCTAGACATTTGATTCGGAGCAAATAGTTAATTAGATTTGAAAAGCTTGGTTACTAAGGCAAGAAGAATAATGAGGAAAGAATTTTACAATAAATTTAAATTGATATCTCTTATCATAAATAGTAGTATGAATGAGTTATTTTGTATATAAATTGTGATATCAAGATAATTTACAAATTTGGAAGGGTGGGATTCATTAGGTATTAACTGAAGATTGGATGGATAAATATTAAGTGTGGTATGTGGAGCATGAAAACAAAGAAAAACATCATCAATGTAGCAAAAAATAGAAATGTTATGTGTAATCAGAGTGAATTGTCTTTCGCAAAAGGAAAGCTAAATATTGGCGAGCATAGATCTACTTGTGAATCCTTGTGGTACTCCAATTGTTTGGAGGTATACAACATTACCATGTACAAGATAGTTGCGAAAAAGAACAAATAATAAATTATTAAAAGTAGACGAGTTATATTTAGTAAGAGTATTTAATTTGAATATACCGAAGAGTTGTTTAATGACCGAAAATAAATCTTTGATGATGATGTTATTAAAAAGATCTTTAAAATCTAAAGTTTGGATTGGGTCAATGGCAGTAAAAGATTTCAGTCTTTAAATAAGTTCATAGCTGTTTCTGACGATGCAATGTGTTTTTTTAGAAATTTCATAAAATAGACTGTATAAGACTTTTAGAAATTTTTTATTAGCTTTTGTTGCGTAAGAGTTATGTCCACTGGTAACTGTTCTAAATTTTACTGGGTCCTTGTGAAATTTGGGTATGATTACTAAATATGGAATGTTTAAATTTTGATGAGGATAAAAAAATTGTTTGTACTTGAAAATAAGTTTTCGTTTTAAATCATGTATGGTTGTTTTTTGCAGTTTGAAGGTATTATTTGATTTAAATTGGATAATAATGCTTTAATGTAGAAATATTTGCAAAAAATAGCATAGTTGTTCGATGCAGCTTTGTTTAACATACGTAAAAACTAAAAATTGTTGCATTTGTGTAATTGTTTGTTTTAATTTTGATAATTGAAAATTAGACTTTGGAATATACATATGTGATATATATACATTACACACACACACACGTACACACACACACACACATATATATATATATATATATATATATATAATAAAAATATTATATAAAATTCCAGTGATAGATTAGAGGTAAGTTGTAACTCATATAACCATAACTTAAAATATAAGAATGTAAGAATATAAGAACGTATAAATATGTAAATAATAAAGATTCATCAATCAAGGGGAGAATGAACAAATATCAATGGTGAGAATTCAAAAATTGAGAAACAGAAAATGATCAAGCATAAAAGCCAAACACTTGGAAAAGCACTAGGTTTAAAAATGAAATCATTTTGAACAGATTCTTCTTCAGGGCCTAGTATCAATTTAAAATAACCAAAAAATGTTTGTTTCTGAAAATGGAGATAGATAATATCTATAAACTCCGTCTACTTGGCCTACAAGCTTAAAGATTGAAAAATAAAATTGGAATCAAATATAATGTACCTGAGAAAATTCTGCACATGTCGTCTTTTAAAGTATTAAATAAATAACGAGACTACTGTTGCCATTCGCAGAAGATAAAAGTGGAGATCAACAGTTGCCAATAGTGAGATATAAATAATAGTATTGCAAATAAGAATAAAATGTTATAAATTCACCTGTAAAAGCTATGTAATAAAGGGACATAAAAATAAATATATATATATACACACACACACCCTTCTGTCATTGGAAAATGATAAATGTGCCAACAGCACTGTTAGAAAAACTTCAGTTGTAAACAAGCACGTACGTGAATCACTTTCAGATCACTTGTTTAGAAGTTTTACCCCCATGGTCTGTGATCCTGCAAATTGAGACGTCAACTTCCGGTTTATGCTAATTTCTACTTCAACCGATTAGGGATTAGCATACTCCGGAAGGAAATCATTAACTTCAACTTTCAATGATACTTCACTATTATAGCTAGTACTTGTATCAGTTGATTATCTCAGTTATCTCCATGATCTGGGTAATCTTCATGATCTCCGTCATTCTTCATGACATGTCTTTATAATCATGGGTGATCGTTATCTTCATGTATGCCAGTTAAATGGCGATTTAAAAAGGCCGATACTGTTAGGCCTTACTGCTGCTAAGTCTCTTGATAAAATTGTAATATTGACAAGACAGTGTATAATATTCTACTCAACAATGTTACCATTTCTCGGAAGTATGGAAATGAATATGTTTTCTCTGCATTAATGTTGATGTTTTTTAAGTTCGTGAAGAAATAAAACTTCGGTATTTTTCAAGTTGACTACTTTCAATTCACACCATTGTGACGCTCTGCTACTATGGTTTTTTCTACAAATTTTTCACCAAGTAAAGAATAAATTCCAACAAGCACACGGTGTTCCCAGGTGGTGACCCACCCAAGTACTACTGCTTGACTTCAGTTATCTAACGAGCACCGGTGTTTTCAGCATGGTAGGGCCGTTGGCTGTATCTTAGCGAAAGTGAATAATTTCTGAAAAAAAATCATTGTCTTCTTTTTTCAAATTGTTGATCCTAATAAGATTTGTATGCTGTTCATGTTTATTGCCAAATTTATATAAATATCTCTCATTGCCTAATATATGTTAAATTTTTCTCTTATATTTATCAATCATCTTAGTGAAAGTAATAATTTCTGAAAAATTTTATCGCCATTTTCTTTTTTCAGATTGTTGATCCCAATAAGATTTTGGTTCTAGCTGTTGGAGATGCTGGTTCATCCATGGGAGGTTATTTCTATAAATTAATTACTATGGTTGTGAGGACGAATTTTAATAACACCCAGTATGAAAAACTCAACATCGTTTGGATACAACCTGAAATTTTCCCCACAATTCATTTGGCAAGTGCTTATTTCCTCTCTTTTGTTTTATGCATCGTGTTTGTTTATATGTCATGCTTATTACGTTATGTATTTTTTTTTATTTTTATATTTTTAACTTTTATTTTTATTTTATATTTTTAACAGACTTTATACTGTTTAAAAGTTAAAAAAAGTATATATAATTTTACAGTTGTATGAAATCTCATATTTGCATTTCGTAAAACTAATAGGATTGTCATAGCTTTTTATGTTCCCTACATAGTATAATGCATAGGTAAAGATTATAACTGTGATGGATTGAAATATTTTATTTCAATCTTTCAACATATCTACATGTTCTGGGCATCCCTGAACTGAATCGAACGTTTTTAGGTGTGTATCTGTGTGTGTAACCTTGAGTCTGTGAACATGATAACTTTTTAAAAATATGCTTTTTTCGAATAGAGCATTTCAATAAATATTTGGTACATTATTACAATCAGTGAATACTGGAATCCTATTGATTTTAAATGCAAACAAATGTTCAGAAGATCCCAAGATCTGGGCTCGATATATACAAAATTATCTTCACAGGCAGATCTGAAGAATAAAGCATCCTGGTCCAGTTTGTAAACAAATTTAGAAAAAATATTTTTTAATTTTCACAAAACGACAGACATTAAATAGAAAATTGTACATAATTATGCAAAATATTAAATTTTCATCGATTTGGTGTCATTTTGATGAATTTAGCATCATTTTATCAATTTGGTCACATTTTCTTCAATTTAGCGACATTTTAAAATATTGCCATGTGAGACTGTAAAACTGATAGTCCCACTTGGTGACAAATTGATGAAACATCATCACAATACTATCCCCTAACAAAACATAGTAAATTCAATTTACTTAGCAAATTTATCAATTTCAAGATATTTTTATGGATTTACAAACATTTATATCAATTTGGCAACATTTTAAAAATTCGCTAAATGTGTTAAAGTAGGACAGTTGGACTGACAGACAAATGCTACTGAAACATCATTTTAGTACTCGCTTCTAACAAAACAAAATTAATTTCATTGATTTAGCATCGTTTTTATCAATTCAGCACATTTTCGTCAATTTGGCAACATTAAAAAAGAAATGCCAAGTTAGTGATATCCCGCAAAATTTGTAGATCTGAATTTGCAGATCTGAAAATTAAAACATCATCCTTATCCCATTTGTATATACTAAATGAAAACACTAAAATTGTATTAGAAGATATGAGAGAATCTTCCTCATAAAATGCTGATAATTAAATAACCATTTTGATTTTTTTAATACTTTTCATTGTTGAGTAAGAGCCTGTGAAAAATAAACCATGGTGATAGAGTTTCCATATAAATTCATGTTTCAAACCTGCGATTTTCAAAAGTGACTGATAAGGCGCAATGAACACCAAAGAAACTCAGGGATAGAGTTTCGATTCACTTTCATGTTTTAAACTAACAATTTCCAACCTTTTTCGTTTGGAGGAACCAGGGAGTTAGAGAGGAGAACTCCCAGGAAAAAGTTTCATTTTTCATTAATATGTCGACAACCCCTAGTCTTTGAAACTCGAAACATGGACTAAAATTTAAGTGGGGCTATTTTAAGACAATCCACAAAATTTCATTAAATTCCGTTCAGCTGTTCTTCCGTGATGATCAGACAGACAGATTTTCAATTTTATTTACATAGATTAATGTGACTACTACAGATGCTTTTTGAAAAGATGCAGAGTTTTATTCTCTTCTGATTCTGTTATTTTAATGTTTTTTTCCCTCCATCTTTCTCAGGTTATGGATGAACTGGAAACTACTCTTGGAATTCCAAATAGATTACCTGCGCTTGGTGCACTCAATGTTTCTACAGTAAGTAGTTTTTATATTATAGCACAACGTGCACATAGATTTGTGGAAAAGGTTGGGGAAGGGACACAAGCAGTGACATATTGATGAGCACAATGTCATCAAGAACCAAATATTTTTCAGCAAAAACAGAAATTCGCCTCTGTCCTCCTATGTTACCAATCTACCAGGATTGAAAAATAAAAGCATGATTCATGTTTGATGTTGAACAATGCAATGAGCCAGCTTACTAGAAATGGTGAAAATTGTACAGAGGCGTCATTTTTAACAGTAGCTAACACCATGCAGCATTAATTACTTATGGTCAGCGAATATGAGGAAAGCATTTTTTCTTAAATTCATATGTGATGTCTGCTATCCCTTACTTTATTACAAGTTCCAATGTAAATGAAATACGTTATATAATGTACATAAAAAAAAATCTAGTGAAATGTATTGCTTTAATTATAAAAAGAATAAATGCAATATAAATTTTTAAAATCATTGAGTGAATGACTAGCTAGTAAAGTGCCTGGTCTTTAACTACAAATAAACAGTCTTAAAAAAGGTCCCTTTTCGAAATTACCCCCTTTCTAAATTCATATTGATTCATACTTTTTTTAAGCCAAGGTAGACTACATACCAGAGGCTAAATCTAATTACCAAATGGTATTCATTCTTTTACCTCTTCCTATTGCATATTCATTACTTTCACTTAACATAGACATAATTACACTATTAAATTATAGCTGGCAATATATCCAAGTCTTTACAGAATCAAATATCATGCCTTTGAATAGCTGTGTTTCATATTTCTTCATCCCTATAATGTTGGTCATTTAGAACCTTGTAATTTCATATCTTATGATACTGTCACTGAATATGTGGAATAATCCTTGCTTTGACCACTTCAATTCTGATCTTTAGACCACTAGCATACATTTTGCATGCTCCCAAATCATAAGAGATGGGCCCCACTTATGCAACTGCTTTTATTAACCTAACATCATGTAAAATTGTATCCTTCACCTTCCTTGTTCTGATAGGATGAGGGGAGGATAATGTTGTAATATTGATGTGATTGGTCAACTATTCAAATCTTCTAAAATAAAGCACACTTGCAATTAAATGTATGTGGACTGCGATACCCCATATTATATATATATATATATATATATATATATATATATATAAACAAACTTTTAAAATATTCTAAGAGTAAAAGGAATTTAAATGTTACATACTAAGCATGTATTATATGTTAGCAATACATTATCATTATCATAACTGTACATTAAAATTACATCTCTTTATTGCACTAATTGAGGAATATAAATAAGATAAAATTAGTAAGTTAACTATAAGAGTTAAAGTTGAACTTGAGACATAGTACAGCACCCAAAATTAATTAAAAGAATTCAGATTACTAGATTAAGAATTCAATGAAGTGCAAGTCAGTAAAGTAAAAATTAGTCTGTGTAAACAGAAAGACAATCTGTATGAATTAAAACTAATTTAAAAAGAATGAATAACAATGGATAGAAGGCAATGAAATAGGTGTATAGCTCAGTTATATATAATACAAGTAAAATAAAAATTATTCAATTATATCAGGGGCGGCATTTCAGCATTTAATTTGGGGGTGCGAGATTTGTATAAAAATCCACAATATGAAATAAATAAAATGTTCGTTAATAGGGAGGGGAGAGGGATCACAAAATTGAATTGATGTTGAGAAAAATAATTGTTGTTAACATTTTTGTACATAATTGTATTAACATAATTGTTGTTAACATAATTTTTCTAAATACAAATATCTATATTTATTTATCTGTTATTGAAGTTTTAAACTCAGGTTCTTAGAGTCTGGATGAAGAGAAAAAAATTTTGTTACAATATTATCATAATCCAGTGGTATATCTTGTTCTATAGCTAAAATAGCTAAAGATGAAAGTCTTTCTTGTACCATTGTACTGCGAAAATAATTTTTCAACCTCCTGAGACACGAAAATGACCTTTCACAACTGGCTGAGCTGATTGGCATAGTCAAAAACAATTTAACTAATAATGTTATGACAGGAAATACATTTTTTAAATTCCGTTTTTCAAAATAATCCAGGAGACTTTTAAAATTTGGATGGTCTATGTTTACATTGTTCACCATTGAATAAAACAGTCTCAATTCACATAGCAATTCCCCTTTCTGGAAGTTATATACTTTGCATAATGGTTGAAACTTTTTCTTTTTCTTTTCCGACATCTGATCCGGATAATGCTGAACTAAGGGCAAACAAAACGGATATATTGTTCTCATTAAATCTTGTCTCAATTTCATTAGATAATGAATCTATAATTTCATATTGAATATGTGATATGATTTAACATCATCATGGGGATTTTTTTCACCTAATTCGCTTGGAATTATTTTGCGCCTTTTCAGTTTCGGTCCAGAATAAGAAAAATTTGGGGGTGCAACCGCGGCCCCTATTTGCCGCCTCTGAATTATATATGTACAGTACAACCTCGAAAATCCGGACTCGTCCGGACTTTGCCGATTCCGGATTTTCGATTTTTCCGGATTATAGAATTTGAATAAAATTCAGATTTGATATTAACTAAATACACTATAAAGCACTATTTTTAGTAAAAATAATGGCAAAAGTTAAGTTTAAGTTAATCAATTAAAACATATTATTTAATCTAAAAAATAGGGCAAAAGAAATTTCTAAGAAAAAGTATACACATTAATAATTTAGAATGTGTGAATGAAACGAAATGATAAAATTCCATTTTATCATTTCATTTAAATATTTGAATTAACATTTGTTATTTCATTAATTTTGGTTTATGGAAAAGCAGTTTTCTTTATTCTGTAGATGGACATTACTTCTGCTCGGTTATAATGCTTCTTTGTTCAAGACCTTTAATTGCATGGTCGATTTTTTGCATAAGATTATCAATGGGTATTTTTTCTTCTCCACATTTATCGTCACTACTTCGATCTTTTTTATTTAATATCATATCGCGAATTTCGCCATCATTCAATTTATTTACGATTGGCGCATCATCACCAAAGTGCAGAACTTCCGTTATATCGGCTTTGTCGAGATTTAATAAAGCGCCGGAAGATTTAATGCAGTGCTGAGATTTAATAAAGATCGAGGATTAGCACTTTTAACGATATATTTAAAGGTGTAAATGTGTTTAAACCATTTTCGCTATTAATGAACGAAAAACAAAAAATAATAACTTTAAAGTTTTATTTATTATCTAGCATCTATATAATATTATGTTTAAAAAGACTGATGACTCTGAAAAAAGTAAAAACTTTATTAGTAATAGTCAAATGTGTAAAAAATATAGCAGTAGATAAAATAAATATCTTTTCCAAAAAAGAAAAATATCTCTCCTCTCAATGATTATTCTAAATTACGATGAGTCATTACTAGGTTACAGCAGCACCCGGACGTGGTGGGGCAGGGAAAGCGAAGAAAGGAATTTGCTTAGTTCCTAATCGTAAACACAGCCGACCCCTTTGAGAGGTCTGTGTGTTAATGACCTTGTTGCTCGGTTCTGTGCAATACGATATTATTTAGTTATTTATTTGCTATTTATAGTATGTAAATATGGCTTTCTAAACAAAAAAGGCAAAATATACAGTCGATTTCAAGCTGACACGTTCGACGAGAACGAAAAAATCGTCAGATATCGGGAGGGGGAGGAGATTCTAAAGACAAAACAGAATACATTGAAGAATGGAAATCGTACTACGAAGTGAATAAAATAAATTTCCGTAAGCGTTAATATGAATTCTCGGGATTTTTAGATTTAATTGAACATCTGTGATAAAATGTTACGATAACGTTTTAAAGTGTTTAATATTAAAAATTACATTGTTTCAGAAAAATGTCTTTTTCAATAATGAGAAAAGGAAATTTTGATAATAAAAATTCCGTATTTAAATAACGATGTATATTTTACGCGAAATAATTCATCAGGAGTTGTGACTTGAATAAGGGGGAGGAGGGATTAACGCTAACAACTCAATTCACGCTCCAACCACGAGCCTATCTATCTACTGCCGTCCATCTAAACTTTCGTTTCATTTCCGGGTTCAGAAAGTCGACCGGAAAATGCGGTAAAATAAATAATCTTACCTTATTATATCTTTTTTAAATCCGCGACTTCGTCAGTCCGGGGGGGAAAAAAAACGAAAATTTGGAAAACGTCCGGATTTTGGAGGTTTCCGGATTTTGGATATCCGAATTTTCGAGGTTGTACTGTATATATATATATATATATATATATATATATTTCATTATGAAAAATCTTTTACTTCCACAGATTATAAAATTTACAGATATGTTGATGATCTGATTTGTTTGGTCTTTACAGAAAACTGTGTCATAGATATTCTATCTGGATAATTTGGAACTAATTCCTAATGAAGCCACTATTAGTAAAAACATTAATTTTTTGGATTTAAATCTTACTATTGAACCTATTAATAGGATAGTTGCTAATTTATATGATAAAAAATACTTTTTTAACTTTAATATTAATAAATTATTACCTTTTAATTCCTGTAACTCGATTCAGTTGTTTAGAAATATTATACTTAATCAGCTCTTTAGAATTTATAGATTATCTGATAAAAAATTTCATGCTATGCATATTAATAAACTTAAAATTACTAGCAAATTATATAAATATCCAGCCTATTTAATACATAGAATAGTTAAAAAGTTTGGAATGGTAGATTATACTTAAATTCTCTCCTTAGTATCTTATAGCCTGACATCCACTTTCTCTTGAATAAGCATTACCCTGTATTTACATGTTCTTACTGTTGAATATCACCTTTTATTGCCTTTTCGCATTACTGTTATTTCTTTCTCACGAATAGCAACAGCAGTTCTCAACTTTTTATTTTTTTAGATTGGCAACATTAGTTTTTTTATTTAAGGCTCCAATGGATCAGACGTATGCAGTGTTTTTTCGGGTATTCTTGTATCCTATTATTTTTCAATCTTTATGCATGTTGTCCAGGTTATCAAAGTTTATAGATATAATCTATCACTGATATCAGAAACATGCATTTTGTGTTCATTTTTATGAAATACTTGGACTTAAAGAGTTTTATTGAAATGAACAATTCATTATTAGGCCTAGGGCTTGTCCATGTGTAAAGCTTTCATGCTTGGATTTTATTTGATATTATTTTATCGATTCCTTTCCATTGATGTATTTTGTTTGTCTTCAGCTTGATGACTAGAGGTTTGCATTTATATTTTCCACTTGATTGATGATTCTCGGTTTCATACTTTTATTTGTAAGGCATTTTATAATGTTGGGGTTTTTTGAGTTGAAAATTTTCTCTATTCTTTCATTGGATTTTTAAACTTTTATTATTATAGTGTGTATATATATATATATATATATATAAAATTTTGAAGTGAAGTCTAAAAAATCACAGTACTTTTTTAGTGTAACATTTATCTCATTTTATTTTTCAATTCTATCCATAACCACCTGATTTTCAGATCAAAAACATTCTTTCATTATTATGAATCATTTGTAAAAGTCTTTAATATACTTGTAAAAAGCTCACCCTTCCTTACTTGTGATCATTCTTATAAAATATCGCAAAATGTTTATCAAGTGTTTTTTAATCAGAAAAATCTAAAATATGTTTATTTTGCTCAAATATAAAGAAATGTTTATCAGTGACTGCAGAAATTTTTTTTTATAAACATTTCTCAATATATCTGATATTGTGTTGAAATCAAATTACATTATATTATGTGAAATTTGGTAAAACTTCATAAAACTTCATAACCTACTTTTTTTCACAGTGCTTCAATTTTTCCTGTAGCTCTTAAAAGGTGCTTGCTTAAAAAGTACTTTTTTTAATGAAAAAGTGCAAGAACCCTGTTTACTTACACAACCTTTTACTTGAAAGAGTTTAGAATGCAATTTTGAATTAGAATGCATAGCATGCATAAAGGTTAATACTTGTAATTGCATAAGTGAAATTAAGCTTATAAAAAAAAAACCATTTCATTTTTAGTAGAAATAAAACAAAAAGTTTTATTTAAAATAAACTAATAAATATGTATGTTAATGTTTCACATTGTGTATTTTTGATGCAATGCAACATTTCACATTATTAATTTTGAGACAATGCAATTTATAAATGTTTCACATTGTTAACTTTCAATGTTAATTTGTTAAATTTCATGTTCAATTTTCAATGTGTTAAATTTCATTTATCAATGTTTCACATTGTTAATTTTGAGACAATATAATTTATTTACATCTTTCAGTGAATTGAAAATATTTCCAAAACCAAAGTTACAATATTGAACTTATTTACAATAAAAAAAAATGAAATAATTAGTAGTTGAAAGTAGGCTACAATAGATAGACAATTTTAATAAAATATTTATGACAAAATGTGGTAGTTTTGATGATATACAATTTATATTATCAAACTGTCATTAGACACTTCTGTATTAATATTCTTAAACTTCATGAACTAAAATCTTCAAAGTTTTCCTGTATTTTATCAGTTCATTTTTGTTTACTTCTAGTTGCAAAGTTCATGGTTCAACACAGCATCATTGGACAGCTCTGGTGCCAAGACTGCTGATATCCAGAATAGTTTATTGATCCAGGATTTTCTTAATGGAGTCATTACTAATACTCTTATACCTGTAAAAATTGGTAAATATGCATTTTTTTTTTAATTGCTTTTGGGAAGGATTTCCAAACCTGATGCTGGTGATGACCTTCTTAGGAATCCATAAGACTATGCAGTCATAAAATAATTTGATTAATTCTTATGCACAAGAAATATAAACACAAAAAAAAGCAAACATAATGTGACTTAATAAACAAACATGTGTTTATTACATCTATATAACAGTCTAACATGTTTGTGTCCTGAATATTCTATTTGATTTTTCTTTGAAGTATGAGAATTGCAAGAAAAATAATTTTTCAAGTGCACTTCCATTGTAACCAAAACACTATATATCTGATATTTTCCAGAGTTCGCTTTCTTGTTTTGAAAACAAATATATATATATATATTTTAATTTAATATTTTGTAAATATAAATAAATTTTTTATAAATTTTTATCAACATTTTGCCTAATATGAAAATTACCTAATATGCATTTTACCCAATATGCAAATATGAAAAACTAACCTATAAATAAAATCCTGTTTTTATATAAAAAATTTATTTTTAAAATTATAATACACACATGTAGATTTTTAAAATGTTTAGTTTTTCTGTGCATTAAATATATAAAATTCAACTTTTCTTAACTTTTATATAGAATTCAATGGTAACACACTATAAGCATAAAAATATATGAATTTGTTATAAAATATGTATTTTCTAGCTGTCTTCTTTTCTTACATTATCATACCTGCCAAATGATTTGTCCGTACAATGTACGAAATTTGTTTCATTTTTACGATTATACGAAATAATCAAAAAATGTACGAATTTAATAGTTTTATTCGTAGGTTAGTGAATTCTAGTGACTTTGCGCTAGATTTGGTGGAAAACCGCTAGTTTTAATAGAAAATCGCTAGTTTTGGTAACATCAACTTGAAAATATGAAAAACATTGATTGCGTTAGTGTTGCCAGTTTTGAGGAAAATTGGGCTTTTTATTTCCAGTTTTCTAAAAAAAATCACTAAGTTTGGCAACAACATAAAATCCATAAATTCTATATCAGTGTTGCCAAATTGAACCGATGCGTGCAAATTCGGCTACTTTTCATTAGAGCTTTTCCAAGATAATTTGGGATAGTTTTGAACAAGTTGCGTGGCAACGCCTCACAGGGTAAACAACGCAGCTGCCGTGGCTTCCAAGATAATTTGGATAGTTTTAAACAAGTTGCATGGCAACGCCTCACAATGTAAATAACACAGCCGCCGTGGCTTCCAAGATAATTTGGATAGTTTTAAACAAATTGCGTGGCAATGCCTCACGGAGTAAACATCACAGTCGTCGTGGCGCCATTTGCATCTAAAATTACGTCTGTGGATCCAACTCTATGTAATTCACTTATAGTGATTGTGTCTTGTGGCAAAATGTCCAAAGTAAAGCCTAAACAATATTTCCAAGTGTTTAAACAATCCTACACTCGGGAGTTTTCCTGTATTGTGCAGTCTCGCAAAGGTGTGCATTTTGCCTTTTGTTCATTGTGTGCGAGTGATATAAGCATTTCACATGGTGGCTGAAACGATGTAAAAGTACATGTGCGTTCCAAAAAAACATTGTGATTTTGCATTTAATTTTGAAAAGAATTCAAATGTTGGATCTTTTTTTTCAAAAACCAACTGAAGATAACAATGTTATTAAAGCAGAATGCCTTTTTACTGCATTATTTTATTGAACATAACCTTCCTGTTTCCGTTGCTGATCATGCTGGACCATTGTTCAAAAAAATGTTCACTCGCTGTGAGACTGCTAAAAATTATGAGTGTAGAAGGACAAAGACTAGTGCTGTTCTGAATAAAATGGCTTCGGGTGGAAAGGACTTGCTTGGTGGACTTGCTAAAGGTGACTCCATTCTCTATTGCAACTGGCGGAAGTAATAGCAATGATGGTCAGTTGTATCCAATTGTTGTTAGTTTCTACAATGATGAAGTTCGGGAAATTGACTATACTGTGCTTGCACTACCTGTTTTGTCAGGGGACTCAACCGGTCGCAATATTGGAAACCTTTTTCTGGACAACCTTGAATCGAAGAAAATTCCTTTTGAAAACAACTGCATAGCTTTAAGTTCAGATAATGCACCAGTAATGATTGGTTCCAAGAATGGTGTGGCAGCTGTTTTAAAAAATGTGAACCAAAATTTGGTGGTAATTGGCTGCCCTTGCCACTTGATTTATTTGGCTGCTTAAAAGGGAGCAGCTGGTCTCCCAGTTTCTGTCAATGAAATTCTGATCGATATTTTTTATTATTTGCAAAAAAGTGGAAAAAGGAAGGAAACATTAAAACAGCTGCAAGTATTCCAAGAAAAAGAAGCAAAAAAGGTGTTGAAACATGTTTGTACAAGGTGTTTATCTTTAGGAAGAAGTCTTAAACGAACGGAGTTATGGGAGATATTACTTAGTTTTTTTAAAAATGAAGTAAATGATGCTAGAGTAAAGAAGAGTAAACCTAAGTCCTTAAACAGCTCTTCCACCTCAAAGTCTAAGTCTGAAAGAACGTCCGTTTCTCAAAAACCTACAGCTGCGCCAATTAATGTTAAGTAACGGAAAATATCTGTAATGTTTAGTCTTGATGATCCACTTGCAAAAAAGAAAAAAGCTGTTAAGGATATTGAGACCTCGATGTGTGTCTCTAGTAACAGTAAGAAAAACGTTGCGTCAGGACCAAGTACAAGTGCGCATTTAATCTTAACCCGTGAAGAAAGAATCTTCATGTTTCTATCGTCAAACATTAATAAAGCTTACTGTCTTTTCCTAAATTTTATATTGCCTACATTTGATGATGTAAATATTGTCCTCCAGTCAAAAATTCCAAAAATTCACCGCCTTAGATCTATCCTAATGGACTTGTACAGGGGCTTGTTAATGAAATTTGTAAAAACAGAATTTTTAAAGAACTGCCAGTTACTTGAAGTAAATTACAGTGATAGATGTAATCAAAAGGATGATTCTGAATTAATGATAGGTAGTGCAACTTCAAAAGTTGTTCAGGACTTTACCTCTTCAGAAAAATCAAGGTTTTATTCTTCAATACGCTCATACTTCAGTAAGAGTTGCGATTATATTTTACATAAATTCCCTCTTGATAATGAGATTTTGAAACGTGCACAGGTTGCAGATGCTTAGTCTTTTGAGAATCGTTCATTTGCAGATGTTAAGTATTTTATTGACAGATTCCCTATTATGTTGCATATCAAAGATAGTGAGATTGAAGAAGAAGTGATAGACAAGCTGCATGCTCAGTTTTCTGCGTTTCAGGTAGATGATATACCAGAACATCTTAAAGAGGAACGAGTAGATACTAAATGGTCTTGCATAAAAGACATAAAATCGGCAAATGGTACTTTAAAATACAATAGGCTTGGCAGAGTTATGTTATCAATTTTAACTCTGCCACATGGAAATGCTGAATGCGAACTCATGTTTAGTCAAATAAAGAAAAATAAGACACAATTTCGTAGTTCGATGTCTGATGCAAATTTAGAAAATTTGTTAATTGTTGAGACCATGCAAAGAGGAAAATGTTACGAGCAAAAATATGAAGACAAATTCTTAAAAAAAGCAAAGTCCGCTACCTGTGACATGGTTAAAAACTCTAGCAACCAAATTCTTGGCCAATAGATGTCATTTTTATGTTACAGTGTTGAAAATTAATTGAATGTCTTTATATCAAGGTACAATAAAGGTTAATTTCATTAATTTCCTCAGTTGCATTGCCTAATGTTTTCGCATATGAAAATTGTACTAATTTCAACATTTTGAGGTTGGCAGGATTTTTATTATCATTTTAAATTTATTATTATAATTCATTGAAAAAGAATAACATAAAACTAATTAAAAGTTTAATTCTTAAAGAAAAAGTATATTTTATTTACATCTTTTACATACGTGTCATAATAATCAGCAATTGATATAATTGGTTCATAAAATTTTACTTTATAAAATTTTGTAATTTTTTTTCCCTCATTGAGTGCTGACTGTATCTTTAAAAAGAACAATATAATTTTATGTTTCTAAATTTCTAGGTTCCCAGTCATTTGTCCAGCTTCCAGCTTCACAGACAGTTTATGAGAATTCCGATGCCACTCTTGAGTGCGTAATTGAAAACCCTGTTGGGGACTGCTTGTGGCTGAAAGACGGGCGAAACATTGGTTACAACCTGGACAGATATCCACACTACAACTGGCGAGGGGACAATCTTATTGGTGACTGCAGTTTGGTGATTTCTGGTGTTCAGTTGGGACGAGACAATGGTGAATGGGTTTGTGAGATGACTGGTGATGATGCTAATCCAACTCTAACCTCTCCTCCAGCAAAATTGCTTATTATGACACGTAAGTAAAATTTAAATAATTATAACATATTATAAAATAATTGCTTAACTAGCTAATATTATTAAATGCATTGAATATTTGTTTCATTTAATCACCACATTGCATTATTTAATCAACATGCAGTGAGTGCTTAATTTCAGGTCTACAAACCATCCCACTTGCGTGATTGGATGTCTTTTAAGTGTAGATAGAACATTTTTAACAAAGATAATTTTATGAAACTTAGCTTGTTTATGCTGAGGTTTTTTTTTTTTTTTTCATTTATTTGAAAACTGTTACACAAATTAGTATAACTGCTAATAAACTTGGATTTTGATTAGAAGTTTTGATAATAATTTTCAAATCCTTAAGAAGAGCCCTGTAATAGCACATCCTAAGATAACGAAAATTTGAATAAAGTTATATCCAACTATGATGTACTAATTAGGACCAGAGAACTTGTGCATTAAACAAAAATTGCATTACAAAAGCTTATATAGTTTCATACTTAATGTTTAACATGGCGTTTTAGCCTTATTTACATATATTTTGGCATAAATGTGTGCCAATATTTTTTAATCTTGTACATTATAACAAATTCATTAAGTGGATATAAAACAGAATATTACCTGTATGAATCCTGTCGTTATATTCTGTATTCATAAACAGATTTAAATAAAATCAACCTTCACAAAATGACTCTATGATTTTGTGTTAATACAGTTTTGAAATTAACTTAAAACATCAGTAAATTCATTATATGAGGTGAAAGAAATTGTAATAACTTCTGCTAAGTTGAAATAGTTCTCTTCAGTCCAAGTAAGCTGTGGCCTACAAAGCCACTTAAGTTTCCCAATCTTGATATGTTACTGAATATGTAATTATCTTTCTCATTTCGACATTGTTTTTATTCTGACTAGGTCATAAAGAAATGGAATGGGTTACAATGTAAATTTAGAATTACTGAAGTACTTGTTGTTGACAAAAGTAATGTATTTTATAGAATTTTAGCATGTAGACTGCTATTAACCATAACTGCCAGAGTTTTAAATAATACTTAATGCCTGGAATTTTTTTTTCCTATCTAGTGTTTGATGTTATCAATTATATGCCGCATACAATGCTACATGTTTTCTGCACTTTTAATACACAATCACCTTCAGAGGTCTCTAAATATTAAAAAAGTGCTTGCATGCATAATTGTTGAAATAAAATTCAGTACAAACTTAGTGTCTGATAATAATGTAATAGGAATTAAATATAAAAATTTCTAAAAAATTATTTGAAAATTTTGATGTACTAGAATAAATTATTTGGCATTACCAGAATCTAAAAGCACCCACTACATAAATATTACAGATACAGATTACCCCCTCCCCCCAATTTTCAAATTGCCTATTTTAAACCAAAATCATTCCTGCCTAGCTGGAAACTTGTCTTGTGGTGTCTTGTCTTAAAACATTCAAACTGTTTTTATAAAGATTCTTTATACATGCTTGAAACCAATATTTTGACTTAAAATTCGATATCATAGCTATTTTAACAGTAAATAGGGCTAATTTGTCTTATTTGTTATGTACATTACATATGAATGTATTACACTAAAATATTATGTATTCCAAATTTTGTAATTTTGGAAGTTTTTAAAACATTGACTTGAAAAACTCACGGAAGTTTTTTAGAAAAAATCAGAAATTTTATTTCTTTGTTTCAGCAAGAATCTTACATAAAATTCAAATAATTTCATTAACATTCATTATCATATAATAAAAATTAAAAGTATCACAATACTTATAATAAAAAATTAAAAATATGATACTTTTAATTTTTTATTATATGCTGCTTTTAAAGCAGTTATTTGAATTTTATGCTTTAGCAGCAGGTTGAGTTGTATGCAAGAATCTTGCAGTTTATTTTGAGTTTCCACAACTTACAGTGGTGTACATGTTAAGTTTTTCTAGCAAGTAATAAATGATAACCATATCCTATTTGATCCTTTGTTCAAGGTGCTATACATCATAAATTTTGCCCAAGTTCCTATTCATTTTGGGTTCATAACATGTACCTCACAAAATCCAAATTAAATGTTTCCCGTAACAAGAAATAGAATACGATTAATAAAATTTTTCTCAATAACATAATATATAGATTTCAACATTTTTTAAAAGTACTATCCTCTGCATTATTGCTAAACATATTAGTAGCATGTTTATTACATTGTATTACTGCTAACTTAGAAATACCAACTTAGCAACAGAGTGAGAAAACAGAAAAATGTAGGTTACAAGTTGTAGAGCATTGTCAATACTACCCGACATAGAAAATGCAATACCATGAAGCTTTGGCCGTATAATTATGCAAATTGCGAGACCAACGCAGCTGGCCAATGTATGCAAATGACCTGCAATGCAAGTGGGTCACGTGATTAGAGCGCAGAATAAAAAGGATAGAAACGGCAGATGAGCCAATAGTTCTTGCTGTCTGTCACCTATGAAAACCCATTTTCCGAGCTGAAGTTGAAGAGATGCCTGGCTGCCGCCAAAGTCCTTTTTAGCATTTAGACAAGCGTGCGAGGAGATTAATTTTAGACTTACGTATGTCTGGGTGGTCGTACTAGTGTGTCGCCACTGAAACAAGTGTAGATGCGTCGACTGTGTAAAAGATTTGGAAAAGATATATTGAGGACATGTGAATCATCGCAGTGGTACAGGTCTATCCAGATGTATGTCAGCACGCACTGATCGACACATTCAAAAGCGTGCAGTGGCGGCCCCACAAACGAGACTGTAGACATTATGCCGAATTTGCAGGTACTTTGGATATTCCAATGCGAGAACAGTTTCTCAATGAATGGTTGAAAGCGGTTTACACTCAAACCATCCTTTATGAAGACTGCCATTAATAACAAGACACCGACATGAGAGAGTGCAATGGTGTCGGGCCTGAGCCTCTTGGATGACTGAATGGGACAGGGTAGTGTTCAGCAATGAGTCTCGGTTCTGTTTGTCGAATGGCACTCACCGTGTGAGAGTCTGCAGGCCACTTGGAACCAAATCCAATCCAACTGTTGATCGCCATACTGCTCGACAATGTGGTATCATTGTTTGAGATGCCATCAGCTTCGATAGCTGGTCACCTCTGGTTCGTATCAGAAGCACAATGACTGTGCAACGATATGTGGATTAGGTGTTGTGGCCAGTTGCACTGTTCTACCTTCAGTGGTTGCAAAATGCTGTTTCTCAGCAAGATAATGTGACCACACACAGCAACCATCAGCAGACAAGTCTTGCAAGGTATACAGGTTCCTTGGCCTACAGATCTCTCACCCATAGAGCATGTATGGGATGTGATTGGCCATCGTTTGACTGCCTGGCCCCTCAAACAGAGAATGACCTGTGGCGAATGGTTGAAGGCATATGGACATCCATCCCTCAGGAAACTATCCACACACTCGTTGAATCTGTTCCTCGAAGGGTTGCTGCTTGTATCACCACAAGAGGTGGTCCTACTGCCTACTTGTCACCCTGTCTATGACATTACTGTGTTGCATTATCCTTCTGGAATTAACATCTGTCTGTGTGTCCTTTATCATCATCGCTCTTTTATGGTGTTGCATTTTCTGTGTCGGGTAGTGTAATTAATAAGAATCGACATCAAGAGTGTATATGTGGAACGAAGGCAATAAATACTTGTCTTACTTTAGCAGTTACTACATATGCAGCCATGTCACAATACCATTGAACAGTAATCAACTATTCACAAGTGTATACAAATAAAGTGGTACCCATCTGTGAGATAAAAAGCAATATGTGCAGAAAGGGATATACGAATTGACATACACTCATGTCCAATTGTTAAGCAACAAATGGAAAAATTAGCATATTCAGCGAAAGAAACAATGCCTAGCTATAAAATTTGCATACATGATAGGCATACACATACAGAAACTAGCCCATAGAAAACATTTAGCATACCAACATTTTTTAACAAGGGGTAAACTGCTAAAGTAAGACAAGTATTTATTGCCTTCATTCCACATATGCCCTCTTGATATCGATTTTTACTAATTACACTACCCGACACAGAAAATGCAACACCATGAAAGAGCGAATAGTGTGTGATGATAAAGGACATACAGACAGACATGGAATATATAAATATAAGTGATGTTAATTCCAGAAGGATAATGCAACACAGTAATGGCACAGACAGGGTGACAAATATTAGGTATAAAAATGGCCTGTTTCAGGCAGAGTCTGTATCTCTGTGTTACGAACTCCAAGACTCCATAATGAAAATCGAAATAGCCAAATTTTGGAAAACAGGTAGACAACATTTGAGTGATTCCAAATGATGGGAGGAATAGGGAGTCTCGAAGGGGGCCAGCAACAGTTGGAAGTAGCTTGAACCCTAAACCCTAAATGTCAATTATTCTGTTATTTGCTACCTGTGGAACTGGTATCAAAGTGAAGTAACAGTGTTGCAAAGACCAATAAATGGACATCTAAAGGTCATAACCGCTCAGGATAACCACAGGTCAATCACTGCACATCAGCTTACTTGCAGAGTCAGCAGGTGGAGCAGTATCTCAGCAAACTTGTCAATAAATGGCTGCAGGTCAACTGTATGCAAGACGACCAGTTGTTTGTGTCCCACTGATGCCCTTGCACAGAGGAGCGTGCTTAAACTTGACTTAGGGTGACCTCAACTGGCCTCTACAACAATGGAGTACTGTGCTCGTCAGGGATGTGTCACAGTTTGGTCTACAGCATGATTCCTGACAGTTATTGGTTTGGAGAATACCTGGAACTCACTATCACCATAGGCGCCGAGTTTTCAAAATTTCAGGAGGGGCCAATCCAATAAAGGTATATAAAAGATTCACAAAGTCGAAAAAGATATAACAACTTACAAGGCCGCCTTGAAGAAAGCAAGCATATGTCAGTTAGGTGACTACAATTGATTCGAGGTCATTTTAAGCCCGTACTTCAGGCCAAAAGAACAGTATGTGCCCTTAACAGACAAGAACGAACTGCCCAACGAACGGCAGTAGTGGTTGTTAAGAGCACATATTGTTATTTTGGCCTAAAAAAGGGGATTATAATGCCATCGAAACAACTGTAGTCACCTGACATATATATGCTTTCCCCAAGGAAGTTTTGTAAGTTATTGTCTTACAAGCAGCAGTTTTAGAGTGAGATAACGAGTGGTTAAGTCATGGGGATTGTACTCTTGAGGATCCGAGTTCGATTTTCAGCTTTACCTAAACTGCCCCCGTGTACCAGCACATTACATTTGTAGGTTTGAAAGTCCTTCCGAGCGGTTGGTAGCAAAGGAAGGAGTGTCGGTCCCTGTGCGGTCCCTGTGGATGTCGCCCCTGAATGAATGAATGAAATGAAGGTGGGTGGCTCCAGAAGAGCCCAGCACATCGACCAGAGGTCTATTGTACTACCCCAAAAAGTGAAGGTCCCTAAGAAAAGAGACCAGTAGCCGATGCGAAAATAAGCAGGCACTTGACAGGAATGTCGTTCAGCTCCCAGGGTTCAATCACATGACGACCAATGTGTTCGAATCTGTGAGCAGAGTAAGCCTCACATTCACATAGAATGTGAGCAGCAGTTTCTTCGCTGTGATTGCAGCCTCTGCAAAGCGAATCCTTGGTGACACCCATGATATTAAGGTGTCTCTTGAGGGTGCAGTGCCCAGTAAGGAGCCCAACAACTCTCCTGATGCCAGTTCTACTGAGCCTGAAAAGTTCCTTTTGACGTGTACTAGGGCAATTGCAGTTGAGAATTTTCGCTTGCCTTTGTCCCTTAGTATTACGCCAGTTCTTACATTGAAGCTTCCTGAAGATGTCATAGACAATTCTTCTAACAAGGTCATTGGGAATACCCAAGGCCGGCTCAGGGCCCACAAAAGGAGTACTTGAGCCTTTCCTAGCAAGCTCGTCTGCCAATTCATTGCCAGGAATGCCCGAATGACCAGGCACCCAGTACAGAATGACATTATTACTAGCAATTTTACAGAGTGCATTATAACATTCCCAGACAAGGGAAGACGTCACGGTGAACTTCCCCAGAGCCATAAGAGCAGCCTGACTGTCAGAACAAATGAAAATCTGGCTATTCTCATACTTTCTGTCATAGCAAATTCTACAACACATAAGGATGGCAAATACTTCAGCCTGAAAGACAGTAGCAAAATTGCCAAGCGGATAAGATAGCTCAGTGCCATCATCAAGGCAACAAACACCAGCACCAGTACTTGTGCCAATCTTCGAGCCATCTGTATACCATACAAAACAGTTCAGTTTATTGTAGGTTGGAGTCCTCTTCCAATCATCCCGTGAGGGGACAAGAATTTCATAAGGCTTGTCAAACGCAAATTTGACATGGATGCCATCAGGTGGCATACAGAAATAAGGATGACTAGCAACATTACTGTTAAGTTCGCCCCAAGATAAATACCTTGAGTAACCTTTCCAGAATTTCAGATATTTGAGTCTGTTCATGCAAATAAGTGCCTCTGCTTCAATACGCATATAGAGCGGATGCAAACCAAGTAAAAGTTCAAGAGTTGCAGTAGGGGTGGTTTTCATGCATCCGGAGATTGCAATGAATCCTTTGAAGATGAATCCATCCTTTGAAGCTTAACTAAATCAAGTTTAGCAGTTTCACTTCTAATTCTGGACCACCAAACAATGGATCCATAGGAAATGATAGGACAGATTATCATCGAGTAAATGGATAGCTCTGGGATTTAATGCCAATGGATAGCTCTGTGATTTAAGCCCCAGGTTTTCCCAATAGCATTCCTACAAGACCAGAAGATTCTTCTGCCTTTAGTCGTGCAGTAGTCCAAGTGTCTCTTCCAATTGAGTTCCTTGTCAAAGTAAATTCCCAAGAATTTAACCTCCTTGGAGCAAATAAGCTTCTGCCCAAAGAAGCAAATATTCCCAAGATTAAGTATGCGTTTCCTTGTAAACACAACTAAAGCAGTCTTCTGCGGATTAACTGTAAGGCCTGCATTTTTGCACCATGTCTCAACTCTCCTGAGAGCAGTAGACATCATGTCAGAGACAGTGTTTCCAAATTTACCCCTGGCAATGATGACAACATCGTCAGCATATCCAACGCAAGAGACGCCAGAGATATTGATGCTTTCCAAAAGAGAGTCCACAACTAAACACCAGAGAATTGGTGAAAGCACACCTCCTTGTGGACAGCCTGAAAGTGCATGCACAGTCATACTATCACCAAGTAAAGATGCACAGATATACCTGTTAGATACCAGGTTCTTGATCCAATAAGAGATCGTGGTATCAACACCCTTTCTGTCAAGAGCAGCAAGAATGGTGTCGATGGGTACCTTATCAAAGGCACCTTCAATGTCGAGAAAGGTAGCAAGAGCAATTTCCTTGGCATTGAAATTTTTCTTCAGAATAAAGGAGAGACTGTAAAGAGCAGTGTCCGTAGATTTGCCCGGTTGATAGGCATGTTGAGAATTTGACAAGGGCTTAGAGGCCAGAATCACTTCCCTTAAATACCTATCAATAAGCTTTTCAATAGTCTTTAAAAGAAAAGACGTAAGGCTAATAGGACTAAAAGATTTGGCCTCGTAATAATTGTCCTTTCCAATTTTCGGAATGAAGATTACCTTAGTATGCCTCCACGCATTTGGTATATGACCTAAGGCAATACAGGCTCTGTAGATACTGCAGAGAATGGGAGCAAGCACCTCAATTCCCTCCTGGAGAAGAATTGGAATGATGCCATCAGTTCCCGGAGTTTTATAGGATTTATGGGAATTAATTGCCCATTTGACCCTATCGAGAGTAACAATGCTCCTAGCAATGCTCCAACTATTGTCATCAGACGAGGACGTGGAGCAAGCAATACCACTGTCACACTGAACATAAGGATAAGAAACCGGAAAGTGAACCCTGAACAGCTCAGTCAGGGTCTCTTCACCAGTAGCAGTAAAGTCACCATTGGACAACTTGACAGTGTTAAGATTACAATTTCTGTCTCTAGCCATCAACTTAACGAGTTTTGCAATTGCAGGGGCATCATTAATACCTTTGCAGTACGTTCTCCAAGAATTCCTCTTGGAGTCCCTGACTGCTTTATTATAAGAGGTGAGGGCAGATTTATAAGTCTGCCAATCACCATTTTTCTTAGCTCTATTAAAGAGCTTCCTGCATTTCCCACGCAACCGGCTGAGCTCATTAGACCACCAAGAAACGATCCTTGGGGAGTCAGCTTTTGTGGTTCTACAGTTACTATGAAAAGAGTGGATAATGGCCTGTTGCACAAAGTCAACAGCCAAAATGTCGCTCCTACTGAGTTCCAGTCTAAATTAGATGGCATTATCCCGGCGGTAAACAGATATCTTATACCTTCGGGTAGGTTGGACGGTCTGGGTCAAGAGAAAGATATCAGCAGTTTTATTTATTGTATGATAAATATTTTTCATCTTTTTAGGCCTATTTGTATTTGTAAGCTAAGTTGATTAGGAAAATCCATATAGTTACTATGCATCTATATTATAATATATAATAATTACAATGGATTTTAATACAATAATTAACTAGTAGCAAAGCTGTTAATTAATCAAAAAAAATCTGAAAGTTAATACATATTAACACTTAATATCTCTTAACTACCTATCAGTTGATTTTGACACAATAAATCAAAACAATGAACCCAATACAAAAGTATCCAAATACTATTGTCTTAATATTTAAATATTTTAAAATTAAATATATAAATAAATTGATCATCATTATAACCACACATTCAGCTGAATTAAAAAATCTTTAAAACAAAGCAATTTATAAAAGAAAAATCTCATAAATAATATTTTTATGCAAAATTTGGGTGGCATGTTGGTTGACATTTCTTATCACAACTAAAACTTTAATATTTTTATCAGGGGAGTGGGCTGAGTATACCTCTTGGGGGGGGGGGGGGGGGGGGGGGGGGGGCTTAGCTCCCTCTGGCCCTTGCTTGACTACGATGCTGTACCAAACGTCCGGTGCTCACCAGGAATGAAACTACCCGCGGGGTTTGCAGCTTCAAACTGAATGGATGCCACCTGTAAAGACAGCACTTGTATATAGAATCGAGGAGTAATTACGGATAAGATCTCTTTAGGTAGACAAAAAGTCATCTCTAATTCATGGTAATCATTTATAGTTATTATTGGAGGGAACAGTTATTTTTTGGAAACGCCAATAACATAGCTGTAAATATTTCACTTCTTTTTGAATTAGGTGGTCAGTCGAAAAAGTTCTGGTAACCAGGTGTTTTTGTCATTAGCGTAAACATGTTTCCTTTGAGTAAAGAGGAGCTTGGTTTGTGTGCGAGATAGTTTAGGGAGCTATGGTAAGAAAAATGTGACAAGATTGAACTGAAATGTGACATTTCGTTGATAGGATTTTCTTTTAATTATTTTTATGTTTAAAAATTTCATTTTCTGGTATTTAGTAAAAATATGAAGTTAGAAAAAATCTTTAAATTTCACAGAGGGGTAATGCTCCCTCTGGAAAAGTTCAGCGGGGGCTTGCGCACTGTTGCATTTTGGTTATAGGCAGTGTTCTTCATGCAATACATTAGAAACCTAGAAAGAGATCTAAACAGATAACTTAAATGTTCATGTATAATTTGTGATAGCAGTGGGAAAGTAAAACAAGATGTAAATATTAACTTCCACCAGAAAATTTCTAAAGCAGTTGCTTTAAAAAAAAAATGTGCTCTTTAATTATCTCATAGCATACCCCTTGATGATAAGCTGTAAAATTTACAAAACTATACATAAACAAGTGAGCACTTTTCTTCCTTTTAACTTTAGAGTGGATACTAACAACTCAAGGCGATTAATATTTTACAGAAAAATACTAAATAAATATTTTGTATTATGGTAAGTATCTTTACTGATAACAGTAGTATGTATACATTTACTCCATAAATCAAAGGGGAAAAAACATCCCTGCAAAACTGTGTATAATGATGCAATATATACAGGGTATCCGGTGCTATCGGTGCCCAATGGCTATTTCCTCAACCGTTAGTCACAAAGATATACTTCCAATTGCAAAAATGTTTTAAATTTTAAAATCTATTATCTTAGAAACAGTTTAAACCAATAAATGCATTTCTGAAAGAAATACGAAATATAAATTTTTATACAGTACCCCGGTCCTACCAATTGTATTTAGGAAAATCATCCTCATACAATTTCATGAAAATAAAAAATAAAAAAAATCATCCTTTTACGACCAAAATTGACAGACTTATAGCTGTTTAAAGTTGAGCACTTCTTGAGTGCTGAGAAATGGTCAAAACAGTCCCTGATTGGTTGGTTGCCTGGAACTGGACATTTTTATGCGTGAAAAAGCGACTTAAATCATAAAGTTTAATACTTCATAACTCTGAATTTTGGTCGTAACTGGAAGATTTTTTTTTAATTTTTATTTTGCATGAAATTGTATGAGGATTATTTTTCTTAATATAATTGGTAGGACCGGGGAACTGTATAAAAATTTATATTTCGTATTTCTTTCAGAAATGCATTTATTGATTTAAACTGTTTCTAAGATAATAGATTTTAAAACTTAAAACATTTTTGCAATTGGAAGTATATCTCTGTGACTAATGGTTGAGGAAATAGCCATTGGGCACTGATAGCACTGGGCACCCTGTATAGTAACTAGAAATATTTCTATAAATTTCTAGACAACTAAAAACATCTTGCTACAAAGTGAAAAAAAAATTCCAACATAAATCAAAAAGCATACAACCAGGAGTTCTTATACACTTCATTAATGGCGGTAAAGATCTAATTTTAGAAAATATAATTTTGCTTAAAACACTGCAAGGGATTTTCTATGCTGCTTTAGGGAGAGGAGTGGAAGACAGCTAGCTATATTAGAGAAAGCAATAAATAAGTTTGCTGATCATTTTTAATTACCTATGATTTTTGCTTTGTAATTTGAAATATTGCATAAAATAATAGTTTTTCTAAATAAATGCTTTTGCTTTAGTTTCCAGAAAATTTATTTTTGAACATTAATGTTAATACGTCTGAATTTATTTTACTATTTTAGCTCCCGAGACACCTACTGAGAGTGCAAAAGCAGAACTTTGAAATTGCTGATGTGGTATAATTGTATATATAAATACTTGTGCATATCTTTTGTTTATGAAAATTTTATTATACACATAAATGTTTTTGTTTTATTCATCTTGGTGATTTTTGTGTTACAGTGTCATTCTTTGGATCTCATCAAAATGAACAATAAACCTTTAAATATGAAATTTTTATTTATATTTTGTTTGCTGAGCATTATATTTGTATTACAGATAATTACTTTAATGTTAAAAATTATGTTGTTCAAATATGTATATCTCTGCTATGTATACTCTAAAAAGCACTAATAAGCAGTCACTTGGCGATTAAACACTCATTTCTAGTAGCATGCTAAAATTGTATATCTTGGCATTTCATTGGAAATACTTCCAATGTAACACCAATATTGGGATACTTCGTCAAGATATTGGCATTACAATATAACATTAATATTGGTGTTACATTGGAAATATTTCCAACATTTAGGATATATTGCCAGCCAGTAACAATAAATGGCCAACCAATATTGGTATGCTACTAGTGGATGTATACTACTGATGCATTACTATACTAACTACAATAAAATACTTGCTTATAACTCAGGAAAGTACTAATTAGCATCTTTTAATTGATTTTGTTTTTAAAGAATTGAAAATCAATTATATGTTGTCACTCTTGCACCTTGTAATTTCACATTTTTTTAACATTTCATATAATGTTTTTAACAATTTTGTGTTTTATAAATCCCCAAAAAGCCAATACCCAAAGGGTTCATATGCATATTAAGACTATATTTTAACTAATGTCCTGCACATTAAAAATATTGTAACAAAAATTTAATTGTGCAATTTTTTTATCACTCCTATCTTTTAATATGGTTGTTTTATAGATAGTTTTTACTAACAAAATGATCCTCCTTATTAATAAATTATTCACAATTTTTTAAACTGGCAAAATAAATCTGATTTATAAGCTTGACAGCCCTGATTGCTGTGTACTTCAGAGAACTAGTGTTTAAATTAATAAAATATTTAATTTCAAAAGAAATTGGTAAAGTTGCCCTGTAAATAACATGGGTTAACTGTTAACAGAAGTAGTTTACCTTTTGATTCCAAAGTTTGCAATTATAAAATAAATACACATTTTGGTATACCTCTTATTCTTTCCATTTCCTCTTCCTCTGCTTCTAGAAGATATAAAGTAACTGCTTAGGGCAGGGAAGCTAGTGGTTGTTCTGTTATATTAACAACCAGCTAACCACACTGCCAAAATCGGTTACAATCCACTATTTCAGCATACTCTTCATGTTTTCCTGAAACAAAATTTTAGTTAGAAAATGTATGTATCAAATAAATCTGCATAAAAAATATGAAAGGCATCATGGTTCGTACATTTGTAAAAATCCTTGAAAAGTGCTTGAAAGTTCTTGAATTTGTTAAAAAGTAAAAATAGTCCATGTTTTTTTGTTTTGTTTTTTAATGATAACGTGCATAACTTTTTTTAAAAAAACTATAACGTACGTAAATTTTTAAAAGCTGCAATTCAACCCATATTTCCTGTACTCTACACTACAAACGGTTCTAGTTGTGGATCGCCAATGCTCCAAATCATGATAAAATGTTTCATTTGGGGAGTATACAAATGATCAAAACGAAATTGTGAATTCAAAAATATTTACAAGAACCGAAACAGATAACGTTACAAAAAAAAAGTGTGAGATTGATTATTCAGAAATAGAGATATTGAAGAAAACAAAATGTTTGAAAATAGATATCCATGCATTGACAAAATCTGCTGATGAATTACCACTAAAGACTATAAAAACTAAAAAAACATAATGGTATTACTTTCATTTCAATCAAATAGTTGCGACAACCATCAAAGAATAGGGTGTGTGTGTGTGTGTGGGGGGGGTGATCTGGAACCATCGTAGTATTGTTATTATTGCTAAACCTTAAGTCTTTAAATAGTGCTTGAATTGTTTTTCAAGAAAGAAGATTGTATGAACTATGGGCATTAAAGCAGTTTAAATATACAGGGCTCATAGGAAACTGTTTATGGATTCATTATACCAGTGGCATAACTGCCTGGGAATCAAGCCTGTTAAAGGTATCTTGCACAATCTAAGGCTGTATTAAAACTTAGTCTTATCTTCCTATAGTTTACAACTGATTCTTTTGAAATTTAGTATAAACACTTAATATTAAATGTTGTTTCCCAAAAATGAAGTCCATCAGATCACCTCCATAGTTTCAGTGCAGTTGTGTGTTGCTTTTAGTACTCACAATTAGGCAGTAATTATTTTTCGGTGTGAATTTTTGTAAATTTTATAAGGTTTTCTGAAATTTCACACATATCAAATATATTCGGGAAATTTTTTTTTTATTATTATTACTACGGAATTTCTATTGTAATTTTTGTCTCACAGTATGAATTTTTGCAATTTTTTTTCATGAATTTTATGATTTTATCAGAAATTTCATGAATATCAAATACTATGTCCTTGGTCCTTTTAGATGGCAACAGTCACATTTCTATGTTCACAGATGGAAGACCCACCAAAATGTGAATTTATTCTTAAAAAGCATATATAAAAGAATTTAGTGTCAGCGAAGGTAGCTAGGAAAAAATTAATTTACCTAGCTACATAAAGTCACCATTTATTCTCTGTCAATATCCGCAAACAGTGTCTGTGCCAAATGATCCAAAGGTACATGACTTGTTTACATAGATAGTATTGCCAACTTCACATTCACAAAAATTGTCATGGTACTAAATTCAGGGTGACCACAGATTGGGTAAACCTGGAATTATCAGAGAATTTTATGCTTCTAGAAATATCAGGGAATTCCGTTGAAAGTCGGGTAAAACTGTGAATTCCTGCAATTTCTTTTCATTTTCTGACCCTATAGTTTTCTTTTGGCTAAACAAACAATGCTTATTCATTCCACAATGTTACATTTTTTATCTCGCGTCACAAGACCCATCATTTACCTTATTTAAATATACTTTTGAACAAGAGGCTGGAGGGAGAGTTTTCATCAACAGGCGACGTGACCTCTATAAACATCCTTCAAGGAGGAATGTTTCAGGGAAAAATCAGGGAATTTTAAAATGAATTTCTTGTAACTACCCTGTAATAATTCACGGTCTTAATAATCCTGGTGACACCATTCTAGGTAACTCTTTCAGTAACTTCCTTTATGGTGCAGGCAAGCAGTATGAGGGAATTCACTTTGTTACATTCATTAGATATCATGCCCAATTTTCAACGAACAAGATGCATATATAATAGGCAATATGCATGAGTTCTGAACTACAGTGAAAGCCCTTGATAATGAGTACAATTTCGGATTTAATTTGAGCATTTATGCTATTATATTAAGCAATGCCAAGTAATACACACCAATTTGCATGAGAAATAATTCACCAATTTGCATGAGATATTATCTCTAGAATTATTTGTCTGACAAATAAATGTTTCATACAAAACTTGTAGAGAATTTAATCCTCTATAATTTTTGTATAAATAATTTTTATTTGGAACTTGCTAGAAAAGAGATATTGTCAAAAAACTGATTTTGGGTGCCATTTTTCCAATATGGGCATAATGAGCAGCAACCCGTCAAGGTCGAAAATTTAGTATGTTATCCAGAATGTAAAAACGTTCTAAAATACCAATTTTCAAAACTCCAGTATCTTTCATCCTGAAAAATCTGTTCCTTATTGACTGACGTATAGGCTGGTGACAGAACTCCTCAGAGGAAGATTTTAAAGAAATTGTATCTGACTTAGTTTACTCTAGGTCTAGCTTGAATATATTAAACTTCATAAAAGCTTGGAATTATGCTCTTAGTACAGAAACCTGCATCAGTGGTTTTGTTGTCATTAGAGCTCATAAGCACAGAAAAGCTGGTAACTTCACTCGATGCAAAAAAAAGTGTCGAAATTTTGAAAACCTATGCTTAACATTCTAAAATTAAAATGTTTTAGTGGATTAAAACTTCTTTGGCACTCCACGGTTAGTTGCCATTTTGTATTAAATTTCTTAATGTGCATTAGAAACTTCATATTAAATTTTCTTCCTTATCATATTATTACATACCGTAGAAACTAGTATGCATTGGAGGAAAAGTGAAAACTTATGGGATTAACTTGAATTAAATTGTATAGCTTTTTTTTTCTACACTAGACTGAAAATAATAATCAGCTGCCCCCTTTGTACACAGATGTTTTTATTACTTTTCCTATATAAACAGCATAATGTATAGACAGGGTTAGAAATTTGGAGCAGTAAGTCAGGTGCCAATGGCACCAAACCATGTTTCTGTAGTTGCCAAAATGTTCTACTTGAGTGCAATTTCAAAAAAACTTAATAAGAAAAAGAATTGTTGCGAGAAAATCAGTTACAGATATACTAAAGAAAATAGAAGCATTAGTATTAGCTGATCAATCAGATGTAGTAGATCTGGAAGAAGTACTCAATCAGTTAAAGCAGAAGGAAACAAATTTAAAAAGAAATAGATGCACAAGTTGAACATTTGACTGAAAAAATAGATGATTTTGAAGCCAAAATTATCAGTTCACAAGAATATACTGACAGGAAGATGCTTTGGATGTTTAGAATGAAAAGAAAATTATTACAAACTCCACATCAAACATACAAGAGAAACATCATGTACAGAACAAGCCCCATTTCAGAAAAGGCTAATTCCGACAATTTAGGGGTTAAACTATCAACATTATCTATATCTATATTTTATGCTGAAATTAAACTATTTCAAGATTTCTGGAACTTATTTAAGGTTGCAATTCATGAAAACCCCACCCTTAGCAAAGTAGACAACTATTTGAGGTCATTTTTAGGTGATAGGGCAGCTGGATTTTCATTATCAGATGAAAACTACGAGTCCACTATTGAACTTTAGAAAAGAAGATTTGGGCATACAGAGTTGATTGTTCATGCACACATGAACAAACTTCTAAATTTAAACCCAGTTTACAGATCATTATAAATTTAAGAAAATTATATGATTCTATTGAAATTCAAATCAGAAGTTTAGTGTCATTGGGAGTTCAAACTCAAACATTTGGAAGCTTATAAATATGTACTATTAAATATGTTGATGCCAGTTTCTAAACCTGACAGTTAGGCATCAAAAATGACAACTGGGTCTAAATTCTCAGTTAAAACGAAATTTAAAAGTACAAAATATGACAAAGGACTACTAATTTTGAATCCTGTGTACAATAAAGTATTGGAATGGGGTCCAAAAGTTGAATTTTTGGAAGATTTGTAATGTTTTGAGCATCCTTGAATTCGAATGGATTGATTTTGAAGTAATATGTGCGAGTATATGATCATAAGTGATGATTATGAGCATATATGATCATAAGTCTGGATAAAATACCTCGTGAATGAATGGAACATTGAAAATTTGATGTGCATTAATCTGTGAGTATTAGAATCCTATTGATTAGAAATGTAGTCAAATATTCAGAAGCCTCAAATGCTGAATATTTTTTTTTTTTTTTTTAAATAATTTTAGACTGTTGCAATGAACTGTTCTTGAAATATTACACATTTTTAAAATAAATTTATAAAAAAAAAAAATTCAAATATCAAATAAGAAATTATTTAAAAGGAGTTGGTTCTCCAAATGTATTATTATGCCACAAATTTATGAACCTCATTCTTTTGAAATTAGAACGAGAAAAAACACTTTTTTGTATGACTTGTGTTTCAGCATAAACTAATTTTCCAAATTTCCCATAAAATACTAATGATATTTTGATTTGGATTTTGACATGCATGTAAGTAAATGATTTTATTTGACAAACCAAGTTGCTTAAAATTCTACATTTTAATTTTGTGGTACAGATTCTTTAACATGGTATAAACAGTCTAAATGGGGTTTTTGAGCCTGACTGGATACCTACATTGCACAGACTGACACGGCATCATGCTAAAAATAACTTGTGCTCTATGCAGTATCGAAATTCAAATCTAGAAAGTAGGTCATGCCGAAATGCATCTTACTTCCAGCTCTCCACATTATCAATTGCATAGCAATATTTAAAGGATTTAATGGTGATAATAGTAATGATGATGTTACTACCATATTGTAACTAGGGCAGGGATTTTGTTGTGAATTTGATCTGGCAGTGTCATACTAGTCATACTACAACATTCACCACTGATTCTATGATGCCCCAAACATACATCTGTTAAAACACAAATTTAATTTTTAACTCCATTACAATAATTTCTTCAATTATATATATAATGCATTATAGAAAAATATTAAAGTGATAGTAACATCAGAAACATTACCTCATTTGCTTTCCAAAGGCAACAAATTATTTGTGTAGATTTGGCATTTTCAGAACAAGGGCTCAACATAATGGATGCAGAAATCATCTGGAAAAGTTTGTGAACAGATATTAAGAATTTTAGAATGGAGCAATAGAGTATTGATAATTTTACTGATCATAATAAACATCTGGAATGAAAATGCTAATAAAAAGGAACTTCATCTTTGACAGCATTTCAACTTTCCCAATAAACTTTCTAGGATATTAAATTTAACGGGATATAATATTAAAAAATTCACTAATTGGTTAGCAGGGAAAATATAATTATAATACAGGAAAAAGGTTTAATATTTTCCCTACGTGTTAATAAATTTCAAATTTGGGGAATAACATAAATTAGAGCTAACATAAAATCTGATCTAACTTTCATAGGCTCTTTATGCTTAAAATAAAACATTTAATGCCCTTCCATGGACTAAACATTTTGAAAATCAATCGGCCCCTTATGTTTATCAATTGCAAAATTCATACCAAACTTCATTTGAATGGTGCAATTTGTTCAAGTGATCCTATTCACAGGTACAAAGTTAGGGACAGACATTATTTTAAAAAATCTAATGTGTACAGCACATGACTTTCCCTATGTAATGCAATGAATTTACTTCTTTCACAGTGAAAAAGTGATGTATAAGATCTAGGGCAGAATGTTTTAAGTGTTGAATTGTACATTTGGCCCTTTTCCAGATGACGACATGCAAAACTATTTCAAAGTACCCAATTAACTTATATTTCACGCAACTCTAAGTTGACAATTATCAATATGGATAGCATCCGCAATAAACAATAATATAGTCCATGTATTAAAATATTTTAATAATTCATCATTTTTGCAATGTGAATGATATTTTCATTAATCTGGTGGAAAATATGGCCAAGTTAGCAATATTTCACTGAATGAGTCGCAAAGTTCGCCAAATTTATCACCAAGCATATAGACAAACAGAGAAAAGGGTTTTTCTTATATATAAATGACAAATGGCGAATTGTTAGGTGTCAAAATACAACACTATTATCTTTCTTCGTGAATGGAATAAACCACATCCACAAGAATGATGTTAACACATTTACCGCATAATATTACATAAAAGTGAACATATTTTACATTAGTTAATTTTTGTTTTTAATTTTATGAGATTTTTTTTTGTTGTTGTTGTAAAAAGTTAAATATCTCGAAAATGGTTCATGCTAGTGTTCTGAAATTTGTGTCAATCATTTTGTAATGAAAAATTATATAAAAAATTATTATTTATATAACACTGTTGAAGGTTCTGATTTTTTTTAATAATTTCATTTGAAATTTTGAAGGGCTTCCGAACATTCGATTGCGTTTTAAATCCATAAGCTTCCAGTATTCACGAATTGTAAATTTTTGTAGCAAATTTCGTTCAAAACCCTCCAGTCATTGGTGAGATATCGTCTCCATAGACTCATCCACACATGCTTACACAGACATGACCTCAAAAACGATCCATTCGAGTTCATGAATACTCAGGGATGTTCAAAACGTGTTTCATCAAATTTAGTGAGTAGAATTTTTAACCCTAACCCAATACTTCCTCTTTGCATTTAGTATGCATTGTAGGAAAATTCACAAAGTGGGAAGTGCCCTCTTGAAATTCAGTCGGTAAAGCACCAAACTTGAGATTCAGTGGTTAAGGGTGTATTCATTGATATGACAATCCGAGCAATGGTATTAATTTTGGCGTAAGAAATAAAATATGGGACACAAATTGAAAAATAGGATTCATTAAAACAAAGCAGTCTCGAATAATCATTTATTATGCAATTTTTCATTAGAAAACGATTGACAAGCTTTAGAACGCTAGCATGAACCGTTCTCGAGATATTCGACATTTTTAAAATAAATTTATCAAAATATCACATGAAATTAAAATAAAAAGTAATAACTATTGTGAAATATGTTCACTTTTCATATGTAATATTATGCGATACATTTGTTAACTCCCAACTCCATTCTTGTGAATCTAGCTCATTCCATTCATGAGAGAAGATACTTTGGGTAATAGTTTTGTATTTGGACGCCATTTATCTACTTACTATAAGAATAACCTATTTCTCCTTCCATAACGCTTGGCAGAATCGCCAAATTTACAAAAATGATGTTTTATATTGTCTGTTTCCCATTCCAGATAATGTGAGTTTAAGTCCATTGAATCCTTTTGGTACCTGTACTTTTTCTGTTAGGATCGTTGGTATGCTAGCTGACTGGCTTAGTGGTCAAGTTGTCTCTCCAAATCCAGAGGTCGTCGGTTCCAGCCTATCCACCTGTGTTGATACGTTTCATATTTTCTCAACAATACATTTTTTCTGAATTTTGTTACCTAGATGAATGAAAGGAATGGAAAAATGTTTATAAATGAAATGCTGCTTTTATAGAGAGAGCCAGGTGATTTATATTTCAATGACGTCATTTGAAAAAGTTCATTGTTTTCGATGAAGTTTTCAAATATAATAAATTATTGTAGTATTATAATAATTTTAAAAATATTACCAAGGAATGTATCACATTTTAGAGATGTTTAAACCAGGCAATTTAAATTTCAATGCCGTCATTTGAATGAAGTTCATTTTTTTCGATGAACGTTTAAGTTTTTAAATATAATAAATTAATGTAGTATTGTGATAATTTTAAAATATTAACGAGGAATGTATTGCATTTTAGACATATTTAAATAAAATTGCATTAAAGTTGGAAAGTGTTTCATAATCAATGCTTTATGCATGATTGATCTTTCTTGTTTTTAATGATCTTGTTGCATTAAAAATATAAATTTTCTGATTGACCAAATTTGTCTAAGGGGGTTGTAAAAAATTTAAAAAATGTAACTTTTTGAAAATTAATTTCATTAACATAGTCTTATTTCCTACCTTACTTTCAACATTTTTGCAATTTATATTGCCCACTTATCTCCAACAGGTAAAGGATTAAAGAGCATTTCAATCTTTTTGGGACACCCTGTATACTTTATAAGGAAAGTATTGTGACAGAGTCGAATTTTCAATAGGAGATTATGTTTCAAGCATCCCTGAACATGAATTGAAGGTTTTTGAGGTGATATCTGTGTATGATTGTGTCAATGAGCCTGTGGAGATATCTCACAAAAGAATTGAGCGATTCGGGCGAGATTCGGTACAAAAATTACAATCAGTAAATAGTGGAAGCCTATTGTTTTAAACACAATCGAATATTTGAAAGACACTCCCCCCCCCCCCCAAAATTTTTTTATTAAAATTTAAAAAAATTTATTGAAAGTTTTGATTTTTTGATGAAGTTACGTAAATAATCATTTGTTATGTAATTTTTCATTAGAAAACGATTGACAAAACTCTAACATGAACCGTTCTTGAGATATTCTACAATTTTCAAATAAATTTATCAAAAAATCACATGAAATTAAATAAAAGTAGTAACTATTGTGAGATATATTTACTTTTGATATGTAATATTATGCAATAAATTTGTTAACTTCATTCTCGAGGATCTAGCTCGTTCCATTCATGAGAGAAGATACTTTGGGTAATAGTTTTCTATTTGGACACCATTGGTCATTTATCTACTATAAGAATAACCTATTTCCCCGTCCATAATGCTCGGCGAAATTTTGGCGACGAATTTGACGGAATATCGGCGACTTTTTTTAAATGTTACCTATAATTGCTAAATTGTCGAAAATATCTACAAATTGACAAAAATGACGGTTCATATATGTGACAGGGTGACCAGTAAGCAGCAGGACCACCTCTTGCTACCATACAAGCAGCAACCTTCGAGGAACAGATGCAATGAGTGTGCGGATAGTTTTCTGAGGGAGGGATGACCATCTGCCTTCAACCTGTCCTCTGATGCGTGGGCAGGGTAGTCAAACGACGGCCAATCACGTCCCATACATGCTAAATGGGTGAGATATCTGGAGACAACGGAGGCCAAGGAAGGTTTGTCTGCTGATAGATTCCGTGTGCAGTCGCGCGCTACCTTGCTGGGAAAAAAGCAACCGCTGAAGGTAGGACAGTGCAATCGGCCGCAGCATCTCATCCACATATCGTCGTCCCGTCATTGTGCCTCTGATGCGAACTAGAGGTGACCGGCTATCGCAGACGATGGCACCCCAAACCATCATGCCGCGTTGTCGAGCAGTATGTCGTTCAACAACTCGTGACAGGATTGGATTTGTTTCCACGTCGCCTCCAGACTCTTGCGCAGCGACTGTCATTCGACAAACAGAACCGAGACTCGTCACTGAACATTAATATATCCCATTCAGTCGTCCACGAGGCTCAGGCCCGACACCATTGCAATCTCTCACGTCGGTGTCTTATCGTCCATGGCAGTCTTCGTAAAGGACGGTTTGAGTGCAAGCCGCTTTCGGCCAATCGCCAAGAACTGGTCTTGCTTATTTTGGAACATCCAATATACCCCTGCAGATTCTGCAGTATATCAACAGTCGCCATTTGTGGGGCCACCACCGCATGCCTTCGAATGTGTCGATCAATGCATGCTGACGTACATCTGGATGGACTTGTACCATTACAACGATTCACCTACTCTTCTTGAACCCATCTTCTCCAAATCTTTTGCACAATCAACGCATTTATGCGCGTTTCAGCGGTGATAAGCCGGTACGATCCCCCAACTATACATATGACTAAAATGAATCCTCTTGCACGGTCGTCCAAATGCTGAAAAGGACTTCAGCGTTGTCGGCCAGGCATCTATCTCTTCAACACGTATCTTTTGAAATGAAAAACAGCTTGGAAAAAGGGTTTCCGTAGGCGACAGACAGTAACAACGGTTGGCTTATCTGCCATTTCCATTTCTTTCTTATAGTGGGGCCTAATTACGCAAATTACTTGCATTTCAGATTATTTGCATACATCGGCCAGCTACGTTTCTCTCGCAATTTGCATAATAATTATACGGCCAAAGTTTTGTGATGTTGCATTTTTTATGTCAGTGTATCGGTCAGGTTCATCGGTATGTCAGTTGGCTAGCTCAGTGGTCATGTCTGTTTCGCGCTAAATGGGACTGCAATAACGCTAAATGGGAGGTAATGTTTTACAAATTCCGTAATTATTCCGTCATGTGACGGGCATACTTCTAGTATATAAGAAAAGCTCTTGATGTTTGTTTGAAACACTTCGACAAAGAAAGACTTCCCGATGTGCGGTCTTCTAAATGTGTCATCAAGATCAATTAATAGTTATATCGCAGGGGTGGAGTATAAACCAGGATAAAATCAGTGGGACACTACAGGAGTGGAAAGGGCCATAGATATCCTTCAACTGCGATATCTCAGGAAAAGGGGGGGAGGGGGCAACGACCCAATTTTTTTTAGACTTTACAACATAGTTGAAAAGTCTTTATATGGCTTTGTTCATTCTGTCTGTCCGTTCGTTCGATAACTGCCGTAAAAATGACTTTATCAAAATTAAATTTTAGAATGTTATTGAAACGGTCTATGGGACATATTGGAATGTAAATGAATAATGTCACCCGATCAGTTTGGGATTAAACCCGGATTGAAAAAGTGAAATACATTGAACCCTATGGGACCTAATTTTTGAAGCATTTAAGTGAAGTTAAAATTCACAAATTGCTTCAAAAATTTTGGGAAATATTCAAATTATCCCATAATTTTATGGGATTTATATTTATATGACATGGGATATAAAATTTATATATGGGATATATATTTATATAAAAAAAAATCTGCAAAATATGTTTAGTAGTTTTTTAAATAAAAAATAAAATAATAATGACATCCATATTATATGAAGAGATCACATGACCCACTTCAAAATAAAATAGGGCATCTATCGTTTTTTCCTAATGTAAAATTCGTGATTTTTCAAGTTCTTTTAAATTTATATTTAGTGTTGCATCCGTCCTAAAACCGCTTTCTATATATTGTGCCAAAGCAATTACAATATTTTTCAATTTAAATGATCATTAAACTTTGATTATTTCTACAAAGAAGCCTAATTTTACTGGATGTAGAATGTAAACAAGTGATTGTAAGATGAGTTGTATAAGAATTGCTGAATATTTTTCACGCTCCGCCTCTGCGATATAACTAATTATTTAGCTGTGGAGTCTGGAATAAAAGTGATACGAGGGTCACACTGAAATTTTTAAGACAGGGGCAGACGATCATTTGTGGCAAAAATTACAATTTAGCTATCGCAGAATAAATTTTAAAAGAAAAGAAAATGGAGTTGACGCGAGAGCATTATCGAGTTATGATTTTAAAGTGGGGCTAAATCAAGAAAAATGTCTTCAACGTCTACAATTTGCATATGGAAATAATGCTCCATCTCGTGCCACTGTATTAAGATGGTTTACAGAGTTTAGAAGAGGTGGAAATTCTCTCTTGGATTAAGACCACACAGGAAGACAGTTGTCAGCTGTAGTCCCAGAAAATGTGTCTGCCATTCGAAAAATGTTAATCGGTGATAATCGCTGTACCTACAAAATGATACAGAAAATACTTACGTTGGATCCGCAGCTATACATAAAATTATTGATGAAGAACTGCATATGAAAAAATTAGTTTGTCGTTGTGTCCCCATAATTTAACAGAACACCAAAAAGCGGAGCTTGCCCGAATCAGTAAAGAAACCCTAAAATTACTTAATGATGGTGGACACCGCTTTATTTCTAAAATCATAACTGGTGATAAAACGTACATATCGTTTTTGACGTTCCTACATGGCAAAAAAGTAAAGTATGGGTCTTTGAAGATAACTCCAAACCAACAATGGTGAAAAGACAACGAGAAATGAAAAAAGTAATGTATGCCGTGTTCTTCAGAAGTGCAGGTCTGGTCAAAGCCATACAGCTAGAGGGACAGTTACAGCTAACTGGTACACCACTAAGTGTATTCCAGAAATTCTTTAGGAAGTGACTGTTAGGGGACTCATGCTTCACCATGACAATGCATCTTCTCATTCAGCAAGAATGACAGTCGAATTTCTTAAACAAGAAAACATCAAAATGATAGAGCATCTACCCTATTCTCCTCATCTTCCTATGTGTGACTTTTGGATATTTTTAATCTAAAAAAAAATTACGTGGACATTGTTTTCATTCCGAAGATGAGACTGGTGAGGCTATAAAAGCATATTTTTCATCGATTCCAAGAAATGGATGGTTTGAACCATTTAATCTTTGGAAAATTCGCTGACAAAAGTGCATTGATGTTGGAGGGAAGTACTTTGAGCACTTCTAAGAGTTGGTAAGTTTAACTTATATCACTTAGCCGTATCTCAAAAATTTCAGTGTGACCCTCGTATGAATGAAATATTCATTGCTTTTACATAAAGAGCCAGACGATTTATATTTCGATGACGTCATTTGAATAAAGTTATTTTTTTTAGATGAAGTATTAAGTTTCCAAGTAAAATAAATTATTGTAGTATTGTGATAATTAAAAAAACTATCACCGCTGAATGTATCTCATTTTGAGATGTTTAAATAAAATTGCATTTCAGTTTGAAAAGGTTTCATAATCAATGCTTTATGCATGATTGATCTTTCTTGTTTTTCTTTATGAGGCTACATGGAGAGAAGGAAAGACATGAAAGATTCATAGGGGGAAATCAAATATATTGGGAAGCGTGGCAATTGTTTGTAACGGAGCCCACAATTTATATGGGTGGCCCTGCAGTGACGTAGGCAAAGGAGGCAACTTTTACACCCCTTATTGATCAAGGCCAACGGCCGTAACGTGCTGAAAACACCGGTTCTTGTTAGATCACCGAAGTCAGGCAGCTACTTGGGTGGGTGACCACCTGGGAACACCGCGTGCTGTTGGCACATTTCGGGCGAGGTAGCCCGGTGGTTTGCACGCTGCCACAACTGCCACCGTGTTCATGCGGAGTACGATCACGTTAAACATGTGGGTCCGTAAGTCCTTCCGAGAGGTTGGTGGTAGGGGAAGGAGGGTACGGTCCCTGCGGATGCCTCCCCTACTGAGTTCCGGTCTAAATTGGGTGGCACTTCCCGGCCATCCAAACAGTTACCTTACACCTTTCTGGTAGGTCGGACGGTCTGGGTCTCAACAACAACCCCTTATTGATCGGCCGTCCAAATGGTTGCTCAAGTCCTCAGACGAGTCGGACGGTCTGGGTCTTCGACACCCCTTATTGGGATCCTGGCTACGCCTCGTCTAGGGACGAAATCAGCCAGACATTACTATTTCTGACACCGAGAATGAGGATTTCATGCTTAGAAATGCCCCACAAAGCTGGTTTTTATTTTAAATATTATCTCCTCGCAACAATGTGTCTTTTACGCATACAATAAGGCAAATAAAAAATCCCGATAAAGCCTCAAACTCTCAGAACTGTTTTTAACGCACTGCTAATAATGCAACAAAAACTATCACATGAATGGCATAACAAAGAAATGAAAAATAAAACCAAATCCGAGAATAATTAGGTATGCGTGTCTTATCTAATTCAGTACATCAGGCAGCCTTCTACTATTCAAACAATAAGAAAATGTCTGACGTTATCGCGGAACTGTTTTTCATGTTTATACTTCCATTCATAAGTCTATCAATTTCATTCTTTAATTGTCCTCGTTAGTTAGATATTATAATTGGTTTAATCAAAATCATCCAATAATAATGCGCCATAAATCAAAGAATGATTACAGATTATATTTCGGTTGCAATCTTTCATTATGGTTAGTTTAGATCAGGGACCCCTAAATTATAGACCACGGGCAAGGTCGTACAATAGGGGGGGGGACGGATACCACTCGTGTAGAGAGACCCGGCCCTAAAATTTTGTGGGAGTGGAAGAAATGAAAAATTAACAAAGAGGGGAACTCAAATATGAAGGGAAAGGACAGTGATAAAAGTTTAAATGTGGGGTCGAAATTAAAGGAGGCCCAGCTGCGGGCCATATATATATATATTCAGGTCACTGGCTACTGTTCGATTCGGCCCGCTGCCTAAAATAAGACTGGCAAAAAAAAAAAAAAAAAAAAACGGAAACCATCAATTAAAATTTTTATTGTAAAACGGGCATAGCCCGAACAATATAGATATGGCAACAGTAATAAATCAGAACAATTAATAGTTACACAGTGAAAAAAAAAGGCAAACACTTATCGAAGGTAACATATTATAACATTTCAGGCAGTAAAAAGAATAATTATACAGAAGAATTTATTTATCTATGTTGTATACAAAATTTTTTTGTAAAATTTACAAAATTGTGGTAAAATTTTTTCTGAAATTAACAAAGTTCAGGTTAGCAGTAAGAGGAGAGGTTTATTTCAGAAAACATGGAAGAAAGGAAACAGGTCAAAGTTTTCATTCGTGTTACATTATAAGAATAAAGTCATAATTAAATTTGACATATTATATATATATATATATACCGGGTGATTCAAAAGTTCGGAGCACAAAAAAGTAATACGCTATAAAAAATATCTATGGGTCGGAGAGGGATGCGGTTTGCAGATTAATATTCACCGTAGTGAGGGATTTTGTATGGCATGAAAAAAAAATAGTTCAAAATCTCGACACTAGGGGAGCGCTGCTGCGAAGAAAACAATGCGAGGTAATAATTGTGAATTGAGATATTTTATTTCAGCATGATTTACAGCTGCAAGTGCTCAATATATGTGTCCACCACCACATTCCGGTACTGAGTGCAGTCGCTGTTTTACGGATGATACAGATTGAAACAGCATATCAACGGGAATGGCTGCTACCTCCTGCCGTAAGGCGCCTTTCAGTGCTGGTAAACAAGAAATCACAGGGTGTGAGGTCTGGGAATCTCGCAGGCTAGTCATGTGTGCAACCACCTCCATGCATAAGTCATCTCCATGGCTTTATCGGCCACAGCCCCCCGAGTGTCGAGAGTTTGAACTAATTTTTTTTTCATGCCACACAAAATCCTCCACCACAGTGAATATTAATCTGCAAACCGCATGTCTCTCCGATCTACAGATATTTTTTATAGCGTTTTACTTTTGCATCATCCCGTATATATATATATAGAGAGAGAGAGAGAGTAGGGCAAAATACATTGAATGTATTTTCAATACAAAATACATGTTTTAGGGCATAAAATACAAAATACTTTTCAAATTTAAAAAAATTCCAAATACAAAATACATTCAAAAATACAAAATAAATTTAAAAAAATTAAACATTACTCTGTATTGGACTGAATTGAATTTTCAATGCAAAGCAACATATGTTTATACATTTTATTGGAAATAAACAACCTCATATTTCAAAAATATCAATATTGGCATTTTAAAAAGATTTGAATGTATTGTAAACGCATGACTTAAAAGACCAAACTCTGAAATTTTAAATCTCCAAATTAATCAAATAAAAATAAATGAATCTAAGGGGAGAACACATTTTAATTTTATATAACAGACAAAGATATAATAAAAAATCTGATGTGGGCATCACATGATTTTCCCTACAGACTCAAATTCATTTTCTCTTTATTTCTTTAATAATTGAGTTTAATTGCAAAAAATAATTATTTAAAATGACACTAAGTTTGCATCTTTTATATCAATTTTCGTTTTCATTTGATAACTAGATATATTTTTAAAACCGGCATAACAAAAATGCAAAAAAAAAAACTAAAATATCTCGAAAACGGCTAGTCCTAGAGTAATAGGATTAGTCTTATTCTTTTCATGCTTGATTATTACATGTTTGATTTTCATGTCTGATGTGGGCAGCATATGACTTTCCCTGCAGACTTATATTCACGGTCTCTTTCTTTTAATTCAATTTAATTCACTTTTTATTCAATTTTCGTTCTCATTTGGTAACTGGACTTATTTTCAAAGGCGGCATAGCAAAAATGCGAAAAACTAAAATATCTCGAGAACGGCTAATCCTAGAGTAATGGGGTTGATCTTATTATTTTCATCGTCACAAATTACGTATGAAACAAGCATTTAATGGATACATTTGAGCATACGTTGTCTCTTATTTTCGATTTTGGGGGGGTCATTTCGCAAAAAAAGCCTGTTCCCCACCCCAACCCCCACCCCGAATTGTACTAAAATCTAATCAGCATCAGGTAAATACACAAACCTTGGGCTTCCGTGAAAATAGTCTTAAAAATTAAAAAACGAATAATATTTGAATGCGTAATTTGGACAGCAAAGGGCTTTTCTCATTTTGGGGTGCTGCCATAAAATTAAATTTTCAAAAGGGTTCTTCTACCAGAAAACTTTGAAAAATACTGCCTTAGTGAATCCTGTTATTCTCTCTAGAATTCAACTCTGAATCTATATCAATTATGATCTAAATTCTATTTACAGCTAATCTTAAGAAATAAGTTTCAATATTTTTTTGAACTAGAAGAGAAAAAAAGGACCGGAGGTGGAAATTTTTGGTTAACCCCAGATCCGCTCCTGAATTTTATGCTGAATCCATATCAATCATTATATCTATCTATAACCAATTCTGAAAATAGATGTTCTAAAGAAAAATTTTGAACCGGAAATGGAAAAAGAACTGGAGTTGGAAATCCTTAGTGAATCACCGACCCGCTCCGAAATTTGATGTTAAATCCATATCAGACATTATCTCTATCTGTATTCAATTCTGAGAAATAGATGCTTTAGGGAAAATTTTTGAACCAGATGTGGAAAAGAAACCGGAAATACAAATTCTTAGTGAACCATCCCGATTCTTCTAAAATTTTATGCAGAATCCATATCATCAGTTATCATCAAAGTTCTATCTATAGCCAATTTTGAAATACAGACGTTTCATGTAAAATGACAATTTTCGAACCGGAAATGAGAAACGAACCGGAAGTAAAAATCTAAAGTGAACCTCCAATCTCTCCAAAATAGGATGCTAACTTCAAATCAGTCATCATCTGAGCTCTATCTATAGCAGATCTCAAGAAATAGACGTTTCAATGAACCATTTTCCCTAAAAAATTTAGTATGGCAAATTTTTGGCAACAATAAAACTCATAATATAGCGCAACCTCGATTAAACGATTGCCAAGGGAATAACATAAATACTTGTCAAATTGAGGTACTATTGCATTAAACTAAAATCTTACCTTTAGATGCGTTTTAAAAAATTTTGTAGCTTCGAAAGTCCCATTTCTAACGGTATATTTTGGTTTTCATAATTGGCATTCCGCTTTATTTTTCCATTATCATCAATAGATATTACTTTAATGCATTTCCCATCTTATACTGCACACAGTGAACATCATAATCCATTAATTATCTAAATGCATTTGCATAACGAGCAGCAGTATATTCCATCTTTTCTCATGTCTTTGCAATAACTAACTGCATTGCATCTCTTTAATTTACTTAAAATATAATAATGCACAGCAGAATTCCAAATGCCTATGCTGATTTCACAAAGAATGGACTTTATGCTTTCTTCTTTCTCCATTTCTTTAAATGCATAGACAGGATGGAGTCATCTGCCATAAACAACATCATTATATAAATCCAATATGAACGTAAAGCTTATAACAGAAACTATTTTTCAAAGGCTACTACAGTGCACATATACTAAACATCCCACTCATTAATGTCTTTATCGGCACCAGCTTGAAAAAAGATGTTTAGATTAACTCCTAGAAAGGTAATCAATAGCTAGACAAAATGCAGATTAGCCGTTTTCTCTTTTGCGAAAGGTTCGTCTGCGGTTTAAACACGATAGTTCGAAAACTAAAGAAATGCATTGAGTATTTTGAAAATACAAAATACTATGAAAATGTATTTCCGACACATTACCAAAATACTTTAGTTTATTCCGTTTAAAATACAAATGTATTTTGAAAATGTATTTCAAATACATGTATTTTCGATAGTGCCCAACTCTGTATGTGTGTGTATCTATATATATATATATATATATATATATATATATATATATATATATATATATATATATGTATATATATATGTATGTATATATATATATATACATACACATACATACAGAGAGAGAGAGATCTTTAATATACAAACCATAGACATTTGTACTTACTGAGCCAATAAAAAGCACCAAGTGAATATTGTGGTTCCCAAATTGTTTTTCGGCAAAACAGAAGTTTTAATTGCATTGCACCAAGGATGTTTGATAGAGTTGTCAACAATCAAGTCGTATTATATAATATCAGTTATTTTAAGTTTGAAATAATGGAAATGTTCTTGAATTAACCTCCAATTCTGAGAATCTCATTAAAAAAAAAAAAAAGCGAAACCAGTTTCAATAAGATTTTGTTTAACTGCCGAGGTCCCATATTTAGCATACTCATCCCAAATTTTATTTTATACTCATCTAAAATTCCATAATACTTATATAAATATTTTAAAAAAATGTCGCAGCGCCCAGTTTCAAATCGAAAAATGTATCCCGGAGTAGTTTTTTTTTCAACGCCTAGAATTCTTTTAATAAAAAGTGACTGAAATTTTTCAAAGCTTTGCGTATAATTATACCTTCAAGTAGATGTCCTAGAGCAGAACGGAAGTGACCGACCAACCAGATAGTTAAGAAGTTTTAAACGAGATTCAATGGAATTAATTCCTTTGTTAATAAGTTTAGGGCAGATACAAAAAAAAAGTAATATTTTAGATTTATTGTTATTTTAAAACTACCGGTTTCATATGCAAGCTGGGAAAAGAGGCATGAATGAAGGTGGCCTGGAATGAGGGGCCTAAGTCGGGCCCTAAGTGTGCGATGTGTTCCGTGTTTTCAGGGACGGCCCGATGCGGTATTCGTCCGATTAGAGTCTCCAATGTCGCCATTTTGATTTATGCAGGCTGTATAAACTCCAAGAGTTCATTTTTGGCATTTTGACATAAAGAGCTTTTGAGTATAAAATTCAAAGAATAACTGACGGTCTGTATTTTTATTTTTTTGCCGTTTTATTAAGACATATTTAATTAACTGGAGTGTATGTAACTCAACTCGACTTTCTCATACCAGAATCCATTTTTATGTAGCCGTTTTTAAGTAGTATATTTAATTTATTATTATTTTTTTAAATTTTATGATAAATTTTTTTGAAAAATCTGTATTGTTGATCCAAATGATCACAATTATAGCATATTACCCTTCATTTTAAGGGGCTTGAAAAAATTTTAACTGATACCAAGTTGGACAATGAACCCTAATGGGGGTTAACTGACTCCCCCCCCCTCGGATGGGAGGGATAATGATAGCTCGATACCATTTTTGTGTTCGTGACATTTTTCATTACCATGATTGAAACTGTTAAGTTTCGTGATAATTGAGCCATAAATAACTCCCCCCCCCCTTTTATGCATAATTATGTCAAATTTTATCATATACTGCTATGTCAAGAAAATATAAATTTTCGAAGTTTTTACTCGAATTTAAAAAAAAATTGTATCTAGTTCTAGATTTTTCGTACACAAAGCCGGATAAAAAATTTCGTGAAAATCCATTCATTTTTGTGGTTGTCGTGTATACAAGAACTCGATCACAGACAGTCGACATGCACCACTCTAAAAATAGTCAAAACGTTTTCGGGAGATCCTCAGACATAGACTGGCATCAAAATCTCGAAATCGAAAATTTTCGTGAAAACAATACTTTCTTTGTACTATAATATTCTATAGCGAGAGAAAGTAAAAACTTTCTCCGACTAGATTCTATGAGTATGAAAGTGGTCGTTGCAGTCTGAGCTCTATCTGTAAGAAATTAAAACCCGATTGCGTGGTTAAGTTGTCGGTCTCCACTGATGTTCGTATCAATAATAAAAAAAATCTGATGTAGGCAGCACATGGCTTTCCCTGCAGACTCATATCAACGTTCGCTTTATTTCTTCAATAATTCATTAAATTGAGTTTAATTGCACAAAATAACATCCATAATTATTTTAAATAACGCTGAATTTGCCCTTTTAATTCAGTTTTCGTTTTCATTTGGTGACTGGACTTATTTTCAAAAGGTGACGAAGCAAAAATGTGAAAAAGCTAAAATGTCTCGAGAACGGCTAGTCCTAGTACAATGGGGGTTGGTCTTATTCTTTTCGTTATCAAAAATGACGTATAAAACAAGCATTTAATTGATATAATTGAGCATACGCAGTCTTTTATTTTAAATTTTGATTATTTTTGCGGACCATTTCGCAAAAAGAGGCAGGCTATTCTTTTCCGAATCGTGTCAAAATCTAATCAGCACCAGCGTAAGCCACAAGTGACTTATCTACCAAATTTTATAAAATTCTGTCCATTAGTTTTTCAGCTAGAGTGGATACAGGCAATTTTTACGGGTCATTACACAAAAACAGACTTTTTTTTTTATCCCGAATCGTACCAAAATCTAATCAGCACCAACGTCACTGACTACAACGTCACTGTCACACATGTAACGATCTTTGCTGTGAGGATTATATGGCTTATTGAGCTTATATGGTAGGACATAGAATTTATAGGGTGATTCATAGAACACATGATGGAGAGATAATTCATGTGGTGGTCCAAGGAACTGAAGTAGTTCATTGAGATCAGATTATATAGTAGTTGCTATAGGCTTATAGGGTAATTCATAAAACCGTGTTGATGAAATGGTGCAGAGATTGTGTGCTTTATTGTGCCTATATAATAGTTCATCTTAGTACTTATGAGGTTCATTGAGTTTATGGTAGCTTATACAGCTTATATTGTAATTCATAGAGCTTATATGTTAACGAAGCGATATGGTGAGTTGGTTTATAAAACAAATGTGGTGGACCATACAGTTTAAATGTGATTTACTGAACTTATGGTAATTTGACATAGTGGGTTGATTTATAGAACAAATGTGTTGGTCCATGGAGTTTACGTAGTTCATTGAACTTATATGGCAATTTACTGAACTTATAGGACAGTTTATAGAACTTATATGATGCGAAGATGGTTTAAAAACTTACGTGGCGGTCCATATAGTCCTAGAGCAGGTGCAGTTTTTCTTAGTTCATTTTAATGATAAATAAGATTTGGCTATATGAAAGTATGTGAAAATCGTATTTGCAAAATCTGTCTGCTTTATGCTCCGCTACTGGGGTTTTTACGAATAGCGTTGAGCTTATGTGATTCATTGAGATATATTGTCGTTTATAGAGCCCAGATAAATGTTCATAAGACTACGTTGGTTAGATGGTTCATTGAGATCATGTGGCGGTCCATAGAACTTATGAGATTCATTAAGTTTTATATGGAGGTTCATAGAGTATATATAGTAGATCATAGAGCTTAAATGTTCAAATGATAGTTCATAGGTTATGGGGTGCTTCATTGAACTTTTATAATGGTTCGCAAAGACATATGAAGAGTTATTTTGATAATTCACAAATCTATGAAAATAGGTTTTATTTTTCTTTGTTCATAATTTATGAACAATTCGGTTTTGCAAGTTCATAAAGTTCACATCAGGAGTTTTAGAATTCTGTGATGGGGAGGGGGGGGGGGTGTCTGATTTGGAAATTCAAACTTTGTGAAAGGTCGCGAATTGAAATTTGTAATTTTATAAAAGGAGCGCTTTGTTGAATTTGGATAACGAGCACAGAATTTCTCTAAAGAGATGCCTGCTTGTACAACTTCACCAATACAAAACATAAAAGTTTAACAAGTTATTGTGAAATATGAACTCAATACACATTATTTAAAATTTATGATAAATAAATGCAACGGAAGTCTTCAAATCGCTGCATAATCCGTCGCTTTGTTCCTCGTCGATTGTGCGATAAATATCGGAAATCGCCAACTCGGAACACGACTGGAAAAAAAAAGTTTCTGGCTTTCAATGGATCTCTTCTCCACCCACGCATCATGATGATGCAATCTCTTGGTCCCCTTCCAACTCCGCCAAGTGCGCCAAGCATCGATCACCATGCTCCGCTTAGGGTCAAGGTTAAGTTTGGGCACATGCAGGCCATTTTCACGGCCAAGTTCCTTCAAGAGCATAACAAACGACGATATCGACTGTTCTTCATGTCATGGCACATCGGCTGTTGTAAATGTCGGTTTCTCTATAGAGTTGGTTTATCTCCATTTGTTTCTCTAGAGAAAACATATCGAGAGTATGATATTAAATCACTAGAAATTATTTTATTTTTTCAAATTCATTTTTTTTTTCGTTAGCACTACGTCTGTTTATCCGATGACACCATCCAGTTGATTTGTATCACACTATTGTATTATGCTTACTACTTCAAATTCATTAAAAATTATTTTTGTACGTTGGCAACACGTCGGTTTATCCGATGACACCATCCAGTTGATTTGTATCATACTATTGTATTATGCATACTACTTCAAATTCATTAAAAATTATTTTTGTACGTTGGCAACACGTCGGTTTATCCGATGACACCATCCAGTTGATTTGTATCACACTATTGTGTTATGCATACTATTTCAAATTCATTAAAAATTATTTTTTTGAGTTGGCAACACGTCGGTTTATCCGATGACACCATCCAGTTGATTTATATCACACTATTATATTATGCATACTATTTCAAATTCATTAAAAATTATTTTTGTACGTTGGCAACACGTCGGTTTATCCGAGGACACCATCCAATTGATTTGTATCACACTATTGTATTATGCATACTATTTCAAATTCATTAAAAATTATTTTTTTATGAATAATTATATAAAAAAAAATTTGCGTTAGCAACACGTCGGTTTATCCGAGGACACCATCCAGATGATTTGTATCCCACTATAATATTTCAAACTATGATTTCTTCGAAATCAGTTGCGTTCATTTAGAAAATTTATTTATATATCCATTTCGCTAGTAATATATATATATTATAAAAATCATCTGCCATTTTAATACATCTGATTTAATTGCTGCAACAATATAATTTTCTTCAAATATATTTTCCGGGAAAATATCGTCTGCGTAATGGAAGTTTCGTTTCTCATTAACGTCTCGACAACCCCTGGTCCTAGAAACTCCAAACATGTACTAATTTTAAAGTTATTCGAATCCACAAAATATCACGAAATTCAGTGCAACCGTTCTCCCGTGATGATGAGACAAACACACACACACAGATTTTCAATTTTACCTATACGGATAAATAAGGCACCGAATTTTCATGTAATAGAGAAAAAGTTTAAATTACCGCCGATAGACGGAGCTTTGGAATATAACGTGATTGGGCTCTAATGTAGTACTCTTATAATAAATAGCCTGACGGTTACCAGGATAATATTTATGTACTAGACTTTTACAGTTCAGAAGAAGTTCAGTTCAGAATCCAATCCCAACCCAGACCAAAGACACTGAGCCTCGGCCCAAAATAGGGTTCGCAAGAAAGGCCAAGAACCTCAATAACTTTATAAGGAAAGGCCCATGTCCGTACATGTTAGGTCTATCTATCTATTGCAAAGTGCCGATCGAATAAAACTATCTCGAGAACGATTAGTGCTAATTTTCGAAAAAGAGTGCCATTCGTTTTCTAATAAATTACGCAAGAAATGATACTTCTGATTTTTTTTTTCAAAAATTTATTCGAAAACTAAGCAGGGATCTTTGGAACATTCTATTCCGTTTAAAATCAGCAGGGCTCAGGGTATTCTTTGATTGTAATAAGCGTACATATTTTTAAGTACAGTATAAGAGAAAGTTTGTTTACAGTTGAAAGTTATTGTTCACGAAAATTATCGAATTCGAGATTTTGATGCCAATATATGTTTTAAGACTTCCTGAACACGTTCTGACTATTTTTGGAGTGATGCCTGTCTGTGGTTGATTTTTTGTGACTTTATCTCCGGCTTTGTTATCAAAATATCTAGAAGTAGATAGAATTTTTTTTTCTTTTTAACTTCGAAAAAACTTCGAAATTTTATATATTTTTTTAACATGGCAGCATAGGACAAAATTTGACATAATCATGCATAAAAGGGTTTATTTGAGGCTCAATGATAGTTTCAATCGTTGTGAAAAATAGTCTCGATACAATTTTTTTGTTTGTGACGTCATTAGTCCCCTTGGGGAAAGTTACTCCCCGGGGGAACATTGTCAAGTATGGCATCAATCGAAAGATTTTTTCAAGCCCTTCAAAGTGAAGGGTAACACGCTATAATTGTAATTATTTGGACTCATGATACCGACTTTTTAAAACTTCTCTTGTAACATTTAGGGGGGGGGGGGGACACAAGCTACTTAAAAATTGATTCTGGTATGAGAAAGTCGAGTTGAGTCAATACCAGATAGTCCCCCCCCCCCCCCCCCCCGAATCATTCCATGTATTCGTGAGATATGACTGCCATAGACTTACGGATCACACACACATTAAACAAACATACACACAAAAATCACTTCAAAAACGTTCGATTCGAGTCCGGGGTTGCTTGAAACGGGCTCTTCCATCGAAAACTTGAATTCGAATTTTCGACCCCGTCTCAATACTTTCCGTATGCATGTTATGCATGTAGGGAAAGTAAAAAATGACAAAATACTCCTTCAAAATATCCGATTAGATATTTTTCTATTTACCGTTCTAGAATATTCTGAAAGACTTCCTACAGGGGAAACTATTTCCACGAAAAACAACTTATAAAGCGAATGGCTATTTTTATGACATTTGTACTTTTCCTATCATACATATTAGTGAAAAGGAGAAGTACTGTGATAGGGTCAAAAACCCGACCTTCGGACTTTGATGAATCTACATGTTTTGAAGATCTCTGAATACGAATCAACCATATTCTTTTTTTCAATTATGTCTGTGGGCACGGCGTCTTTCGAACAAATTGATAAAAATAAACCATATTTGTCACGATTATTTCAAACAATGAATGCAAGACGCCTATTGATTTTCCAGGTAAACGGGGCATCCATTTTATCAACGCTATATTTTTTCATTTTCCCGGGAGGAAAAAAAACGTTATAAAAACTGCATAAAAATAGTACAAAACTGCATTCTTAATATGTGATGTTTTATTTTAAAGCGATTGCCATTTCTATGCTATTTATCAATTAACACGCACTGCTCTCTAAGTATTATGTTTTTTATCTAAAATGGGAAAATTGTTAAAAAATAAAATAAACTCAGATAAATAATTGCTACTAAATAGATAAATAATTTGCTAAATAATTTGTAAATACTTTTATTTCGAAATTAATGGACACTAATATTCAGGGCCTGCTTACCGAAACGGCAAGGTAAGCATGTGCTTCCCTTCAAAAGATTTAAAGGGGGCCCCCAAATTGCATCCCCGATTAACCCTTTTTTTTTTAAGTTATTTGTTAAAAAGTTAAATTAAATAGTATCTTGCCTATATAGACAAAGAAGGGAATATTTTGGCTGTCTGAGCTTAAATGAGTATTGTCCATATTTTTATTTTAAATAGTAAACGGTTAACGAAAAAAGGTGGCGTGATAGTTATAGTTAATATTTAAGTTAAAACTAATTGCAAAAGTGTAAACATTGACCACCAGTGATAAAATAATAATATATACTATGGTTTAGGAATTTTGATACAGGCAACCAGTTTAAAAAAATCAATTTGTTGATGAAAACTGTTAGTTGACCAGATCAGCTACGATAATAAAATTTTTTGGGAATTAGTTTGAAAACGTTTCTTGAACTGTGCTCACCCAATCAAAATGGATCCTCCAAATAAAGTTGTGCCTTTCCTAAGTTGGTGGGTTAATCAGGTCCTGCTAATATTTAAAATTACCAGGAGTCGTTCTGGAGATATCAGAAATGTTATTCTCCCCCCCCCCCCCCCCTACACTTGGAATGCTATAAAGTGTGTTTAGGAAAGTCCGTATCAAGGGAAATTTCTCGAGAACGAAGGGAGTTATCCTTATTTTTTTCATCCAGCTAAATAGAAAATCCCCATGGCGCTACACAACGAGACAACTTTCGGGGGCCCATCTCGCCCCCTTTTAGAGATAGAGTAAAAATGTCAATTACAAAGTTGTGTGTACTAATTTCGCAATGCTCTACATGTATTTGTCCGACAGAAAAAGCTGCAAATTGTCCAAAAAATATTTTTAATAGCATACGATTCCTTAAACTGCAAAATCGTACAGGGGACAATTGCATAACAAACGATTTAATAAAAATAGTTTGAATAAATAGAATGGATACACGTCAACATAATTTAAAGTTAAAGATATCCAAAATTAGGTTTAAAAGTCCTTTAATAAAAACTCCTTTCCTCCACGTACAAAAATTTACACAGTCAAAGTGCTTTCAGGCATCACCAAGCCCTTCACCAGTGGTGAAGTCACCGACGCTCTACCGTTGAGCTAGCTACTGGGACGAAATTGTAAGCTCTTATTGTCGAAGGGGACTCTGCATTTTTATTTTTATTTTTCAGCTTTTTCTGTCTGATTCATTGTTTATACTAATTTGGTAATGCTACACAGCTTTGTATTTCACTTTTTTCTTTATCTCTAAAAGGGAGCGAGATAGCTCCCCCCCCCCCCCCCTTGATAGTTGTCTCATCGTGTTATAGGGGTTCCCTATGCAGCTGCATAAAAATAAAATCTGACGTGTTCAGCACATGATTTTCCTTATATAATGCAATGAATTTATTACTTTTACAATGAAAGAAATAGGTTATTCTTTTGTAGATACTTATACTCTTTCCAGGATATTGAATTTTCATCAATGAGTCATTTTCATTGATTTAGAGTCATTTTTATCCATTTGGCGAGGTTTCCGTTAATTTGCCAACATTTATAAAAGTCGCCAATATTCCGCCAAAATCTCGCCAAGCGTTATCGACGGAGAAATAAGTTATTCTTATAGCAGATAAATGACTATTGGCGTTCAAATGCAAAAGTATTACTCAAAGTATCTTTTTTCATGAATGAAACGAACTAGATCTATGAGAATGATGTCACTAAATTGATTGCATGACATTACATATGAAAAGTGAACATGTTTCTCAACAGTTACTGTTTTTTTTTTAATGTATGGGAATTTTTGATAAATTCATTTGAAAAATGTGCAATATCTCGGGAGCGGTTCATACTAGCGTTCTAAAGTTTATGTCAATCGTTTTCTAAGGAAAAATTACATAAGAAATGTCTATTTGCGTCACATTATTTTTTTCAAAATTTCACTCGAAAATTTAGGGGGGGGGGTTCTGAACATTCAATTGTGTTTAAAAACAATAGGCTTCCAATATCCACGGATTGTAAGTCTTGTATCAAATTTCATTCAAATCGCTTCATTCATTCGTGAGATATCGTCTCCACAGACTCACTGACACATTCCACCTCAAAAATGTTCGATTCGTGATCAGGGATGCTTTAAGCATGCTCTCCTGTCAAAAACTAGAATTCGAATTTTCGACCCCATCACAATCCTTTCCTTATACATTATACTATGCATATAAGGAAAGTAATAAGGATAGTCCTCTTCGTTTTCCCGATACGGACTTTCCTTGATATCCTGCATCACTTGAACAAATTGGATACAATTTGGTACGTGTTTTCCAATCAATAAATCTCAGAAGCCTATTTATTTACTAACTCAAGACTGTTAAAGCACCTTCAATCAATAAAAACTAAATTATGTTAAAATTTGCTGCCAGTATAGTCGCATTTTACATAAATGCGACTAACATAACTACTTACGAAATAAAATGATAACATGTGCCGTTTTTGAGATATTGTGAGTTTTCGATTTAAAATGATAAGCATCATGAAATTTAATTATTAGCCTGACTGAATGCTTTAAAGTATTTTGACCAAAGATAAAGAAACTTTTGTAAAGAATCTTGTTGCCCCAACAGGGGATCGAACCCTGGACCTTCGAACTGGCTATCCGAGGCTCTACCGTTGAGTTACTGGGACGAAATTGCAACCTCTTATAGTCAAAGTGCAATCTGCACTTTTATTCAGTAATCATTATCCGTTGTCGAGATCTTACGTTAATTAATAGGGTAGATCGCACACCGCAATCTATAGCTCGGCGAAATTAAATAAAAATAAATATTTATTTCTCTTCTATATATAAATGTTTAACACATACATTACAAAACAGAAGATTTTATTCCAAAATATGCTGAAATGGTTTGCTATTTATTTTAAAATTTATCGTCCTACAGTTTGATATTTAATTCATTCTTTCGCTATGGAAACGGTAAAAACATAAGAAAATCACTAAAACAAAGGTGTAAGATAAAACAATTTATTTGACTGAACAAAATATATAAATAACAAAAGATAACAGAGTTATTTATGAAAAACAGAAGTCTTCAAAATATTTCAAAACATAACTTCTATAACGTCAGGATAATATTTTGGACAGCAAATCAGACGATAACATTTCATATTCAAGATATTTAATTTTCAATCAATAAAAAAAATTTTTATTCAAGAATTTTAATTTTCTCAAATTAAAAGTATAGATCTTAGTAACTTAAATACATTCTCGAATATAAGGAAACAAAATTTTGAAATATGCAAAGGAACAGTTATCAATGAAATTTCCATCTTTTATTGGATCTTGAAGATGAATTTTTATTCATTTTAAGAGTATGAATTTCTGAAGAACAGAAAATTAAGGATTTATAAACAAATGATAAAATGTCAATATTGAAACTTTTTGTAATTTTGCTTTTTAACAGAAATTCATATCTGAAAAATTACATAATTTCATTTTTTTTAATCCAATTCTACAATAATGCACAATAATAAAATATAAATAATGTTTTATTTTTCAATATTTCAGAACTTATTATTTATAATTAACTATTCTTATATTTTAGTATTAATTTGATTCAACAACAGACATCTATATATGTTTATTGCAATCAAATATTTAGTATAAACGAATTATAAATTGTATGTAATTTTAAAATACACAAACTAATTTCGCCACAAAAAAATTGAAATGTATACGTAAATGTGAAATAACAAAAAATATAAATAGTGAAGTTTATTTATTTTTTGTTAAAATTTAATTTTCATATTTAAAATGAAACATTTCCCCATTAAACAGTATAGTAAAAAATGAAGTTTTTCAATATTATTAAATGGTGTTAAAATATGTAGCAATCGCTGAAATATGTATGCAAAAACTTTTTTTTTTTTTTTAACATAGCATTGAAATGGTTTTATTGCTTATTATCTGTTAGTCCTAGATTGTTTTGTGAATGTACAATTAACAGTGTAACGTTTATGCTATTTATGACTTCACACAATTTGTACGTTCTCTGACAGTCTTCTAAAGAAAATGATTAATATTTAATTGCAGTTTTTCACACCAATTCTCATCAAAACTGCAGTTGCCGCGAAGAACATAAAAATAGTAAAACTAGAATCCCATCATCTTTTAACACACAGCTACTAATATTTTAGTTTCCTCGTATATATGCATAATTTATTCTGTGAGCAACTGCAGACGATTCCATTAAAAGTTTTCACTTCCACCACTATGAAACTATTCTCTGTTTATCGTTTGGCGAGGAAGCGATTGCAAGGTCTCATGGGACGGATGTGACCTACTTATACAATGGCAGAGAAGAGGATTAACTAGTAATCTCAAAGCAGCAACGGTCATATTAAACAGTTCATGAATAGCATACTCCTACATTCTATCTATTATAGTGCTGTTTAAATGGGCACGCGAAGAAATTAAACAATATAAGAAAATGTATTTTGTTTTAATATTATTTATTTATTATACACGCGATTGTGTTTAAACAGCTGCACATATAAGGAGGTTACAATTAAACTAACTCTACTTACAGTACTATGGATCTAATTAACACAATCCAATTAAATTTGGAAATTATGTTAATTGGACCTTGGATTGATGAAAAACTATCAGTCGAAATTTTGGCCTGTGAATGGGGGAGTAATGTAACGCTATAAGGATATCTTTCCAATATTTAACAATTTAATGTCAATTATAACTTTTCTAGATGATGGATTGGAGGGGGGGGGGGGGGGGGAGGAGGAATAAATCGCATCTTTTCAGAAGCTGTTCATCGAATGCAAGAAAGCATAAGTAGCATAAAAAAAAAATCAATTCGGATCACTCATCACTTATATTTGAATACGCCATAATGGATATTTTAAGTTTCGCGAATAATTAAGTAAGGCGTAAACTGATGAAATAATATTTAGTGTCGCGCACTTCATTAGTTAAATTAAACTATTCCTTATGGTTACTATGGAAATAACCAATTTAAGTCATAGTCAACAGCTTTATAGAACAAATAAAATAAATAGATAAATAAAACAAAATATAAGACATCATAATTAAAAACTTCAACCGGTTCACCAGACAAAGTTGCATCGTGATTTAGAGCAAAATTAACGTATTTGTTAGTTTTGTGCTAAAATGAACTAAAACATTTGGGACCAAAGCATGTATAAGTATCATCTAAAAGTAAAATAAAATAATAAAAGTTTTACCCAACAAAATACCTCCAGATGCTTAAAAGTCTAGTATTATCTTATGGGGGCCACGAGACATGACTTATGTATTCGTGTGATATTAAGGGCGATTAAAAAATCAACTAAAACATTATTTGTTGGGAGATAGATATTCAGGGGACACTTTTTATTTGACAAAATTGATATAGTTAATTATAAAAAATTGTGGACATCGACATCTTGGTAAAGATAGTATCAACAAAGGAATTTAATATTTGCTCGATGAAATATAGATAAGTGGAAACAGGGCCTCCCATAGAGGGGGGGGGGGCACCATTTGAGTATGTGGGGGGGGGGAGCGAACTCTCAATATTTATTAAGGCTGGAGAAGACACTAAAAATTTATAAAAAGTGAAAAGTCAAGTAAGGAAGGGATAATACACTATAGAAATGTACTCAAAATAGTGATGCATCTTTGACTGTACATTCGCTGCATTTTAAGTAATTCGAATTTCTCATTCATACAATAAAATACTACAAGAATATTCAAAACTTCATAAATTGAGTAATCAACTCAAACCATACTTATAATAGCAAGTTCGATGAAAAACAAAAATAATCTCTTTTTTAATTTTTTTTAACAATTTATTAAAACGCTATTTTTCCTAGTTTCTAAAACTTCGGATTCTAAATAACTTTTTCGTTTCATACCAAGGAAACATTCAAATTGAGATTCTCACTGCAACGTTTTTGTATTAATGACCTAATGTCACGAAGTTAAAAGAATTAGCAAACAGGAAAAAAAAATCGTAGTCAATGAAAGATAAAGACTTAATCTGGAATCAGTCCCATTTGAAGTGGGTTGCTTTTACTTTATCACGAGTTATCTTAATCATACTGAAAGAATTTGAGCTTTGTACTAGGGGCGTGAACACTAAAGGTAACACAAAATATATCTAAACTCAGCTGATACATTTTCTATGTAATATCATCATTTTTACGACTTTTTCCTTACGGGTGAAATCAATCTTTTTTCTTCTTTTTTATTAAACTAAGAATAATTATTATTGGATTTTGCTTTCATGCATGCGATCGTCACAAAATACATTTTTAAATATTTATAAAGATATTGGTCTAAAAATGTTAGTTTTGAAATGGTAGTTTATCTTTGCAAAAGCAGCGTTTGGTAAAGTACGGTGATCATAAAACCATTATGTTTGTTTAATCACTTAAAATGCGCGCATTTAATAAACAGAAATATAGAAAAAAACATAATCTTATTCAAATTATAACGAATAATAATTTTTTATAATAAAATTATTATAAAAAGTTCAAATTAGAAAACATTAAATACATTATAAAAATTCTCAAAAAAATTTCGAAACCATATATATGTAAACCTAAATATCGACGAGTATTTTATCTCACCCAATACTAACAAAACTTAATAGACAAATATTGGAATAAAGCGTGAAAATCGAAGACTGTTTCGACACCAAAGTCTGAATGTGATCGAACTGCATACAATTACCAAAATACGAAAATACAGTACTATTCTACCGTAAAACTAATGGTGGACAATTGCCAAGCTAGGACAACTATTTTATCACACAAGGATATAACTTTATTTAGCCGCACATGCTTTAAAATACAAAAATCAAAAACTATTTTATGGCAGGCGATTTCTAAAGTAAAACTTGAAAATAAACGTCTATTTCATTGAACCGAGATACATAAAATTTTAATATATAACGGCAGCCACGGAGTTTCTGTTTCTAAATTCATGAACTGCACACAGGATTATCAAAACACAGAAGAAGAAAAATATACGACTTCTTTACAATCAATATAAAAAAAAAATAAAAACTTAAGGCAGACGATTACCAAAATAAATCAACTGTTACAACTGACAAAATTGCATACGAATACTGAAAAGGCAAAAGTTAAACATGATTATTTATGGTAAAAATTTGTGAAGTTTTGAATATCCCAAAAGAATAATTTGTTGAATAAAGTAAAAGGTAAATAAGGTGCATATAAAAAATAATAACATGCAAAAAGTAAAATAAGAACCAAGAGTGCAGATGCAGAAGAGAAGTTATATCTACACGCATCTATGTTCCAGAAGGGTGCATTTACAACGGCGCGAGCGCCCTAAACTATGTACAATGCATCTCTGGAACGGAGATACGAGAGAACTAGAGAGTGGCCATCACCATGCAAATTAGGGTTATATTAATAGCAGTAGTATCCAAAAATGTGTTAAAACATGCAGGGCTAAAAGAAAATTTAACAGAAAATTAGGAAATAAAATAAATATAAAACAACTAATAACTAAATCAAAAAATTATTGTTTACTAAATATAGTTTTATAATTAAAATATTTTTTTTACAAATCGAACCAAATTGTGCAACATTTTCTACGGCAATACCTCTCAATAACAAACACTCGCGTGGCCCGAAATTTATAAAATTAGAGTACAATCTTAATAACAGATAGCCACGTGACCATGAATTTTCTTAGCTGTCTAGCGATATCCGCTATACTTAGAAAGTCGGCTATTTTGGAAATTTCAATACATTCAATAATATATTCTTTTTGTTTAAGGTTGTTAAATTCTGTGAGCCAAGGATAAGTCTTTCTCTTAAAATTTTTATGCGAGTCGCATAAAAAATATAAATACAGAAAATTTTAATTTCAGAGAAAAAGGACATATTTTTTAGGGATAACGGATTTAATAATTATATAGACTCTGTTTTACCCTTTTAGGAGCGATGTTTGCATAGCAGAAACACCATTTTAATAATTTTTTTTTTAAATTAGATTATGAGCAGATTTTTAATGTGAGGCAAGTACAATCATTTATCAAGGCACAACTGGCAACATCATATAGATATTATTATTTCATCTTGAAAAATTGAAAACGTTTTTTTTTTTTTAATTTAATTTTGTGAATTTATATTTTTCTGGATTTACTTGTAGATACATTTATGGAATATTTATTGTCACATTCACGGACTATCGAGTTTTTGTGCTACATTTAGTCGAAGGTGAATGTATGGTAGGTGAAGGTGAATATATCCAGCATTAGACACTCTTATGAGATAACTTTTATTCTGCTACATTTCGATTATAGGTGCGTTTTGTTTGAGTACAGAAAGTACATGATTTTCCAAAGGGTGTAAGGGTGGGGAAATTTTTTTAACCCAAAATTACATGTTAATATAACTATATTGTGAATGACTGTGTTTGTTTAAAATATTTCAAATAATATAAGATAATGTCCCTCAAAGGGTTAAGTAAATTACTTTAATCTAAAATGACGTATTTGACTATTTCGTGACCTTGGCCGCTAGTGGACAGCCTTTATTTATGAAATAATTCACTTAAAGTGCTGTTCAAAAGACTTATGAAAAGCTCGTTAGAGGAAACAATTTCTTGCTTTCTTTGAAATAATTGTTCTACCTTATTTGCCTTAAATAAGGCAGCTATTTTGTCTACAGAAACTTGCTGATACAATTACATCTGTGTTTTATTCTTTGCTTTATATTTTTTTACTGACGAAGAATTTTTCATTTTTAGGCCTAATTCGAATTATTATAGGAATGCTATTCGAAAAAACTAAATACATTTTTAAAAATTGCGAACGCCATTCAATTATTTTAACTCGCTTTATTAAAATTTACTTCCGTCGTGTGGTCAATCGAATTTTAGTAATTTGTCATGGGCGATTTCCTACAAAGAAGTAATACTGTTTGAAAATTCCGATGGAAAATATGCTTAAATTAAAACACTTAACTTTCTTATCAGGCCATTATTGGTTTTTTAATGTGTTTGATGATATTTAAAAACCATTTCCTTTTACCTTTGTTGTCTTTTTCTCACAGTTACCATTTTGTATAATTGCCATTAAGATATACAGACTTATTTAGACTTTGGTTTCAAAAGTTATTTTTAGTACTGATGAAATATATTTATATTTTTCATGCAACTCGCATAAAAATTTTGAGAGAAAGACTTATCCTTGGCTCACAGAACTTAACAACCTTAAACAAAAAGAATATATTATTGAATGTATTGAAATTTCCAAAATAGCCGACTTTCTAAGTATATATTACCCTTTTAGAAGCGATGTTTGCATAGCAGAAACACCATTTTAATAATTTTTTTTATATAACTTATAACAGAAAGTATAGTCGAAATTTATCTCAATTGATAGGAATCAAAAGAAAACAAGGTATAAATGAAAAGCGTATAACTGGTGCTTTGCAGCATTCTAATGTATTCTTAAAAATAGTTTAAAATATTACATTAAAAAAAAAAAAAATAAAATAACGTATACGCACATGATTCATATACACACCTTTGCAATAATATCCATGTGGCAGCATAAAAGTTACTTCAAGAAATGGAAAAACACCGAGAAGTGGAGATATAAAAAAAATATAACTAAAAGAGAAAAACTACATAAATTTTACAATTAAGCTATAAAAAATTAGATGTGGTTTAAAAGCATACAATATATGTTCCTTGAAATATTGGCATTTTAATTTATGGAAAACTTAATGAAAGTGTACTAACTTCCTTAAAAAGATAATCTATAAATTAAGTAATATGTCCAAACAACAAGTTTTTCTTTCTCAATATTAAAAATGTATCCATTTTTAAAAGTAAGAATTATTTATTCTTTCTATTTAAATAGAAATTTTAATTAGCGCATTTATATTAAGCATGAGCAAAATAATCTTATCTTTTCCAGAGTGCAAAATTTTTGAAAATGTAAAAAAAAAAAAAAAAAAAAAAAATCCCCACTTTTAGCATTCCGGCATAAATTTTAGAGTTGGTTACAATTCAATGAAGTCCTATTTATATGGGCAGAAAACATCTCTACAGATTATTAGCTTTGCTAGATCCTTGCAATGTTTGGTTTCCATGAGAAATGACAAATAACTGCTTTTTGAAAATGATCTTAACGGCAAGCAAAAATAGTTTCTACCATTACAAAAATTGTAATAAATATCGAGTACAAATACCCGTTTGCGATGAATCAAATTCTCGAAATTCATAATCATTTGAAAAGCCTAAAAATAAGCTTCCTATAAGAACTGAGAGAACCTTTTTGAAATTAAAACTTTCCATTCTCTGAATCGTACCTGTACCTAAGACTCTGCAATTCCAAGGTTACTGATACACTACGTCAATGCAGTTGGCATGGCAACGCACGGGCTTAGATGTTTTGTGATCGCTCCTGGGAAACCTTTTGAAAGCGGAGAATTCGAGCAATAGCAATTCCAAAATAACACGTCAAAACAAGTATCCTGTAACTGTATGCCTGATGGACGCATACATGCTCGAGTGATTTCAAAATGGCGATTTTTTTTTCCTTCTCTTCTATTCCATTGTTTCATTTAATTAGTCCATGCCAAATATGTCTTTCAACATATTTCAATTAAAATATGTCAGCAGTGTTTTCTGAATGCGTGAAATGTAATTAGATATATTCTTCAGAAGGTCAATTAATTTTAGACAGAAACTGAGTCCATAAAAATATTCTAATGATTCCAGGTTTCTCTGTAAAAAATATCTATATAATTAGATGGTCAAAATTTATTGTTTTGATACAGCACTTGTTTAAACAATACGCGAAATTGTTTAATTTTTGTTTCAAACAGAATTAGTTTTAATAACACAAGATTAACTGCAAAGTGCACAAGATTAACTGCAAACAAAGCATATCCAAAACAGCTCAGAAAAAAAAATTACAGTGCAGCTATATAAGTGTTTCTTATTATTTTTAACTGAATGAATATTGTACCGGATTGTTATTATATCAGCTCAGACATTTTGCTCAAAACGTTGTTAGATTATGATGAAACATGGTCAAAAGCTATCTTCAATTTACATTTTGTCATCAGTATGTTTTGTTCACATTTTGCATCAGTTTTAGAATTATTGTAACATTTCAAATTATTTCGTAAATTTCGTGTTAGAAGTAAAAATGGCAACAGAAAGTATCTACATAATATAGTTGGAGGGGGAGGGGAGTTTACTACCAAGAAATGAACATTTTTCAAAAATGTTACTTTAGCCATATTTAATGAAATTCCTTGAATGATTTGGTTCAACATTAAAAACATAAAATTTTGTGCTATATTATTAATGAAATAATGTTTCGAAAAAACAAAGCAAATTTGAACCTTAATAAAACAATATCAAGATTTTAATTATTCATAAAAATTGCTAAACACGCAAAAATTTAATACCAAAAATAAATAAAATGAAAACTAATGGGAAAAAAAATATTTTTCTCCTCTACTCCGATAGATGAATATAATCCTGCAAAAACAGTCAGCAATAGCTGACACTGAAGCTGGAAAAACACAGGAAGTTGAAACAAAAACTATTCGTTTAACTCAAGTGTTAAGCAGAAGGTATATAAAAATAAACTCACCTTGGAAAAGGAGTAAGTCTTTGGCAGACAGCTGAGATGACGTCATAAACAGGGATGACATCAGTAGTGACGTAAAGCGCGCGCTCCACTGAGATACCACCAGCTGTGTTCACAGAAATCAAAAATCACTTGTGAACGCAGGGAGGTACTCGGCAGAACGAGTGCGAGACCCAACCACGTGACTATAACCATGACTTCCATAAGACTGCATTCTTAACAATTAAAACTTCTAAATTTGGAAATGATCCATTGGCAGCAGACGATTCTGGATGACGTCATAGCAAAACATCCAATAAGATTTGTACAGTTTCAGAACGAAGATGACAGATGAATAGAGATGCTAAATACAAACTTAAGTGTATCTTTTTGGAGAGTTCCCAATAGTTTTTCATCAAATGATGAAATTATGGCTTGATAGTAAAATCAAACAAGTGAAAAAGAAACCCATCAAAGCACGCGTTCTTATTTATAAATTCATAAATATTAAAATAATTCGTAGATATGACAAGCTATCACAAATGAAAAGAGCTAGAATAGCGATGTTGATGAGTACTGAGTACACGTGCAATCAATAAAATATTTTACGGTTCAATGGTTCAATATTCATCTTCTACGTAGTCTTCAGGTTCAAATATTTAAATATTTTCATCATTATCTCCCCTCCCCCCGCTACAAAAGTGATATATATATATATATATATATATATATATATATATATACTTTTTTTACAAAAGTGAAAAGTTCGATAATGATATAACAAGTTTGTATTTAATAAATTTAACGAAACTATAATAATATATATATAAATATAGCGTTAAAAAAAACTTGCAACATAAAAGTTCAATTGCGTCTGAAGACACTCTGTTTTTCTACTGTAATCTTATCTAAATATCGATTTTTGTTTTTCTATCATTTAAATACGTACATGTAAATACCAATATGAGACCTATATAATCAAATGGTGTTCCGTTAAAAATAGAAAAGTTCAAAATGAGAACTAGGAATCAAATTATGTCTACCATAACTCAATTTTAAAATTTTATGCTCAAAATTTGAGGATCTTGTTACTTTTTACTTATGTAGTTAGTAATTCATCTTATACATACGCAAAGCTTCTCCAATAGTAATAAATGTTTAACTATTCATCTTATATTTAGTAAGTTTCGATATAAAATACAAATATAACAATTATTTATTTTTTGCGCTCAATTTTCAACTAATAAGTTTATAACCATACCCATACAAAAAGAGAATGCGCTGATTCAGCTTTATAATAATTAGGTATTTGCATAAAATCCTAAAAATAGAATATTTTACGAATTTTGTTTTAATATTTTAGAATAAATATTTGTTTTCGTTTTAATCTACAAATATTAATAGTAAATTTTGCAATTGAAACATATTATTAAAGGAAATTATTTATTTTAAACACATTGCACTTTATTTACAGATATGAAAATAAAACTTGTTTTCTTCCGGCCGGAAAAAAAAAAATCTTTCTAAATCGTAACTGGCATTTACCTTAAATTGTACTTTCTTGAAGTGAAGCATCAACATTTGTAATCGCAATGTTTCAACATTGCATTAACAGCATTTTTAAATAGTATGATCTTAAATTGTACATAAATAAAATTAATATTACAAAAGCTGAAATTATTTGCATCAAATCTCTGCCATAGAAATTATTACCCAATTAAAAATGATTTCATTTTTTCCTGTAATTGCAAACTACTTCAAGATTTATGAACAGTATTAGACAATTCGTCGCCCTTGGTATTTTTTATGTAAATAATAAAAAAAGTAAATAGAACATATGAGAAGAATTCGCCAATTCTGAAGCACTGTCAATAAATGTATAGCCTTTATGTTATCACCGACTCTACAAAAATTACATAGTAAATCTGTAATTATCAAATTATTACTCTATTAAACTTTTTAAAAGCATCAACTAAACACTGATTATAAATAGGCTAATAATACTCACACAATTTGAATTCTAAATAAAATTAAACGCAAAATATTTGAGCTAATTATATATGGTTAAATATTTGATAATCGTCAATTCTGTATCTACATATTTACTACATGTTCTATACATTGCAGAAAAAAGTATTTTTCAATAACATATGTAGTTTTGACGTCATAAAAAATGTGCATTCGCCATTTCTGTCACTGTCTCCCCCCCTAGTTATAAGTTCAGCTTTCATCTCCTAATTACATGAGTAAATAAATACCATAATGACAGTAAATGGGTGAAGCTTAAAAAAAAATTGACGGTACATATGTTTGTCCCTAAGAATCGTTTGCTGAAGTGAACTTCGCTATTAACAGACAAATGAAAGACCCAATTTTATGACTCATTTTTAATGAGCATATTTATTACCAGTCATTTCCAACATGCTTGTAGTTATTGATAATAGGAATGACAATTTTAAAATGCTGAGTTTCCTGTTAAAAATAAAAGCGAGTGATGAATAGGGCACACTTTGTTATCCAATGTAAGTTTCAATTTCCAAGCGGAACAAAAACAAACCCATATGCTATTTCTGTCACGGTTATTTCTGACACGGTCTATCATCCATTAAAAATTTTAAAAGAAAATTCCAAGAACTTATTTTAAGCAAAATTTTGTAGTTGTTTAGAATCTGCGAATTGACAATTATCAGATGATCAAACATATATACCTAAGAATGGGAGCCAATATTAGATAAACATTTACCTGCGAAAAACAAAAGAAAAAAAAACTAAATTGAAACTAGTAATTGATTATCAATATATATTTTGAGACTGCAAAAGAAAAATCTGCTTTGTTATCAAATAAATATATCCACATAATTCAAAAATTGCACGCCAAGCAAATAATTACTTTACCCCTTTTATTCCATGCTCATTAATGAGAAATACAACATGACTAAATATAATCCACTTAAAATATGTAATCGATGATATTGGCATAAATCTTGTTCCCAGAAAGTTAAACTCAATATATAATCATAAGCAAACTATAAACAGAATGAAATCAAATTTCGAACAAATTACTTTCCACGAATGGATTGCACCCGTGTAGAGATATATCATTGGCATCATTATTATTTTTTTTTTATCTGGTTTAATTCAGTTAATTTGAAATAGAAATTGTATTAAGAAACAATTTTTCTAGAAAACTTATCAAAGACTTTCACTTTTAGGAGATATGATATTTTAAGATTCAGATTTTGGGGCATATTCTATTTTTATTGTAAATATTCTGAATATTTTAAAAGATATTAAACCTTAAACGTAGGTTAAAAAATTACACCTGAAAATTTCTTAATTGAATTTTTTTGTTTTTAATATATGGCACAAATATTTGTTATATTTTTGTCTACACTGCAATAAAAAAAGTGAAAACTTACTACTTACTTACTTGCTTAATAAGTAAATATTGTTAATAGTTAAAATATACAATGTATTCTGCATGTCTAAAAACTTCAACGTCAAAATTTTTAATTTTGTTGCTTTTCTGTCGGTTTTTATTTATTTGACGAAAATATAAAAACTTACCACTTCTTCACATTAAGTTCCTTCATACCTGCAAATACAAAAACAATACTTTTAATTTTCACAGAATAAACAAATATGTTCTGATAAACTATAAGTATACAATTTGACAATTCGTTTATAGTAGTTCTAGTATAAAATAAAATTCTACTATAAAATGAATGGCAGACGATAAAAGTTAAAAACATAAATTTAAGAATACAATATTTAAAGTTTCGTATACTAGCTGGCAACGTAAGACTCTCTCTCATTCGATAAAATCTAATGCTGTAATTTTAAATATACCTGGGCCAATTAACAGCGTTTGACGGCTAGGTTTTACTGATTAAAAAGACGATCTATGAGGGATAGAAATAAAAAAAAAAAAAAATGTACCAAAATACGCTTAATAGAGTTAAGAATAACCGTTACAATATAAACCGTTATTCCAATCTTAACAGGAGATTAACTTCTTTAGATTAAAAAAATACGAGCAAAGGAGAGAAATAAAAATAAATTCCAAACATGCATCAAAACTTCTAAATAAAGTTAATAAACAATTCTGAACAGTTTTTCGAAACTTCATAAAAAAAAAACATAAAAAAAATCGCAGATTAGCTTCTTCAGATTCAGACGTGATTAACCTTGGCAGGCTGGAAGCTGGATAATCTGCACATCGATAACCGCTACAAACTAGATGATTATAACAAAATAACGCTAACATTCAGGAATAAAAAATATAAATCCAAGCTTGTTAAGCGATCACAGCGGAGCGGCGGTAGAGCTCATCTTCTAACACCCCTTTCAACCAGTTGTAGAAAAACTGAATGTACAGCATTTTTACCTCGTGCTCGTGTCGAGTCAAAAGTCCCGTCCAAGGCCATTCAAACAGGTAGGGCAACCCTTGTGTTCTCCACGATTCGCCTCAGTGCAAAATTAAATAAAATAGAAGAAAATTCTAAAACAAAACTTTTTTTTCCCCCTTCTGTAATACACGCAAGTGTTCAACAAGCTTACGAAATGCACAGTGGGGAAAAATTATTATCAAAGTGCACATCACGTCGTACGGTATCTACCTGTTACGGAAAATGCAAGATAAAAAAGAATGCCTAACGGACGGATAGAGGGCGAACAAATCAATGATCGGAAAAGTGGAAAATGATTGAGATGGAAGAAGGGCTTTAAATGCGCCGAAAATACAGAGACTATTGAAACTCAGTATCAAACGAGATTTGAAAGAAATCCAAAAAAAAATATCGAATCACATCTTTTTTTATAACTTTCGTTTTGATTTTCAGGAGAAAAAAAAAAAAGTCCAAAATATTGAAAGCTGTTTCTGTGTCTGTTCACCGCAAAAATTAATTGGACTCAGATTCATTGATCGAAATAATTGTACCAAATTTCATGCGATTTGCTTAATTGCTCCAATGATATGGCGCCCCGTGTAGAAAAGTACATTTTCAAATATTACGAGAATGACTTGTGATAACCCATTAAACAATGCGATTCATTATTTTCTGGTAAAATGTACGTAAATATAATTCACTTATTGTATAATAAATAAAAGCGTTTAAGTTTTTTTTTTTTTTTTTTTTAAAGATCTAAAACGTCGTGCAAATAGTGCGTGTTAGAGTCTTATAAATAATGTAATTAGCTATAAATAATGTCACGTAAAATAGCTATTCCTGCATTTATAAAATTGTTTTGCTTTTCAAATAATTTAAAGACCGCTACCCCCCCCCCCCCCCCCGTGTCTGTTCACATCGAAAATCAATAGGCTTCTGTCATTTATTAATTAAAATAATCGTGTCAAATTTCATTCGATTTACTTATTTATTCGAGAGTTATCATGCGACTCACGGACAGAACAACACACAAGCTGATACAGACACCAGTGAAAAAAAAGGTTCATTCGCATTCAGGAATGCTTAAAACCTGTAAATCTATCAAATTCATGCGTCAGATTTTTGACAGCATCACAATGCTTTTCCCCCCCTTTACATATACTATATAAAGTAGGGAAAACAATAAAGAAATCAGCAAAGAATATTTATTCAAAAGAAAAGAATGAGAAAAAAAAAATGAAAACATTTAATCAATGAAGAAAAGCAAGGTCAAATTAAACATTCATTTGGGAGCCTCAAAAAAGAAAATAATGAAGAATGTTTATTCTAAAGAAAAGAAATGAAAATAAAATGAAAACATTTAATCATTGAAGAAAAACCCAGGTCAAATTAAACAATCATTTGGGAGCCTCAAAAAAGAAATCAACGAAGAATATTTATTCAGAAGAGAAGGATGATAAAAAAAAAAATGAAGAAATTTTATCAATGAAGAATAATACAGATCAAATTAAATATTTATTTGGGAGCCTCAAAAAGAAATCAACGAAGAATTCAGAAGAAAAGAATTGAATTTATTCAGAAGAAAAGAATGAAAAAAAAAGGAAGACATATAATCATTGCAGAAAAAGCCAGGTCAATTTAAACATTCATTCCGGAGCCTAAAAGAATAAAGCTTTAATTTTTCCTTTATTACGGTCTTCCTTTTTAAATTCACACTTCCCATTGAAATATACAGCAAAACTTGGGAGCGCGTATACACAACAATTAATCCACTGGTCAATATGTATACCCTTGAAATATGAAAATATAACAGAATGTTACCGGAACGGTTAATTGAAACGCTGGCGGGCCTGTGAAGTAGAAGAACAAGCACTATAAATAAATCAATGAAAATCATTAATGGTAGGGCGTGTGTCTAGAATAGGTCAAATGCAGTAACACATTCTTTCGTTCGGAGGCTTCGTGGGAAAAGGACAGAAAAGTAAAACATTAGCTTTTAAATGAGTTTACGTTACACAAATGTTAGTGGTGTGACAGAGAACGAATCGATTCCCGGTTGGGACAGCAAAGTTCTTTACAACTGTTACAGAAGCTTTTATTTGAAACAACTAGGGGGGCTCTGCCCCCTGCTCACTCCGCCTCGTATTCGCTGCGATCGCTTCTTATCTATTTTTCCTAAAAATTTTACTTTCAAAAATCTCTTTTCTATCCCTGCCTATTTTTCGTAGGAAGGAAAAGCACGAATTTTTCTTAGCCCAAAGAATCCAAAAACTGAATTCTTTGATTATGAGCTCGCTTCGCGAGCTATTTCATGCCAAACTAAAATTTAAATCGATATTCGGTTTATTTCATCGTGTCACCCTATTACTTCTCTATAAATGTACCAAATTTCATATTTTTGTATGCAATAGTTTTTACGGTACGAGACAGGGAAATCTCTAGACGTGTCGATACGAAAAAGAAAGTTCACTTCAGAAATGCATAAAAAGTAAAATATCTCAAGAACTACATCGAAATTTAAAAAAGGTGATCCGTCCTGTAAAAATTCACCCATGTAGGCACCTGCCTGCAAAAATTCGCGGTCTTTCTATTGTTAGTCTATCCAGAACGGAAACTCTGAGCTCAAATATTTTGTCTTTGACTTTGACATTAAACATTTCTTAAACTATAATATATATTAAAAAACGGTTTATTTCAGCATATCTCCCAAAGCTTTTTCTACACGTGTACGAAATTTCATATTTTTATATGCAATAGTTTTTGGGGTAAGAAGCAAAGAATTTCGAGAAACGAGAAATTTGTTAAACAGCGGCGGTGGCGTCAGCTACTTTTATTTAATATAGACGGCTAAATGCCGTTCTATTCAGAAATGATACAATAAAGCATGAGCAGAAATCTAGTGTAGAAGCTGTTTAAAATACCCTCTGTTAGAGACAATGCACATTTAAATTCTAGAAAGAATATTACTACGATAATATGACAAATACTGCAAGTGCCAGTGTATTAAAGGTCCTGATAATACAACTTTTTGTATACGCGTTTGACTTATTCATGGTGTCGATTCTTGCTCATTTGGCAATACTCTAGAACTTTGTAATTGACATTTTTTTTTGGTCTACATCGCTTTGTTGTCTAGTTCCTTACCCTAGCTTCCTTTAACTCTCCGCTGGGGGCACTGCAATCCCTTTTATTCGATCAAGCATGGCGTATGCTCATGAACCCTACAAAGTTATTGGAACAATTAAGGATTTTCCTAGGAACCTTTTATATATACGAATTACTTATTTTAATCGAAAGAACATGTTTTCCGATAACCGGGTACCACACATCCAAATCAAGCAACATCTTCAAATAATTCAAAATATTTAAATACTGTTTTAAGTTTCAAAGAATAACACTTTCTTTGAATAATTTCCCCGCGCTCCGGTTTTAATGTGATTTTAGCGTCTTTATTCGTGTGATCCAATAAATACTTTTATTATAAAATGTTATTCTTTGAAATTTAATATCTCGGGCGTGTCGCCATACATTTTAGTACCGTTAAGTTATTGAGATTATCGGAGTAGGTATCAGAAGTAAGTAGAGGTTGCATTATCTATATTTTGTATTGAGTAGGTTCGACTGCAGCAGACGGACACATGCTTTCATTCACGTGGATGTGTGAGAACATGCAAGTGGCTGTGCTGAGAACGTTATCTTGAATCCTAAACTGTCAACGATCTCCTGCCCCGGTTTGAAAATATTTTAATACGAAAATACATGTACGGGTTTGTCACATTTTGGCTGCTCTAATGTGAAATTTGTGCTTATATAGTGTATATATATATATATATATATATATATATATATATATATAATAAAACACTGTGGTGTATTAACGTGTGAGAAAGTCGAGTGGAAACTCGCACTTAGAATATTTTGCGCAGATAATTAAATAATGATTTGGGGGGGGGGGGAATTAAATTTTGCAATTTTTATTTATTTATTTTTTCATTTTAATAATATAAAACTTAGTTTTTTAATTTTTCCCAAATTTATTAACAAATATATATATAAATTAAAATAATAATAATAATATTATATATATATATATATATATATATATATATATATATATAATAAACAGAGGATTACTGATGAAGAAAAGCTAGAAATATTGCCTGAATACCTGGAGGAGGTGACATTAATCTTTTTTATAAAGCAGTGTACAGACGTAACGGACTGGACGGAAGTGGAAAGAATGCTAATAGAACACTTTCAGAAAGAAAATAAGGAATATTTCGAGGACTTTATCAGAATTAAATTAGGAAAAAAAAAAACTTAGGAAATGACTATAAAACAAAAGCGGATATGAGACGTAAACTTGGACTTACAGAAAAAATTATTACACACACATTATATTATATATATATATATATATATATATATATATATATATATATATATATATATATATATATATATATATACATATATATATATATATTCAGTGGAATAGAAAATTTTTAAATAAAGCTAATTCTTTCCAAATATTTTATTTTTTATCTATTTTTTTTTTTTAGTTTTACACAAAACTAAATATTGAAAACTCCGCAATAGATAAAAGATTAAACCAAAAATTAAAAATCCTACGTTAAGAAAAATTTGTCTCACAAAAATAAATAAATAAATAAAGGCGAAGATTCTATATTTGTAAACATCACAGATACCATTTTTGAATAGAAAATAGTGACTCTGCCGCATCCCGCTAGACAGAGAATGGGGTGGGGGAACTCCGCAGAAAGTTTCCTCCAGACTTTGTTTTAAATCCATGGGGTGCATTTATTCAATTTCATATTTCAAGTAGGTTTAATTTTAGACAGATGCTTGAAATTTTGTGAAATGTCAACTTATCGAACTATAGAATTTTCTGAATGACCGATTTTAAAACGTGGAATTTGTAAAATCCAGCACGGTCTTCATCAGTGACGAATTGACACACTCAGCGGTCACAAACGAAAATCTTCTTGGATCCGAGAATACTTGTGTACAAAGTTAAATTGACTCTCAACTTTAAACGGCTTTATAAAAATGCTCAACAATTTTTCACATAGGTTTGATACTTTTATTTATAAAGATAGGGTGGCAACTCTGAAAACACACACACACATATATATCAAAGCATTTGCTGATTGAATAGCAAAAACAATTCCAAAGAATATAGAATTAGTATAATGATACTTTCCTTTACATTTTGTACTCTTTATGACATATCTTAATTGCTATCGATTTATATTTTTTTATTAATTTCATGAAAAATACATATCTCATTCATTTTTAAATATTAATCTGAATTCAATGCGATATTCATACATAGAGGCAGAGTTAGAGAATATATATGAACGAGCGAACGCCGTTCGTAGAAAGTTTTTCGAATTGCAGAAATTTTAAAGAATTATTTAAAAAAAAATTTGTTGTTATGAGCAATGCATATGCACTGTTACTTTCATTTTCAAAAAACTATATTTTATACCTAACTCTGGTAAATCATGTTTCCCCCACCCCCCCTCCTCCTTTTTTTTTCTATTTACTGATACCCTGAAAATATTACCTGAATAAATTAGCTAACCAGAAAATCAATATTTTTGTGTGAGATGTGTACTCATATACCGTAATATGCCTCGGCCGATTTTTGCAGAAAATTTTTAGGCAAATACTTTTGTTCGCAGACAGTTTTCAATGTTATACCACTCTGCATAGAAGTAAGTCCATATTACCCAATTTTACGATTACAAGAATTCACAGTGGAAATATTCTACGGAAAAGTTCAGGTTTGACTATTATTTATAAAAGAAACAGTTTTCAATATGCAGTTTGTCAAAAATATAATCAAGCTATTCTATCCTTAGTACCGTGACTTCAAAATATTTAAAGAATATTTTTCTACTGATATTTTTGTGGTAGATATACCTTTGTTTTCAATTTTAAAAAGGGGAAATTATTTTTGTCAATCTTTCAAAGAGTGAAAAAAGTAATTTTCAAAAGATTTATAGGTAAAAATGGTAGAAACAAACAAGTAGAAATGCATTATATTCAAAGTCAAAAATTATATGAGACGTTTAAGTCATACTCTACACCTAGTATAATTTAAATAAACGAAATTTAGCATAAACATATATTTAAATATTCTTGAAATTTTAAACATATTTAAATTTCATAAAACGTCCTAAATTTACAAAAAGGGGGTATTTTCCTTTTAAAAAAATTGCACAGTCAAAAATTTTAAGATGCTCATACAATGGTATGACTATGTAATAATGAAAATGTTAGCAACATGATAGATGCATCACTTATATACTGATACTTATCAGCATGAACTCAGATTAATGAATATTAAAATTATTTAGAAATAAATCTTATTGATAAAAGATATCTTATAGAAACTACAGCGTTTTGAATAAAAATTGCCGTCCTTCTCTAAGGGGAAGTTTTTGTGACGAACTTTTAAAAAGTTTTAGTATAAGTCATCTACGAAATTTCGAAGTTTTAGTATAAGCTATCTGCAAACAAGATATCAAGCTATATTTTTAGAATTATTTACAAACCTTTAACTTACGTTAGAAAAATAAATCAATTACAATAAAAAATTCCGCCTTTCAAATGAAATAAATCATGACAGTCCGTATGTGATGCTACAATATTAACAAAAAATTAGGAAAATCAAATTTTGATACTTTTTAATATTTGAATTTAAACATGAATTTAGAATAAAAATAATATTTTGCACATATTGATAATTGTGGGATTATAGGGGCAAATTCAAGTGTAATGCAAAACGTTATGTTGAAACTATGATTGGCTAAAAGCTCTCAATTTTAAAATTAGTTGCTGCGTGCCATGTTAGTTATTTTAATTTCTTACATGCATAAATTACAAGGAAAACAAAAAGAAACAAAATCGCCCCTAGTAAAGGGGCGTTACCCATAGCAAATCCAGATACGCCACAGCAAAAAAGTATTCCAAAATTCCAAACGATTTAGTATCTTCCACATATAACGATTGGAACAAGCATTGGCAATAATCGACAATCAATGATAGACATCCCGCTATGGCCCCTTACTATATAAGCAGCAGCTTTAGATTCCAAAGTTTGCTGATAACCGCTGCGGAGGGCAAGATAAAGAATATTTGAAACAATACAGGTCACGACCAGATTTCTATATACTTATCAGTAGTTTAGGTGTTGTTATACTTTTTTTTTTGTTCCCGATTGATTGTTATGTTTTTTGAATCAGCCTTGCATTTGTTTTATCGATAATAAACCACCCTCTAGGTTGCAATTCACCTCGGCCGTACCTGGAAGTGACAAGAGGATGATGCAACAAGTGATTGGCGAGAAGCTGGTGATTAAATTGTTTAGCAGCCTTGGAGGTTCGATACCCCCTCCCCACCTCCCTCCGGAAGGCCTTTCACTTTTAATTGAAATAAATGATTTCACAACAGTAACTGAACACAGATATAATCCGGGGCTTTGCGCTGTCCATTGTATTTTTTTGCAATTTGCTGTAAAAAATAATTTTTAGTTTTGTTAAATTGCTTGGTGTAGCATTTTAATGACCTAAACTTTCTACATCATGACTTATACAAAACGCATTTATTACTCCCCCTTTCCATTCAAATGCCTCATTTAAAAGAAAATTCTCATTCTAAGAGATATCGCACTCTCTATGAAAACATAAAAATTTCTAATAATATCTTGAGAGTGGCTCATAACTACTAAAAATTGGGGAGCTTTTATTTGGAATGAAAGCATTTAACCATTTGATAGAGTAAATGTAATGTTTTACTATTTTTTTTCCTTTTTAGATCAAAAACATGCAATATCTCGAAAATGGTGCATGTTAGCGTATTGCAGAGTTCCCATTCATCGGGACAGTCCTATTTTTGATAAAATGTCCCGATTTATGCCAAATGTCCCGGTGTCCCGATTTATTTCAAATACCCAGATGTCCCGATTTATTACAAATGTCCCGGTGTCCCGATTAATTCAAAATGCCCCGGTGTCCCGATTAATTCAAAATGCCCCGGTGTCCCGATTAATTCAAAATGTCCCGGTGTCCCGATTAATTCAAAATGTCCCGGTGTTCCGATTTATTTTAAATGTCCCTGTGTCCTGATTTATTCAAAATGTCCCGATGTTTCGATTTATTCAAAATGTCCCGATTCATTCAAAATGTCCCGGTGTCCCGATTTTCCGATTTATTTCAAATGTCCCGGTGTCCTGATTTATTCAAAATGTCCCGATTCATTCAAAATGCCCCGGTGTCCCGATTTATTCAACATGTCCCGATGTTCCGATTTGTTTCAAATGTCCCGGCGTCCTGATTTATTCAAAATGTCCCGATGTTTCAATTTATTCAAAATGTCCCGGTGTCCCGATTCATTCAAAATGTCCCGGTGTCCCGATTTATTCAACATGTCCCGATGTTCCGATTTATTTCAAATGTCCCGGTGTCCTGATTTATTCAAAATGTCCCGGCGTCCTGATTTATTCAAAATGTCCCGATGTTTCGATTTATTCAAAATGTCCCGATTTATTCAACATGTCCCGATGTTCCGATTTATTTCAAATGTCCCGGCGTCCCGATTTATTCAAAATGTCCCGATGTTTCGATTTATTCAAAATGCCCCGGCGTCCCGATTCATTCAAAATATCCCGGTGTTCCGATTTATTTCAAATGTCCGGCTTTTTAAGTGTCCTTCCGGGAAAAGAAATCTGTGGATAACTGAGGACTTATTTGATAAGTTTGAATGTGTAAAAAAATGTTGTGAAAGTAAATTTGAAGTATAGAGTGAAGCATTAAAGTATCAGTGAAAAATAGTGTGAAATGTTTTAGTTCATTGGATAAAGTAGGATATAAACGCCGAGAGCCTGAAGTACCGTAGTTAGGTTTCGTTTAGCCAGGATTAAATGTGTTTTTTCGTTATTAAATGTCATATGGACAGATGAAAACATCTGATGTTGGCAACACATGACTTTTCCTACAGACAAATTTATTTTTCTCTTTCTTCTTTCATAGTTCATTAAATTGAGTTTATTTGCACAAAATAATCTGTATAATTATTTATTAATTTTTTTTTTTATATCGTGGATACATGCGATTCTTACGGACCCTTTCGCAAATACAAAAATCTGATGTGGGCAACACATGACTTTCCTTATATAATGCAATGAATTTACTACTTTTACAGTTAAAAAAAATGTTATTCTTATAGTAGATACTTATATTTTTTCCAAGATATTGAATTTTCGTCAATTAGTCGTCATTTTCATTGATTTAGCGTCATTTTTATCCATTTGGCGAGATTTTTATTAATTTGGCAACAATTAAAAATGTCGCCAAGTTGGCGACATTCCGCCAAATTCGTCGCCAAAATCTCGCCAAGCGTTATGGACGGAGAAACAAGTTATTCTTACAGCAGATAAATGACTATTGGCGTTCAAATACAAAAGTATTATTCAAAGTATCTTTTTTCATGAATGGAACGAGCTAGATCCACGAGAATAATGTCACCCAATTTATCGCATGGTATTACATATTAAAAGAACATGTTTATTAATGGGAAATGTATTTTTTTTATTTTATATAACTTTTTGATGATTTTTTTTGAAAAATGTGCAATATCTCGAGAACAGTTCATGTTAGCGTTCTAAAATTTATGTCAATCGTTTTCTAATGAAAAATTACATAAGAAATGTCTATTTGCGTAACTTCATTAGCGGTTTTGATTTTTTGACGATTTTTTCAAAATTTCACTCGAAAATTTAGGGGAGTTCTGAACATTCGATTGCGTATAAAAACAATAGACTTCCAGTGCTTACGGATTGTGATTTTTGTACCAAATTTCGTTCGAATCGGTCCATTCGTTCGTCAGTTATCGTCTCCACAGACTCACTGACACACACACATGCACACATACTTTCACACACATACACACACACAGACATCACTTCAAAAATGTTTGATTCGTGATCAAGGATGCTTGAAACGTGCTCTCCCGTCGAAAACTCGAATTCGAATTTTCGACCCCGTCACAATACTTTCCTTATACATTATGTATATAAGGAAAGTAAAAAGGCAGGTTCTTTTATCCCGAAATGTCTGATCAACTTCAAACATTTATACTTTCACGCATATTGAAGTGGAGATGACCATAACTTATAATGGTAATACAAATTCTCTATTATTGAAAGTGCCAAATAATGCATTAAAGAAGAATCCTTTGCATAATCTATTTTTTCCTTCAATAAACTAAAAAATCTGATGTGAGCAGCACACGATTTCCCCTACAGATCAAATTTTTTTTCTCATTTTTTATTTCATGATACATTAAATAGGGTTTCATTGCAGAAAATAACATGAACACTTCACTGATATTTTATCCACCAATTTGTTTTTTTAGCATTTTCCAACATAGTTGAAAAGTGTTTATGACTTTGGTCATTCTGTCTATCTGTCCGTTCGCACGATAACTGCCGTAAAAATGACTTTATCAAAATGAAATTTTAGTATGTTGTTATGAGACGGTCTGTGAGGGCATATGGGAATGAAAATGAATAATATCACCCAATTAGTTTCAGATTGACCCCGGGTTGAAAAAATGAAATACATTGAACCCTATGGGGCCTAATTTTTCAATAAAATTTTAAGTGAAGTTAAAATTCACAAATTACTTAAAAAATGTTAGGAAATATTCAAATTATCATATAAAAAAAATTTCAGCAAAATACGTTGCGCAGATTTTTAAATAAAAATTGAAATAATAATTACACCTATGATATATGGCGAGATCACGTGACTCATTGCAAAATAAAATATGGCATCCATTTTTTCCCCCGCTGTATAAAGATCTTGATTTTTAAAAATCATTTAAATTTATATTTAGTGTTACATCCGTCCTAAAACCGCTTTATTTTTGCGTATTGTCTATGTATCTAAATTCCGTACCTACGAATTACAATATTTTTTATTTTAAATGATTACTAAACTTATTCCTACAATGAAGCCTAATTCTTCTAGCATGCAGAATGTAAAGAAATCAAACAATTGTAAGATAAGTTGTATAAGAAATGCTGAATTTTTTTCATGCGAAATTACTTAGCTCTGGAGTCTGAAATATAAGTCATATGAATGAAATATTCATTAATTATAAAGTAGCAAACGATTTAAAGATTTTCTTTTTGATGAAGTTTTAAGTTTCCAAGTTTAATATGTAATTATTGTAGTACTGTGTTAATTTAAAAAATATCAGTACTGAATGTATCGCCTTTTAGAGTTGTTTAAATAAAATTGCATTTCAATTGGAAAGTGTTTCATTATCAATGCTTTATGCATGATTGACCTTTCTTGATATCTATTAGGTTCGGAGGCACAAGCGTCCAAAGTGTTTACATTTTTCGTAACTCTCCGATTTTTTATAACGCTCCATTTTCGCCAGAGAAATCCCATTTATAGATGTTCTTAACACCAAAAATTATAAATATTCATTTAAATATCCATTCATTTCATTGTCGCAAAGGTGTGCAGAGAAATCCCAAGTATATACCCCAAGTATAGATGTTCTTAACATCAAAAATTATAAATATTCAGTTTCTCCTTATGGGAAATTCATCCAACTATCCATTCATTTTATCGTCGCAAAGGGGTTCAGACAAAGGAAGTTCGACGAAAAGCGCTGAGGTTAGTAATGGGCGTATCGATGGAACTTATATCGATTTTCCGATACATAACCTTACGATAGATCATTATTTCGCATCGATGCACTTGTATACGATCGCTGTGTATCGATCACTGAAATTGTAAGGTATATCTTATTTCTTAAGAGCTGGGCAGACATTCGCCCACGTTTTTACAATGTCCAAAAATATTTTAAATCATTAGCTAATGGACAACTTCACAAAGATAGCGTGTGCAGTTTGTCATTATCCACATTAACAATAGCTCATACTAAACAGAAACACCAACAGGACAGGAAGTCAATCGAAACCAGTTTAGTTGCAGCTTTAAATGACGTCTTTAGACGAATTGTAACACTTTCGTAGAAAGGACAATTAGACTTACCATTAGACAAACTGCAGCATGCATAGCACTTCTTTGCTTAAAATGTGGCGTAACTCAAATGATTTAATTTTTGAGTTCTGAACCTTTCCTTCATACACCAGCAAACGTATGCGAATTTCTATTTCAATAAATTTGTCTCTTCAAAAAATTTATGAATTAGCCTTTATATACTGGCAACGCAAGTGGTGTATTCTTCACTTTTCGACGGAACTCTTAAGCACTTTTATACTCGCTTTTCCAAACTTATTTCGTATAGCCCCAATACTGTAAAATTGGAATTGAGCACCTTCTTCCTTTCCAACTATCTACCCGTATACCAAATTTGAAGTCTGTCTCATCACGAAGTATGCTTTTTCTCACATTTCACCTTTCGAACGTTTTTGTATGGAGTATCCACCCCCTTCAAATAAACATTTTTGAAAAACTAATTCTTTTAGGGGGTTTTTATCAGATGATTGGCCCATATATCAAATATCAAGCCTATATCACATTTCAAAAAATCTGATGTGGGCAACACATGACTTTCCTTATATAATGCAATGAATTTACTACTTTTACAGTTAAAAAAAATGTTATTATTATAGTAGATACTTATATTCTTTCCAAGTTATTGAATTTTCTTCAATTAGTCGTCATTTCCATTAATTTAGCGTCATTTTTATCAATTTGGGGAGATTTTTGTTAATTTGGCAACAATTTAAAATGTCGCCAAGTTGGCGACATTCCGCCAAATTCGTCGCCAAAATATCGCCAAACGTTATGGACGGAGAAATAAGTTATTCTTACTATTGGATAAATGACTATTGGCTTTCAAATACAAAAGTATTACTCAAAGTATCTTTTTTCATAAATGGAACGAGCTAGATACACGAGAATGATGTCACCAAATTTATCGCATGGTATTACATATGAAAAATGAACATGTTTCTCAATAGGAAATATTTGTTTTTTATTTTCTATAACTTTTTGATAATTTTTTTGAAAAATGTGCAATATCTCGAGAACGGATCATATTAGCGTTCTAAAATTTATGTCAATCGTTTTCTAACGAAACATTACATAAGAAATGTCTACTTGCGTAACTTTATTAGCGGTTTTGATTTTTTGACGATTTTTTCAAAATTGCACTCGAAAATTTAAAGGGAGTTCTGAATATTCGATTGCGTATAAAAACAATAGTCTTCCAGTGTTTACGGATTGTGATTTTTGTACCAAATTTCGTTCGAATCTGTCCATTCGTTATACATTATGTATGTAAGGAAAGTAAAAAGGGGTTTCTCATTTATTCAGAAAATCGAACATTTTGGTATGCGGGATTCCTTAAAGTAAAAAATATTGGAAAACTGAAAGTGAACACTTTCTTCCTTTCGAACTATCTACCCATACACCAAATTTGAAGTCTCTGTCGCACGAAGTATACTTTTTCTACGATTTCCCCTTTTGAACGTTTTCCTGTGGAGCACCCTCTTAAATGAACATTTCTGAAAAACTCTATTCGTCTTGGGTATTTTTATCAAATGATTAGCCCATATACTAAATTTCAAGCCTCTATCAAATTTTAAAGGAGGCGTTTCTCATTTGCTCGGCAAATCGAACATTTTAGTGTGCGGTACCCGCTAAAGTGTCAAATATTGGATATCTGAAATTGAACACTTTCTTCCTTTCGAACGATTTACCTATACACCAAATTTAAAGTCTATCTCATCGCAAAGCATGCTTTTCTATAATTTCACTTTTCGAACGTTTTGGTGTGGAGCACCCTTTCTACAGAACATTTTCGGAAAATTCGATTTTTCCAGGGGGGGGGGGGGGGATATTGAATGATCGACTCGTGTACCAGATTGCAAGTCTCCATCTATTCGGGAAGTGCATAAAAAAACGTGACAGACGGGCACTTGGCAATTAGTATATAAGGTCGATAAGTGTCATTAACCCTTTGAGTGCTATAAACCTTAAATTTTTCGTATAGTTTGTTTCCCAAAAATTAAAAGTGTTATAAAGATATAATTATACTAGCTGAATACCCGTTGAAAGTCAATGGTCCCACCATACTCAACCCCCAAAATAAAGTAATTTTTTTAATAATTCGCGTTTCACATTAATCGGAAAATCGAAAATTTTGGTATGCGGTGCGGAACCTCCTAAAGAAGAAAATATTGAAAAATTCTATTCCTGTATTTTTTTATCAAATTATTGTCCCATAAACCAAAGATCAAGCATCTATTACATTTTATAAGGAGGCGTTTCTCATTTATTCAGAAAATCGAACATTTGGGTTTGCGGCACCCCCTAAAGTAGAACATATCGGAAAACTGAAATTGTACATGTTCTTCCTTTTAAACTATCTACCCGTATACCAAATTTGAAGTTTCTATCGCATCTCGAAATATGGTTTTTCGTTATTTCACCTTTTCAACGTTTTTCTCTGGAGTATACCTTTAAACGAACATTTCTGAAAAACTTTTGTCTTGAGTGGTTTTCCCAGTTAAGAATATTTCTTCGCAAACTATTATAGATGTTTTGAATCAATATTTCTCCGGGTATGGTTTTTGCAAAGTGCTACTCTCAGATAATAGCACTCAGTTTACATCTAAGGAATTCTCAAAATTTATTTCTGATTTAAATAATGATCATCACAAATCATCTGTTTTTCATCCTAGCAGTAATGGATTACTGGAACGCTCACATGGTATTTTGAAAACAACTCTAGCTTGTTTATGTAATGAACGTTTTGATTGGCATAATCAAATTCTAAAATTCAAATTATTTTATAATCAGTCAGAGCACTCAATTACTAAATTTTCACCAAACATGCTTTTTTTTTCAATAGAGAACAAAGGTTACCATCGGATATGTTCTCCGAAATCAAGGAGATATCTAAATCTATTGAACAATTTATTGAGGAAAACAAGAATTAAAAAATCTGATGTTGGCAGCATATGACTTTCCCTGCATCCCTATATACACATTATCTTTATTTTAATTAAATTTAATTAACTTATATTTCAATTTTCGTTCTCATTTGGTAACTGGACTCATTTTCAAAGGTGACGTAGAGAAAAAACAAAAATATCTCGAGAACGGTTAGTCCTAGTGTAATGGAGTTGGTCTTATTCTCTTCTTCGTAAAAAATTACGTATAAAACAAGCATTTAATGGATATATTTCAGCATACGTAGTTTTTTTATTTTAGATTTTGTCGTTTTTGCGGGCCATTTTGCAAAAAAAGGCAGGTTACTTTTTTCCGAATCATACCAAAATCTAATCAGCACCAGGGTAACCCACCAGCGACTTATCTACCAAATTTTGTGAAATTCGGTCCATTAGATTTTCAGCTAGAGTGGATACAAGCTTTTCAGGGCCATTTCGCAAAAAAAAGGCGGGTTCTGTTATCCCGAATCGTACCCAAAACTAATCAGCACCAGATTCGCCCACAAATGACTTACCAAATTTTATGAAATTCGATCAATTAGTTTTTTAGTTAGAGTGGATACAAAATATGCACAGACAGACACAAAGACGTCACGCTAAAAATAGTTTTTTCGTATTCTAGAGGTCTCGAAACGTGTAGATCGGTCGAAAACTCGAGTTGCGATTTTCGGCATGATTCCAATACTTTCCCTATACATTACCATGTATTGCAGGGAAAGTAAATAGGAAATCAAAAACAAGGTTTTTCAAAGTCAAAATAATGCAAATGAAAAGATTCAAGAAAGGTTAAAGAATTGCAAAGGACAAAAATTAAATTTAGGTGACAAGGTTTACACGAAGGCATTAACACACATACAGGTTCTTTAAGACCGAAATATCAGGGTCTTTTTGAAATTATTCGCATTGTTCAGAATGACAATGCAGTGATTAAACATCTTGAATCACTTAAAAAAATCAAAATTCACTTTAATAAATTGTTTAGAATTCCACCCTTAAGATCACATTTATAAATATCTTGTAATAGTAATATTAAATATTTCAAATAAAATAAATAAATTTTTTTTTTAATTTCAATTGCTGATTTTTTTTCACGCAAAATTATTTAGCTCTGAATTCTGGAATAAAAGTGATAGGAATGAAATATTCATTGTTTTTACATAGAGAGCCAGAGCCAAACGATTTATATTTCGATGACGTCATTTGAATAAAGTTAATTTGTTACGATGAAGTTTCAAATATTTTAAAATAAATAATTGTAGAACTGTGATAATTTAAAATATATCACCGCTGAATGCATCGCATTTTAGAGATATTTAAATAAAATTGCATTTGAGTTGGATTGTTTCATTATCAATGCTTTATGCATGATTGATCTTTCTTGTTTTCTCTTTCATAATTTCTTAAGCTCAGTTTAATTGCCAAAATAACATGGATACTTATTTGATATTATATTCACTTTGTAGTTTTAATAAGTCTTATTTTCCTTTGATAATTAAATGCATTTTAAAACGTCGTCAGCTTCTCAAAATCCCCCAAAACTTAAATAATTTGAGAACGACGGTTCATCTTATAGTAACAGGGATTAGTCTCATTCGCTTAGTCGTCAAAAATTGCGTAGAAACGAGTATTTAATTAATATATTTAAGAACATTCAGTCTTTTATTTCATATTTTGACGATTTTTGCAGGCCATTTCGCTAAGAAAAGCCGGTTTTAATATTTTCCAATAATATCAAAATCTAATCAGCACCAGGATATCTCACAAGTGACTTACTTACCTACCCAATTTTAAGAAATTTCATTTAATAATTTTTTTTTTCATTTACAACATCAGCTCATCAAAATTCCAAAAGCCTCAATACCTCGAGAATGGTCCATATTAGAATAATGAAGTCTGTCTCATTCGTTTTATCGTTAAAAATTACGTTTAAAACAAGCATTTAATTAATACATTTCGGTGTATTTAATCTTATATTTTGGATTGACAATTTTTGCGGGGCTTTTTGTAAAAACAAGCAAGTTCTATTTTTCTGAAACGTACAAAACACTAATCACTGCACTAGGATAACTCACATGTGACTATACCAATTTTGTGACATTTCGTCCATTAGTTTTTTTTTAAGTAATGACAGTACATTGTAAAGTAAGTACCATTCTGTTAGGAGGGCCATTAAAAAGATTCTTTTTATCTACTTCAACATCTAAGTAAAACAGAATTCCAATTTTACCTAATGATCAGAATTCGACAAAAGAATTACGACACTTAACATATTAACTCTTTTATTCACGGCTTTCTAGCTGGAGCTCAACCATAAATGACTTCAAAAGAAAATCTACTATATACACTGTTTATACAGATAATCATGCAAGATATTTCCAGGGACATTACTAATCTAATGAGAACCTAACTCATTACTGAATTTCACAGACTATGAAACTAATTGATATGATAACTTACGACACGAAGATGAACATTCTTGGTATTCACGGCACACTGTCATTTCGTAGTATGGCTCTCTTTAGCCGAATATGCCGAACCCTCCTTCTTACTTTCCCTGCAATACATGGTAATGTATAGGGAAAGTATTGGAATCATGCCGAAAATCGCAACTCGAGTTTTCGACGGATCTACACGTTTCGAGATCCCTAGAATACGAAAAAACTATTTTTAGCGTGACGTCTATGTGTGTGTGTCTGTGCAGATTTTGTATCCACTCTAACTAAAAAACTAATTGACCGAATTTCAAAAAATTTGGAAGGTAAGTCACTTGTGGGCAAATCTGGTGCTGATTAGTTTTGGGTACGAATCAGGATAAAAGAACCCGCCTTTTTTTGCGAAATGGCTCGCCAAAGTTTGTATCCACTCTATCTGAAAAACTAATGGACTGAATTTCACAAAATTCGGCAGATAAGTCACTTGTGGGTCATTCTGGTGCTGATTAGATTTTGGTATGATTCGAAAAAAATAACCTGCCTTTTTTTGCAAAATGGCCGGCAAAAATCGCCAAAATCTAAAATAAAAAACTACGTATGCTCAAATATATCCATTAAATGCTTGTTACATACGTAATTTTTAACAAAGAAAAGAATAAGACCAACCCCATTACACTAGGACTAACCCATCTCAAGATATTTTAGTTTCTTCGTATTTTCTCTACGCCACCTTTAAAAATAAGTGTAGTTATCAAATGTAAACGAAAATTGAATTAAAAGTGAATTAAATTTAATTAAAATAAAAAGAACGTGGATATAAGTCTGCAGGAAAAGTCATGTGCTGCCCACATCAGATTTTTACTTTCCCTGCAATACGTGGTAATGTATAGGGAAAGAATTGGAATCATGCCGAAAATCGCCACTCGAGTTTTCGACGGATCTACACGTTTCGAGACCTCTAGAATACGAAAAAACTACTAAACCGCAACTCGAGTTTTCGAGGAATCTACACGTTTCGAGACCTGTAGATTACGAAAAAACTATTTTTACCGTGACGTCTGTCTGTCTGTGCAATGTATGTATCCACTCTAACTCAAAAACTTATGAACCGAATTTGATAAACTTTGGTAGGTATGTCACTTGGGTATGACTCTGGTGCTGATTAATTTGCTGAATATAAGTCTGCAGCGAAAGTCAGGTGCAGCCCACATCAGATTTTTTACTTTCCCTGCAATACATGGGTATAGGGAAAGTATTGGAATCATACCGAAAATCGCAACTTGAGTTTTCGACGTATGTACACGTTTCGAGATCTCTAGAATACGAAAAAACTATTTTTAGCTTAATGTATCTGTGGTGTGTGTGTCTGTCTGTCTGTGCAATGTATGTATCCACTCTAACTCAAAAACTAATGGACCGAATTTCATAAAATTTGGTATGTAAGTCACTTGGGTCCCTGATGCTGATTAGTTTTTGGTACGATTCGTAAAAACAGAACCCGCCTTTTTTTTGCGAAATGGCCCGTAAACATTCCATGTATCCACTCTAGCTAAAATACTAATTGACCAAATTTCACAAAATTTGATAGATAAATTACTTGTAGGATACTTTGGTGCTGATTAGATTTTGGTATTATTCGGAAAAAAAGAACCTGCCTTTTTTACGAAATGGCCTGCAAACGTTTCATGTATCCACTCTAGCTAAAATACTAATTGGCCAAATTTCACAAAATTTGGTTGATAAATTGCTTGTGGGATATTCTGGTGCTGATTAGATTTTAGTAAGATTTGGAAAAGAACAACAACCTGCCTTTTTTTAAGAAATGACCCGCAAAAATCTAAAAAAAAAAACTACGTATGATCAAATGTATCAATTAAATTCTTGTTTTATACACAATTGTTGAGACGAGGAAAAGAATATAACACACCCCATTATGCTTTAGGACTTACCGTTCTCAAGGTATTTGACATTTCTTGCATTTTTGTTACGCCGCTTCGGAAAATAGTCCAATACCAGACAAAAACAAAAATTGAGTTAAAAATGAAAATTTAGTGTTATTTTGTGCAATTAAATTCAATCTAATGAATCATTAAAGAAATAAAGAAAATATGAATTTGAGTCTGCAGGGAAAGTCATATACTGCCGACATCAGATTTTTACTTTCCTTGCAATACATAGCAATGTATAGAGAAAGTATTGGAATTATGCCGAAAATCGCCACTCGAGTTTTCGACGGATCTACACGTTTCGAGACCTCTAGAATACGAAAAAACTATTTTTAGCGTGACGATTGTGTGTGTGTCTGTCTGTGCAGATTTTTTATCCACTCTAACCAAAAAACTAATTGAGCGAATTTCATTAAATTTGGTAGGCAAGTCACTTGTGGGCGAATCTGGTGCTGATTAGTTTTGGGTACGATTCGGGATAAAAGAACCCGCCTTTTTTTTTGCGAAATGGCCCGCAAAAGCTTGTATCCACTCTAGATGAAAAACTAATGCACCGAATTTCACAAAATTTGGTAGATGAGTCATTTATAAACCACCCTGGTGCTGATTATATTTTGGTACGATTCGGAAAAAAATAACCTGCCTTATTCTGCAAAATGGCCCGCAAAAATTGACAAAATCTAAAATGAAAAACTACATATGCTCAAATATATCCATTAAATGGTGGTTTTATACGTAATTCTTAACGAAGAAAAAAATAAGATCAACTACCATTACAATAAGACTAGCTGTTCTCGACATATTTTAGTTTTTTCGTATTTTCCTACGCCGCCTTTGAAAATAAGTCTAATTACCAAATGAGACCGAAAATTGAATTAAAAGTGAATTAAATTTAATTAAAATAAAGAGAACGTGGATATAAGTCTGCAGGGAAAATCATGTGCTGCCCAAATCAGATTTTTTACTTTCCCTGTAATACATGGTAATGTATAGGGAAAGTATTGGAATCATGTCGAAAATCGCAACTCCAGTTTTCGAGGGATCTACACGTTTCGAGACCTCTAGATTACGAAAAAACTATTTTTACCGTGACGTCTGTGTGTGTCTGTCTGTCTCTGCAATGTATGTATCCACTCTAACTCAAAAACTTATGGACCGAATTTCATAAAATTTGGTAGGTACACTTGGGTATGACCTTGGTGCTGATTAGTTTTGGTGCGATTCGTAAAAACAGAAGCCGCCTTTTTTTGCGAAATGGCCCGAAAAAATTTCATGTATCCACTCTAGCTAAAATAATAATTGACCAAATTTCACAAAATTTTATAGATAAGTTACTTGTATAATACTCTGGTGCTGATTAGATTTTGGTATTAATCGGAAAAGAACAGCCTGCATTTTTTTACGAAATGGCCGGCAAAAGTGTCATGTATATAGCTAAAAGACTAATTGACCAAATGTCACAAAATTTGGCTAAGTATGTTCAAACTACGTATGTTCAAGCTACGTATGTTCAAATATATCAATTAAATGCTTGTTTTATACGTAATTTTTGATGAGGAAAAAAAATAATAACTCTATTACTCTAGGACTAACCGTTCTCGAGAGATTTGAGATTTTTCGCATTTAGTTATGCCACTTTTTGAAAAATGCCCAATTACCAAATAAAAACAAAAATTGAATTAAAAATGCAAATTTAGTGTTATTTGGTTCAATTAAACTCAATGTAATGAATTATTAAAGAAATAAAGAACACATAAATTTGAGTCTGCAGGGAAAGTCATGTGCTGCCCACATCAGATTTTTACTTTCCCTACAATACATGGTAATGTATAGGGAAAGTATTGGAATCATGCCGAAAATCGCAACTCGAGTTTTCGACGGATATAGACGTTTCGAGACCTCCAGAATGCGAAAAACTATTTTTAGCGTGACGTCTGTGTGTGTGTGTCTGTCTGTGTGTCTGTGCAATGTACGTATCCACTTTAACTCAAAAACTAATGAACCGAATTTTATAAAATTTGGTAGGTAAGTCACTTCGATGTAACCCTGGTGCTGAGTAGTTTTGGGTACAATTCGTAAAAGCAAAACCCGCCTTTTTTTTTAACGAAATGGCCCGTAAAAATTTCATTTATCCACTCTAGCTAAAATACTAAATGACCAAATTTCACAAAATTTGGTAGATAAGTTACTTGTTGGATACTCTGGTGCTGATTAGATTTTGATACCATTCGGAAAAGAACAACCTGCCTTTTTATACGAAATGGCCCATCAAAATATAAAAAAAAAAGACTAAGTAGTGTATGCTCAAGTGCATGAATTAAATTGTTTCATAAAATTGTTTCATTAAATTGTTCAATTTTTGAAGAGAAAAATAATATAATATACTCCATTATACTTCAGGACTTACCGTTCTCAAGATATTTGAGATTTCTTGCATTTTTGTTACGCCGATTTCGGAAAAATGTCCAATTACCAAATAAAAACAGAAATTGAATTAAAAATGGAAATTTAATGTTATTTGGTTCAATTAAACTCAATCTAATGAATTATTAAAGAAATAAAGAAAATATGAATTTGAGTCTGCAGGGAAAGTCACGTGCTGTCCATATCAGATTTTTCCCTTTTCTTGTCAAAATCTTCCTTCCTGCCGAAACTCCAAGTCCGCCGTATAAATAGATCTGACCAACAGTGAGAGTGGGCTTCTTCTAGACTGAACTTCAAAGATTTGCGTAAAGAATCCCCACAAAATATATACATTGTGCAGACAGACAGACACACACACACACACAGACGTCACGCTAAAATAGGTTTGTCGTGTTCACATGTCATGTTCGCGCTAAAATAGGTTTGTCGAGTGCCTGAAACATATAGATCCGTCGAAAATTCGACTTCCGATTTTCGGCACAATTCCGATTCTTTCCCTATGCGTTACAACGCATTGCAGGGAAAGTAACAAAATTGCAGTATCTGTAGATATCGAAATGCGAAGAAGATCGAGGAACAACACTATACCGCTAATCCCCTCTGCTTTATCGATAATTAAACTGGAATGCAAGCGTTCACCAAGGTCTGGCAGCTCTCGAAGTGCCATTAGTTACAAAACAGCAATAGCCTTTTTACTTTATCAGAATGCGTTGAAGGAGCAACACTTTGTTGTATCTTCCATTGTTCTTGGAGATGGATAAACAGAGCACGAAGACGCTCACATAATCACAGGTATCCAGACGATCAATTGTGTTTGGAGATGTCGCCGGAGAGAGACGGATACATCTGATAAAAAACGGAGCGACCTTGCTTTCACTGGGAAGCAACCGTAATACAACCAGAAAAACATTTCAGAATTAACATATTTATCCATTGGTAAAAACCCTTCAGTTCGACGGACGCATGTCTATGCTCAGTGTTTCTTTCAGGCATACATCCGGAAACATTTTATGTTAACCTAGTTTCTGTTTATGTGACAGCGTTTAGATATCTTTATATAGGGTAAATAGAAAACCTCCCCCCTCCCCGGCTAAAAAGTCTTGAAAGAAACACTGTGCCTGATTTCGTCGGTACTGCTGCTCTGCCTGATTTATCCTGACGAAGAAGGCTGCCTTTGAAACCAGTTGATATCCTATTCCACCTTTATAATACACTGTCAACTAAAGAATAATTTATTTTTCAGATAAGGATAAAGGAATAATTCTCACAAATTCGCAGGTATTATTAAAGAAATAAAAATTTCCGAAAATGTTAAATTTCGCCAATTTGGCGGTATTTCCCAAAAGGCGCAAAGTTAGTTAAATTTTGATAAATTTGTTAGCCAGTGAGACAAACAGATATATAAGCAAAGAATTTTTCTTCTGCATAAAGATTCATAGCGCAGTTCAAATTATCAATCCCCCAAATATACTATACAGATTCCTTAACTTTGTAAGGAAAAAGCCCTGTAGATCTATTTATACTAAAGTGACCATGCCAAGTATAAAAAATTATTTCTCCGAACATTTTCAATTTCAAAATTTTGACAGATAAGCATGTTTTAAGACCTCCTGAACCCATTAAGTACATATTTAGAAATATGTCCTGTGTGTGTGTGTAGACACAATACATCGAAAATGAATGCACCCTACTGCCACGAAATTTTATGTGTGAATACTTAATGTGAAAAACTATGACTAGACAGAATTTTAAATCGTTTGAGATTATAACTCAAATTATTCACATTTGAAGATGTTCATTATATTATTTCACATTGAAAACAATGACAATTCTCTAAATAATAGTACGAATATAAAGAATTCCTAGGAAATTTCTTAAGGAATCCAATAACTTTTTGAGGAAAAGCCCATGAGTGTACACGGTGGGTCTATTTATTCATAGTACAGTGACCATGCATGGTATAATAAAAGTGATTGCTGCGTCCCTAGCGGAAAATTTAAAAAGCTAGAATAACTCAACAACAAAGAGAGAAACTGAAGCTGTTATAGAAGATATTGATTTGACACAACAGGGTTTTTGGGAATATTGTCATTAATTGGATTATTATCAATGTAATGAAGCGATAGCGTTAAAACCATGGAGGTAAAAGTAAGGAGTTGAAACTTCATTAAGAAAACGTCAATATCACTTGAGACAATCATTCATGTGGCGATGGGATAAGATAAGTAGTCCTGCATTGTATGCATTTTTATGACGAAATGCATAGAATATTTATTTAAATTATTTTATTTATTTAAAAATAAATAAATAAAAAACTATCCATTTCGTAAAAATAAATTGGAAAAACCATCGTAAAAAAATTGTGCAATGTAAAGTAGAACTGAAACAAAGAATATTCCTAAATATTCACAATTATTGTACCTTTCAATTTATTTTTATCTCCATATAATCTGTACTCTGTCCTAGAATGAAAAAATGCTAGTTTATTATACGCATAATTAGGGAACGCTTAATTAAAACTAATCAAAAATACATATACTAAATACTACGCCTTTCTGTTGTGTCAGCTAATAATAGCAGCAATTTTACTAACACTAGCGACACTCGGATATAATTCTCAAAGCATTATGGCATGTTCTAGTGTTTCATCCATAGGAGTTTTATCATCTCTTTTCTAACTCCATGCTCTACCCTTTACACGATGATGATCATGATAAAATTAATCTGCGCTAATTTTTTAGTAAAAAATTACAATTTGCAAAAGGCTAGAATGCCCGTCTTTTCGCATGATTTGTAGGATACAGTTTATGTAATGACTGCATATATATATAATCGTAAATAATTTAAATGCACAATTTTATGTATAAAATTATGTATTTAAACTATTAGAAACCTATTGGTAAGTAAGGTGTTAGAAATTTAAACTATTAGAAAACTATTGGTTCATATGTGTGTTGGACTTCCTCCACGCCTGCTTTATTAGAATGATTCCACGCCTGCTTTATTAGAATGATTCCACGCCTGCTTTATTAGAACAATTCTACGCCTGCTTTATTAGAACGATTCCACGGCTGCTTTATTAGAATGATTCCACACCTGCTTTATTAAAACGATTCCACACCTGCTTTATTAGAACGATTCCACGCCTACTTTATTAGAACAATTCCACGCCTGCTTTATTAGAACGTTTCCGCGTCTGCTTTATTAGAATGATTCCATGCCTGCTTTATTAGAAAGTTTCCAAGCCTGCCTTACTAGAATGCTTCCTCACCTGCTTTATTAGAATGTTTCCGCGCCTGCTTTATTGGAATGTTTATGTGTTACCTTTCAGCGGCCTACAGGTAATTGGAGAATAAACACCACATACACTCACGGGTCCTTTCCTTACAAAGTTGCTGGAGTGGGGGACTTTTCTAGGAGCCCTTTATACTATCCTCATTGTTCAATGTATTGTCGCTGTTTACTATAAATGATATGTAAATCTTAATATTTAAATACATTCTCATCGGGACAGTAACTAGTTTTTTTTTTATCTAGTTCTAGTTTTTTGTCCCGAACACCGCGTGCTGTTGGCACATTTCGGGCGCGGTAGCTCGGTGGTTTGCGCGCTGGATTTACACGCTGCCACAACTTCCGCCATGTTTATGCGGAGTACAATCACGTTAAACATGTGGGTCCGTAAGTCCTTCCGAGAGGTTGGTGGTAGGGGAAGGAGGGTACGATCCCCGTGGATGCCTCCCCCACTGGGTTCCGGACTAAATTGGGTGGCACTTCCCGGCCGTCCAAATAGTTACCTTACACTTTTCTGGTAAGTCGGACGGTCTGGGTCTCAACAACAACACGATTCTTGTCCCGGCCACACATCTAGCTACAGTAAACCTTCGGGTCTGTCGTGTGGTCTGGGTTTTTAACACGATTCTTGTCGTTGTTTACCATAAATGGTATGAAATCTTAGTATTCGAATAATTAAAGTTCTGATCAGGATAATTACTAAAAAATGTTTATGTAATTCTAGTTTTCACACAATTGTTGTCGTTGTTTACCATAAATGCTATGAAAATCTTAATACTGGAATAATAAAAGTTCTATTCAGGATAATTACTAAAAATTTTATCTAGTACTTTACACGATTATTGTAGTTATTTACCATAACTGCTATGAAAATCTTAATACTAGAATAATAAAAGTTCTAATCAGGATAATTACTAAACATTTTATCTAGTTCTTTACACGATTATTGTCGTTATTTACCATAACTGCTATGAAAATCTTAATACTAGAATAATAAAAGTTCTAATCAGGATAATTACTAAAATTTTCTATATAGTTCTAGTTTTTCACACGATTATTGTTGTTTACCATATATAAAAATCATAATACTCGAATAATTAAAGTTCTAATCCGGATAATTACTACAGTATTTATCTAGTTCTAGTTTTTCACACGATTATTGTCGCTGTTTACCTTATATAAAAATCTCACTACTTGATTAACTATTCTAATCAGGATAATTACTAATTTTTATCTAGTTCTTCACACGATTATTGCCGTTTACCATAACTGCTATAAAATCTTAGTGTTCGAATAATCAATGTTCTGATCAGGATAATTACTAAAATGTTTAATCAGTTCTAATTTTTCACAATATTAAATGCTGTTTAAATCATTGTCCACAGATGAAAAACAACGAACATGGACGAATCCAGAAAGTGGAATGGCATCCCTCATTCCAGGCAGCTATCCCTTAAAAATATTCCCAACAAGAGTAAAATCAAAAGAAACAGCGAAAATTCAGCCCGAGACATTATATATATGAGTAAGCCACTTCAAGGCAGAGGTATCAGAAGGCGAATTTGATGGATTGAAAACGTGCTTCTGTGAAATTGGAAAATTGATTTCCACGACATCTACGTGTCCGATTCCACGGGTTTGCGATGAAAAGCGGAGTAAAAGAACAGCACAGCACATGTCACCGTTAAATAAACTCTAGAAGGCGTACGTTTTCCATAAAGGTGAAAAAGTATTCGATTAAAATATAAACGCATTTAACATAAGCGAACTCGTTCACTGAATCCTAGATTGATGCAAGTCAACTTCCGTCCAAAGTTTGCCGATTAACATAATAGAATTAACTAGAGTGTGCCTTAACTGGACTTTCTCAGAACAGAATCCATTAAGGTCTTAAAACATATATTGGCATCAAAATCTATAGAATTCGAAATTTTTCTTGAAAACAATACTTTCTCTATACTATATTACATAGTATGAGAAAGTAAAAATTCCCTATTTTTAAATTAGCAACAATTAATTCTTCGAATATCGCAGATAATCTCACACGCTTTTTTTTTTTTAGATCAGTTACTGCCAGCGCAACTTTTTTTTTTGTATTAAAACTTTATTTGTTTGAGGGGACCCTATAAAAATCTAGACCCCCTATTTTCTGCAAATATCTCCCTACCGAAAATAAAATTATGTGATAAATCCACATTTAATTTTATCAAACTTCCAAATTGGAAGCATGTTTGTCTAAAGCTTACTGCTAAAGAACAAAATGCAAGGTCTACTATGCTAAAATACCCTGTATATAAAATCGAAAGTCTGTTTGTTTGTTTATTTCTTTATTTGTTTGTCCGTTTGTTCTTTCCATTATACAAATCTAGTTTTTGACGAATTTGTTTAAAATTCAATATGGTTATTCTCTATTTTACTGAAGTTGACTCATTCCATGTTTTGAGTTTCTAAGACCAGAGATTGTCGAAATAATAACAAGAAAGATCAATCATGCATAAGCATTGATTATGAAACACTTTCCAACTGAAATGTAATTTCATTCAAAAATTTCTAAAATGTGATTCATTCAGTGGTAATATCTTTTACATTATCACAGTACTACAGTAATTTATTATACTTAAATATTTAAAACTGTATCGAAATATAAATCATCTGATTCTTTATGCAAAATCAATGAATATTTCATTCATATAACTTGTATTCCAGACTCCAGAGCTAAATAATTTTGTGTGAAAAAAATTCAGCAATTCTTATGTAATTCATCTTACAATCGCTTGAGATATTTGCATTCTGCATATGTTAAAATTAGGCTTCCTTGAAGAAATAATAAAAGTTTAGGGATCATTTAAAATCACAACTATTGTAATTGCATAGGCACGGAATTTAGATACACAGATAATACACAGATAATATATATGTGTATGTGTATGTACTCAAAGTATTGGAATCGTGCCGAAGATCGGAACTCGAATTTTCAAAGGATCTACACGTTTTGGGACTTCTAGAACACGAAAAAACTACTTTTAGGAAGACGTCTGTGTGTGTAAGGGTGTATCTGTGTATGTTTCTGTGTGTCTGTGTGGATATTACATCCACTCTAATTGAAAAACTAATGTACCGAATTTCATACAATTTGGTAGGCATGTTTTTTGTGGGAAATCCTGATGTTCATTAGATTATAGTACGATTCGTAATAAAAGAATCTGCCTTCTTTGCGAAATGGCCGCAGAAATTGCCTTTATCCACTCTAGCTAAAAACTAATGAACCAAATTTAACAAAATTTGGAGTATAATATTTCAATAACCTACAAGTGATTTATATACCAAATTTAACAAAATTTTGTATATAAATCATTTGTAGGTTATTCTACTAAGATTCGGGAAAAAGGAACGGGCTATTTTTGCGAAATGGCCAGCAAAAATCGTTATATATAAAAATAAAAGACTACGTGTGCTCAATTATATCAATTAAATTCCTATTTTATATGTGATTTTTGACAACAAAAAGAATAAGACTAACCCCATTACTCTAGGACTAGCCGTTCTTGAGATATTCTAGTTTTTTCGCGTTTTCGCTACGCCACCTTTGACAATAAGTCCAGCTATCAAATGAGAACCAAATTTAAGTTTAACGTGTAAATTCAATGTCATTTAAAATACTTATGTTGTGCAGATAAACTCAAATTATCATTGAATAAATAAAGAGAACGAATATGAGTCTGCAGAGAAAGACATGTGCTGTCCACATCAGAATTTTTAACAATATTACACCAATGATTTATAGAAGTGAACGGGGATTATTTTCAGGCCATTTTGAAAAAAAATGTATGATCTATATTTAAAGATCCATCAAATTTTTGTCGAATAAAATGTTCAACAAATTTAAGCTGTGTACCAAATTTTAACTCTCTAGGACGTAGGAAAGTGCATTTAAAATGCCATCAATTAAATTTATCATGAAGAGTTATATAAAATTTAAAAAAAATGAAAAATTGTTATCTACCAAATTTATTTTAAAATATGAAGCCACTCCCATATGCAAAACGTTTAAACAAATGGAGAGATATTTATTATATAATATCTCTCTCTTTTCTTTCTGGAAGATATCCCAAAGTCAGAATTTAATTGAATTTGTTTTTTTCCCTATATTAAATAATTTTTTTAATTAAAAAACTACTTAACATATTTTACTGAATTTTTTTTTATATATTCTATGGGATAATGTGAATATTTCCTAAAAATTTCGAAGCAATTCGTGAATTTTAAATTTACTTAAAAAATGTTTGAAAAATTAGGTCCCATAGGGTTCAATGTATTTCATTTTTTCAACCCGGGTTCAATAAAAAACTAATTGGGTGATATTATTTATTTATATTCCCATAGGTCCTACAGACCGTCTGAACAACATACTAAAATTTCATTTTGATAAACTCATTTTTACGGCAGTTATCGTGCTAACGGACAGACAGACAGACAGACAGACAGAATGAACAAAGTCATAAACACTTTTCAACTTTGTTGTAAAGTGTTAATAAAAAATGCTAAATTAAACATTCCATAGAAATAGTAATATGCAGATGACTTTTTTTTTTTGTTCCAAAAATTTATTACGAAAATCATATATTGCTTAACAAAGGAAATAAATCTAATATGTTTATTCAGCAGACGATTTTCATTTAATTTTGAAGTATATTGACATACGCTATGCTTTATTGTTCATACTCTTTATAAACTTGTTTGCAAACGGTGACCAGGACGGTTGTTCTACATATTTGTCTGTGCAAATTAAAGAGTGTTTTATTGTCAAAACCTCCAATTCAAAAATTTTCAGTAAATCAATACTTTCCCTATATGATAGTGAGAGAAAGTAAAAATTACGGAAAGAGCTAAACCCGAAAGATAAGAGCCAATCACATTATTTCTTTCTTTCTTTTTTTTCCTCTACTTAGTGCAACAGTGGAATATGAATATCATATGTTTGTAATCAGGGAAACACAAAGAGGGTTAAATTAGATAAGCCAAATATTGACAATGGGAGCCAGATAAGACAAGTGATGATAATACAGGGAACATGGCAACACCTCCTTTGAAATATATGTCGTGACGTAGTTCTTAAGGTCAGTTATAATCTACTGAATCCAATCATGGATATTGTTTGCTAAGTTATCAATTCAAATTACAGTTAAAAATTGGGATAAGCATGGTTTAACAATCAGGAAAGTATCGAGGTCTTTTGTGCATCAAAATGAAAGTATTGATAAAGCAATTGATGTAGATCAATCAGCAGATGTTTTTCTCTAAATATTATAACTAATTTACATCATTAGATGTATAGGTATTCATATAATTACAGGGAAACTAAATTATATCCCTAACAAAACAACAGTATTGTAACGAAATTTTGCAGGGAAACTAAATTATATCCCTAAACAAAACAACCGTATTGTAACGAAATTTTGCAGGGAAACTAAATTATATCCCTAAACAAAACAACCGTATTGTAACGAAATTAACGTTTAAACGTAATTTGGCACGTTAGTGAGTATTGGGACGGAACTATTTTTGAACGCGATCGAATGAGCCCCAAATTTTCGAATGATTTTTTTAAAAAATTAGGCCATTCAATAATGTTAAATAAATAATTATTTTATAGGTAGATTTTTATTCTAAAACGAATGCCACGTACTTCAGAACGCTAGCTTGAATCGTTCTCGAGATATTGCAAGTTTCTTAAATAAATGTATCTAAATAATTACATAAAAATGAACCGCAGTAAGGACCATCAAATATGTAACACTTAGCGACAGATTTGGCGAAATATCGCCAACTTGTCGGCACTTTATAAAGCTATGTTTAATTGCGTCGCCAAATTGGCAAAAATGACGCCAAGTTAATGAATTAATAATAATTAACGTATTTATATATAATATAATGGAGTATATTCTTAGAAAATGTTAGCAATAGTTACAATTGTCAAGTTATATTTGCGCGAAATAAGTTAATTTAGTACTTTAAAATAATTTTGCTTGTTATTAAGCGCCCCATATCAGCGTACTTTTCAATGTTAAAATTATTCTGCCTTGGATATTGTGCATCATTATTTCACATTGAAAGAGGTAAAGTACTTGCATTATGTAGAGAAAGCCATGTACTGCCCACATCAGATTTTATTTTGATGTACGAAAATGTGTAAGTTCTGTAATTCTGTTTCGACAAGTTGGCGATATTTCGAAAAATGTGTCATTAAACGGTAACGTGACAGACAGTCCGACACGAACAATATTGGCATATAAAATTAGTGATGGTCACGATTTGGAATAATACGGCCCACCCATAGGGGAGAGGGATACTACTCCAGTGGACCTCAATTAATGGAGTGGTATCCACTCGAAGGATACCACTAATTTTTTCGCCGGGGAGGGGGAGGAAAAAGAGAAACATCAAATATTCTCGAGGAGAAGAAAATCAAATATGAATCAAATATTTGTTTCCCAATACATATTTCTCTATTATTTACTTTCCGATACATATTTTTTTCTATTTACTTTCCGATACATATTTTTTCATTTTCTTTCCGATACATATTTATTTTATTTCCGATATATATTTCTCTACTGTTTTCTTTCCGATATACATTTATTTTATTTCCGATATACATTTCTTTATTTTATTTCCGATATATATTTCTCTATTATTTTCTTTCCGATACACATTTCTTTATTATTTGTTTTTCATTACATATTTCTCTATTATTTTCTTTCCAATACATATATTTCTATTATTTACTTTCCGATACATATTTTTTTATTTTATTTCCGATATATATTTCTTTATTTTATTTACGATATATATTTCTGTATTATTTCCTTTCCAATACATATTTTTTTATTTTAGTTCCGATATATATTTCTTTACTTTATTTCCAATATATATTTCTCTATTATTTTCTTTCCGATACACATTTCTCTATTTTTTTCTTTCCAATACATATTTCTCTATTATTTTCTTTTCGATACATGATTTTTTTCTATTATTTACTTTCCGTTATATATATTTTTTATTTTCTTGCCGATTTATTTTATTTCCGATATATATTTCTCTATTTTTTTTCTTTCAGATACATATTTCTTTATCATTTATATCCCAATATATCTTTCTCAATTTTCGTTTCTACCTATCCGATTTCAATGATATATTATACATTTAAAATTTACAATTTTTAAAAATAATACGCAACTAGTATAATAAATTTAAGGAAAAGTAAAAATTGGCGTTATCTGATCACTAACTGTGGGCAACTGACAGACGAACCTATGGTCATTAGAATGACCCAGAAAACTCGCATTAATAAATCCTGGTCTCGACTATCGGAGAACAAACAATGTATCCACAAGACTCAAATAATAAGCATCACTGAAAAACTCTCTCCCCAATTTATTTCCGACGAAATCTTAGGCAATCACCTCGTTCACGTCAAAAAGAATCTGCGATGGCGACAGAGTTAAAAAAAATTGGATGCATGGAAAGGTTTATGGCAAAATTGCAAAGGAAGGAAGCGGGCTATAAAGACGGAATGTGCTTCGAGTATACAACTATCTGTCTACTCCATATTAAGAAAAACTAATTTATAATATTTCTTTTAGCAAACTGAGAATTATATATTTTACATAACGTTCCGAACTTATAAAATGTTTTGAAGTCCCTTTTCCCCTTCTCAATTTCGTCTCTTTCGAAGACCAGACAGAAAGCACTGATACAGGTATCCTTTCCCATGACGTGAGTCTAGGGCTTCCATATGCCGAAATTCGAAGAAGGGCTGCCAGATTTGGCAATTTGTCGATTTCCCGAACGTTCCAGAAGCACCTCGAAATAACGATTATTTTAAGAGATATGAGACATTTCTAAAAGTTTCTACAGAGAGAGTTTATAAAAGGAGTCACCACTTAGTTGGAGAGCCGTTGACGAGATACGAGCTATTTTGAACTGTGACTTACGGGAATGTTTAGAGAATAATAGCAGCTGTTTTGTGAAACGACTTTCGTCAATGTTTTGAGAACAGTATCCGTTATTTCGTGAAATTAGGGAAGCATTTAAGTGCTGTTTTACTGTATATTGCTCCTGTTTAGGCTGTGCTTGTGAAAAAGCGAATTAGTTATCCAGAAATTTGGACTCATTCTTGTATACTGGGGACACACCCACGAATCCAGAGGATGCGTTGTAACAATAATAAAAGAAGTGCTGTCTGTAACAGAAAATCGAGACTTTGGACAGCCACGAAATTCGGGACAGGTGTAGCTGAGCTCCTGAGAAGATTTCTTTTTTTAATTTAAATTAGCTTTTTAGTTATTTTATATTGACGCTCAATTTTGAGCGATTTTCACACATATCGGTTCCTCTTCCCGGTCGTCCAATTAGATACTCTAAGTCCTCTGGACGAGTCGGACGGCCTGGGGCTTTCACATATCGGTTCCTTAGCGATCGAAAATATTATCACAGTTCCCATCCTGGCACCATAAAAAATATCAAAGGAAGCTCCTACCCATCAGATTTAACCCGAATCCATAAAACAATTCCTTCATATTTCATCGAAATATGCGTAATTTATCAAATTTCATTTTTAATCTTCTCGCATTGGCTAAATTAAAGAATCGCACAATTCGAACCTCTGGCATGAATATGGATTCGTATCTTCATATTCTAATATAAAAAAATACTGATATAAAGTATCTGTTTGGACGGCCGGAACAGTGCCACAGAATTTAGACCGGAACTCAGTGCGGGAGGCATCCGCAGGGACCGTACCCTTCTTCACCTGCCACCAACCTCTCTGAAGAAAGACTTACGAACCTACATATTACCTTGAGTTTGACTCCTCCTGGAAAAAGCTGTATAGGCGCCCATGACCCAGTTTTTCCCTGCCCCCTCCCCCGTAGCTTCATCTAAGAATGTACCTACGAGCTGTATTTTTTCATAATTATCCATTAAAGCAGGGCCCATTTATCGAAAAGGCTCGGTAAGCACGTGCTTCCCTTCAAAAGATTTAAAGGAACCCCCAAATTAAATCTGCGATTTGCACTTTTTTTTTATTTGAGTTATTTATTAAACAGTTAAGTTAAATAATATCTTGCCCGTACAGGCAAAAAAGGAAATATTTTGGTTGTCTGAAAACCCAAATTTGTATTGCTCATATTTTTATTTTTATTTTAAATAGTAAAATGTTAACGGGAAAAGGTGGCATGACAGTTAATATTTAAGTTAGAACTAAATGCAAAAGTAAACATTGACCACCAGTTCTTAAATAATAAAATCGACTATGGTTTAGGAATTTTGATACAAGCAACCAGTTTAAAAAAAAAAACAGTCTGTTGATGAGAACTGTTAGTTGACCAGATCAGCTACGATAATAGAATTTTTTGGGAATAATAGAATTTTTTGGGAATTAGTTTGAAAACGTTTCTTAGGCCATGCTCACCCAATCAAGAAGGGGGCCCCCAAATAGGGTTGTGCTTCCCCGAAATTGGTGGGTTAATCCTGCCCAGCATTAAAGCTTTGTTGTTTTAATTAATGTGCAGAGTTTCGGCATTTAAAAGATATATAAATATACACTTCCGAAAATGATTCTCTCCATTCCTTGGTAATTTGATTTTTACTTTCCCTTCCACATGGTAATGTATAAGGAAAGTATTGGAATTATGTCAAAAATCGCAACTCGAGTTTTCGTATTTACACGTTTTGGGACCTCTAGAATATGAAAAAACTAATTTAGGGTGGCGCCTGGTGTCTGTTTGTGCAATGTATGTATCCACTCTAACTTAAAAACTAATGGACCAAATTTCATAAAATTTTATAGGTAAGTAAGTCCCTGGTGCTGATTAAATTCTGATATGATTCTGGACAGAAAAACCTGCCTTTTTTCGCGAAATGGCCCGCAAAAATCGTCCAAATCTAAAATAAAAGGTTACGTATGCTCAAATGTATCCATTAAATGCTCGTTTTATACGCAATTCTTAACGATGCAAATAAGACTAACTCCATTACTCTAACTCTAGCCGTCCTCGAGATATTTCAGCTTTACCGCATTTTTGCTGCGCTGGTATTAAAACACGTCCAGTTACCAAATGAAAACGAAAATTGATATAAAAGAGCAAATTCTGTGTCATTTCAAATAATTATGCCTGCTATTTTACGCAATTAAACTCTATTTAATAAATTATTAAAGAGAAAATGAATTTGATCCTGTAGGGAAAGTCATGTGCTGCCCACATCAGATATTTTTTTACTTGTGTCACTTCGAAATACGCCCGGTCATGCTCGGCCAATAAGAGCAATCATTTGCACCATATAGAAATTTTAACAATCAGCAGAAGTTTCTGTATTATCTTATCCGAAACGCGCACTCAAACAATAGGAACTGATACAGTCTTCTTTTTTACATGCACAAGGCACTGATTGCATTTTCGCTTTCGTGATTTCTGTCAAGTAATGACGGGAGATATGATTGCCCGCTGAAAAGAAATGCAGTTCTCGGTAAAAGAGTTTGGATAGTATATCAGGGATCTCGATATCTATCCCAATTTGGGGTATTTGCTAAAATTGATTCCATTTCGCTATTGCCTATGTGTGTGAGTATGTATGTGTTTGCAAGTATGTATCTGCTTATGAGTATATGTGCTATGAGCGATTACTGTGTATGCGCGCATGCATATGTTTATGAGTATGTATATGTGCCTGCGAGTGTAAATATATGTGTGAGTATGTATGTAAACATGTCTGGGAATATGGATATATGTGCGACTATGTACGTCTGTAAGTATGGATGTGTGTAATTATGCACGAGTGTCTGTTATAGACATATACGTATGTGTGACTGTGTGTATATAAGTATGGACATATATGTATGACTATATATGCGTATCTGTGAATCTAAATATATGCCTGACAAACTATGTGTATATAGTATATGCCAGTATGAATAATGGCTAAGTATATGCGTCTATAAGTATGGATATATGTATGTGTGTGGTGTGAATATATGTGAGTATATATGTATGTGTGTGAATACATGAGTATGTGTGTGTGAATATATGGAAGTATGTATGTGTGTGTGAATATATGTGAGTACGTATGTGTGTGAATATATATGTGTTTGTGAGTATGGATATATACGTGCAATTATGCATGCGTGTCTGTTATGAACATATGTCTGACTGTGTATATATGTATGGATAAATGTGTGACTATGTATGTGTGTCTGAGTTTGAATATATGTGTGATTATGTATGTGTGTCTGAGTTTGGATATATGTGTGACTATGTATGTGTGTGAGTTCGGATATATGTGTGACTATGTATGTGTGTCTGTGAATTTGAATATATGTGCGACTAAATATATGCAAGTGAGTATAGATAATGACAATATATGTATCAAGTATACATGTATGTGTGTCTATGTATGCTTGTGAATATGTATGTGAATATGTATGTAAGTATGGATATATGTGTAATTATGCATGCGTGTCTGTTGTGTGTATGTAAATATGGATATATGTGTGACTATGTATGCGTGTCTGGATATATGTGTGTATGCATGTATGTCTGAGTTTGGATATATGTGCGACTAAATATGCATTTATACGAGTAGAGATAATGACTGCATGTGTATATAGTCTTTAAGTATGGATATAACTGTATAACTGTATGTAACTTTGTATACCGTTTGTGAGTATATGTGTGTGTGTGTGAACATGTATGTGTTTGTGAGTATGAATATGTGTAATTATGCATACGTGTTTTTTACGGACATGTGTGACTGTGTATATAAGAATAGCTTTATGTGTGCCTGCATGTGTATTTGTGAGTTTATATGTGAGGATATATATATGTGTGTGTACGTGTGTGTGTTTGAATATGGATAATGACTATGCATATGCGTCTATATAAGTATGGATATATGTGTGACTATGTATACTGTTTGCGAATATGTATATGTGTGTGAATATGTGTGTGAATATGTGTTTGCGACTATATGTGTTTACGACTGTGTATGTGTTTGTATGTATTTGGTGACTAATGTGAGAGTATATTTGTCTTTGCGACGATGCATGCTTGAGTATATGTTTGTGACTATGCAAAAAGTTTAGTATGCATGTATGTATGCGTGAGTGAGTATATGTGACTATGCAAACGGTTTAGTATGTATGCATGCGTGAGTGAGTATATGTTTGTGACTATATACGTTTGAGTATCCATATGTTTGTATTATATGTATATGTGAGTATGTATATGCGTGAAAATATATATGTGCGTGAGTATGTAGGTATATGAGTATATGTATATGTTTGAGCAGTGTTGAGTTATACCTGAATAAAAGTAAAGGTGTTGCGTATAGCTGTTTTTTCCTTGTAGCGATGACCCGTGCTTTACTATTTAGAAAACAGTAACCAAACAAGTTGAAAAATACTCATTACGTTTCCCAACTATTCAATATTTTTCAAAATCCACAAATTATCTATATATAGAAATTGCCAAGTGACCTGTTACGCTTTTTTTTTTCACTTCCCAAATAGATAGCGATTTCAGTCTGGTACACGGGTCGGTCGTTTGATAAAACCCCTGGAAAAATCGAATTTTTCGAAAATGTTCTGTAGAGGGGGTGGGGGGTGGGGGGTACTCCACACCCAAAACGTTCGAAAGGTAAAATGATAGAAAAACATGCTTTGCTATGGAGACTTCAAATTTGGTGTACGGGTGGATAGTTCGGAAGGAAGAAAATGTGCAATTTCAGTTTCTCAATATTTTCTACAGCACATTACAACAGTACACCACACAAGTTTCATTTAAGGGGGTGGTTGCTCCACACAGAAACGTTCGAAAGGCGAAACGTTAGAAAAACATACCTTGCAATGTGATAGAGACTTTAAATTTGATGAGAAGAAGAAAGTGGTACAATTTCAGTTTTCCATAATTTAATACTTCAGGGTCTTGCAATTTGGTACACGGGTCAATTGTTCAATAGCCCCCCCCCCCCTGGAGAAATCGAATTTTTCAAAAATATTCTGCAGAGGGGGGGGGGGGGGGCGGGTTCTCTACATCAAAACATTCGAAATGTGAAACGATAGAAAAATGTACTTCGTGATGAGATACAGACTTCAAATTTTATGAATGGGTAGATAGTTCGAAAGAAAGAAAGTGCGCAATTTTTGTTTTTCACTATTTGCTACATTAGGGTTTGCCACACACCAAAATGTTCGATTTGCCAAATAAATGATAAACGCCTTCTTTTCAGTAAGATGGAGACTTGAAAATTTTCACCCAGGTCAATCATTTAATAAAATCCTCAGAAAAAAAAAATAGTTTTTCAAAAATGTTTAGTAAGGAGGTCAAGTAAAAGGCTCAACACCAAAACGTTCGAAAGGTGAAATGATAGAAGCATATACTTCACCGTCAGATATAGATTATAACTGGGATGCGAGTATAGTTCGAAGGGAAGAAAGTATACAATTTCAGTTTTCCAATATTTACTTCTTTAGGAGTGTTGCACACCAAAATCTAATATTTGCTGAACAAATGAGAAACTCTTTATTTTAAATGAGATATAGACATGAAATTTGATGCACGGGTCAATCAATCGATAAAACCTCAGGAAAAACCGTATTTTTTTCAAAAATGCTCATTTAATGGGTGCTCCACAGCAAATCTGTTTGAAATGTGAAATTATAGTAAAGAGGACTTTGCAATGAGAGAGAGACTTCAAAATGGGTAGATAGATCGTTAGATAGCAATAAAGTGTATAATTTCAGCTTTCTAATATTTGCTCATTTAGGGATGCCACACGCTTAAATGTTTAATTGGCTGAAAAAACCGTGAAATGACCAGTCTGAAGTGAGATAGATATTTGAAATTTGGTCAACCGGTGAAATGCAAATTTAGTTTGGTTAACCGGTAAAAGGATCACTGGAAAAATCGAATTATTCAAAAATCACGTTATTCGGGGGTTACATATTGTGAGACTGATCAATTTTCATTTAACTTAATTTTTTTTAATTTAAATTTCCAATGAATATGTATATCTTGTACTTAATTCTACACTTGTTATTTAATAATAAATAACAATGATAAATAAACAAACTTTATTTTGCCACACAATACGTGCAATTTCAGCTTATAAAGAATGTATAGAATAGAAGTTAATGTATAGAAGTTATTTTTTTGGTTAATAAAATCTAATCATAACATTTGACACTTAGAAGTGTAATTTTTTTTTTTTAATTTCTAATCAAAATTTTGATTGATGAGTAATATTTAAAAGCTACGCGAATCTGGTTAGATAAGATTTTAAGCTTTAATTTCTGCTGGATTTCTCGTTCGGAAATTAAGACTGCTTTGGGTCACAATTAACAGTGAAATATATGTTAATAATACACACACACACATAGCTCATTATCACTGTACTGTTGGAGTCAATTATATGCAAATTTAATTTTTTTAATGCTATCATATATAAATATCTTAGATTTGAAAAATATTAAAAGTTCATATAGCATTACGTGCAAATTTACATCAAGTAACCAAATAGTTACTTATTGAAAAATGAAGCGAAAACTTGCAGCTATTGCGTCCAGTTACTTCCTTTTTCTCGCGAGTTTACTGCAGGGGGTACTTCAGTTACTTATTAACAAAGCAACTATTACAAACTTGCTATATATTTAAAGCAACTTTACGTATATGCGCGCGCGCGCACACACACACACACAAGAATATGCATAGCCACCAAAATCTCGAATTTGAAAATTTCCGGATAAACAATTTTTCTATACGCAGTAGTGTGAGAAAATAATAAAAAAAATTGATGTGGGCAGCGCATAACTTTCCTTGCAGACTCATTTCTCGACTCGAGCTCTTTTTATTTCTTCAACAATTCATTAAATTGGGTTTAATTACACAAAATAACAGCGAAAATTAATTATTTTAAATTAAGCTGAATTTGCACATTTGATTCAATTTTCGTTTTCAATTGGTAACTGGTCTTATTTTCAAAGGTGGCGTAGCGAAAATGCGAAAAAACTAAAATATCTCGAGAACGGCTATCCCTAGAGTAAAGGGTTGGTCTTATTATTTTAATCGTTCAAAATTACGTATAAAATAAGCATTTAATGGATATATTTGAGCATACGCAATCTTTTATTTTTAGATTTAACGAGTTTTGCGGGCCATTTCGCAAAAAAGGCAGGTTCCTCTTTTCCGAACCGTACCAAAATCTAATCAGCACCAGGTAAATCTACAAGTGCTTTATCTACTAAATTTTGTGAAATTTGGTCTATTAGGTTTTCAGCTAGAGTGGATACAGCAATTTTTGGTGCCCATTTCGTAAATAAAGGCAGGTTCTTTTATTCCGAACCATACCAAAATCTAATCAGCACCAGGGTCATCCACAAGAGACTTACCTACCAAATTTTATGAAATTCGGTCCATTCGTTTTTCAGTTAGTGTGGATACAAAATCTGCACAGACAGACACACACACAGACGTTAGGCTAAAATTAGTTTTTCCATGTTTTAGAGGTCCCAAAACGTGTAGATCCGTCGAAAACTAATTGCGATTTTCGGCACGATTTCAATATTTTTCTATACATTACCATGCATGGCAGGGAAAGTAATAGTACAAATAAATCAAAAAAAGTTAACTAACCCCATTGTTATTAAATTTTTAATTATCCAATTAAAATTTTCCTGGCTATATTAAATTTTCCCTGGTTATCCAATTAAAAATATCCTGGCTATCCAATTTAAATTTTAATTGGATAGCCCGCAGAACCACTTTATTTTAAGCAAACGAACTAAGAATGTGTGTCCGTTAACTCATAGCTCACATATGCCATAACTCTAGTATTAGTCGCAGTAGCGTCGCTAGAAAAAAACATTTGGAGGGGGAAGGGGTTGGTAATTTCGTTACCCATTTATCCATCATTTTTACAAACTTCAATTAGTTTCTGGTGGGGTTATGACCCCCATAATCCCCCCCCCCCGGTGACGTCACTGATTAAGACTATATAAATTAAATTTCTCTGATGAGATTTTATATTCAAATTAATCTATAAAATTGTCTGGCGGCACATAAATGCGTATTTGAATACGTATATTACCATCTATTCTGTTCAAACCTCGTCAATCATTAAACATCATTAGAATCCACAAATTCATTTAACATCCCTATTTTTTTAGACAAAATAAAATATCTTATGTTTATGCACCAATATTTCACCAAGGAGTAAGTAAACAGAATGAGCTGCAACAATCGTGGCATTTCAAGTGTTATAATTTTCTCACTCATTGACAAACCCAAATTAAAGTACTAAAATATCTAAATTAAAATCACTATGCTTCGAAAACTAAGAGCTGAATATAAAATCTAATTATATATATTTATAGGGTTTTCAAAGAGCTACAAATTCTTGCTTATTGTTCGTAGCCAGCACATTTAGGTTTTAAGACATAAGCATTAGAAACTTGAAAAATGAAAACATTTTCAATCTACTTCAACAAGGCAATTGACTCGAAAGCTATAGGAGATTTTTTAATAAAAAGTGTAGATTTTGTAATTGAAAGTGACATCGAAAGAACTGAAAGTGGAAATCCTTAGTAAATCCCTTAATTCCATAATTTAATGCTGAATGCATATGTCATTATCTAAGCTCTATTTATAACCAATCCTGAGAAATAGATCTTTCAAGGAAAATTTCTAACCGGGAATGAAAAACCGGAAAATTTAAATTCTTAGTAAACCACCCCATCTTCTCCAGAATTTGACGCTGAATCCATATCAGTTATTTAAACTCTGTATTGTTTGTGAGAGTATTGTATCTTGTATTGAGTATTTTATCTCTGTATTGTATCTTGAGAAACAGATGCTTCAAGTAAAATGAAAATGTTTAAACCGAAAATAGAAAGAGAGAGAACCGGAAATAAAAACCTGGGTAAGCCCCCCCCTCCACTCTATCCAGTACTTAATGCTGAATATCAATCACCATCTAAGCTCCATATATAACAGATCCTAAAAAATAGATGTTTCAAGGATTTTTCCAAAAAACAATAGCATAGCAAACATTTTGCCACCAGCTCATGGCCCTTACATCCTAGGCCGGGCCCCCTGGCCAAAATTATTTAAGGGCCCCTATGAGCTGCAGGCCCTTGGACATTAGTTCCACTTATCCCCCCCTCCCTTCATGGCGGACCTTGAAAAAAAAACGAACATCCAAAAATTCATGGACAATTGAGCATTAATATATGGGGGAGGGGGGGGGGGGGCGTAAACAGCCGATACCGTGAGTTCCACAGGATCCGAGAATTTTGCATAGGGGCCCGGAAATTTTGTCAGCGCCCCTGAATACAAGTAGTGTTTCTTCCTGGAAAAATGGAAACGATGCGATGGTACGGCGATCGTAACTGATCTGTTTTGTCACGCCATATTTTTAAGGACAGTGACCGTTAAGGACATAGCCATGAATTGGGCCCTCTTTGATAAAAAAAAAATCATGTTACAGTTGTTATTTTTCAAATTTCTCAAAGTCACTGAAACCAATCCCTCCTTTTTTTTTTTTAGCAGCTGTCAGTCAATTAGAAAAACCCTGAAAAGCCCCCGGCTCCGCCGGGCCCTCTTTCACATCAGTTTGTTACGGGCTCCCAGGGTGTAGCCGTGCTAGCCACCCCCTTGTGGGGGCCATGCACCAGCTATTAAAATTTATTAGCTAATCAGGACCGCCCATAGGGGGGAGCGGGGGCTCCAAAAGGATCCGGACCCCCAATAATGTTTCTGAGGGAGAAGACGTGAAAAATTCACAGAAAGCGAAAAATGAAATATGAAGGAGAGGAAGGGGGTTGGCGTGATAAATGTTTGTAGGAGGGACCACAATTCCTATAGGCGGCCCTGTGCTAATGATAAATAGGCTTTGTATTACATAAACTTTACAACATAATAATAGTTGTCCCCAATAATAAAAAATCTGATGTGGGCAGCACATGACTTTCCCTGCAGACTCAAGTTCAATTTTTCTTTATTTCTTTAATAATTCATTAAATCGAGTTTAATTGCACAAAATTACACTAAATTTGCATTTTAAATGCAATTTCTGTTTTTATTTGGTAATTGGACATTTTTCCAATGACGGCATAACAAAAATGCGAAATATCTGAAATATCTCGAGAACGGTTGGTCCTAGAGTAATGGAGTTGTTCATATTTTTTTCCTCGTAAAACATTACGTATAAAACAAGCATTTAATGGATACATTTGAACATAAGTAGTCTTTTTTTTTTTTTTTTAGATTTTGGCGGTTTTTGCGAGCCAGAAAGGCAGGTTGTTCTTTTCCGAATCGTACCAAAATTCAATCAACACCGGAGTATCTCACAAGTAAGATATAACAAATTTTGTGAAATTGGGTCAATCAGTATTTCAGCTAGAGTGGATACATGAAATTTTTGCGGGCCACTTCGCAAAAAAAGGCTGGTTCTTTTTTTCCGAATCGTACCCAAAACTAATCAGCACCAGGGTCACACCCAAGTGACTTACCTACCAAATTTTATGAAATTCGGTCCATTAGCTTTGGAGTTAGAGTGGATACATACATTGCACAGACACACAGACAGACACACAGACCAGAGTATCCCACAAGTAACCAAGTTGTGGGATACTCTGGTAAGTTGTCCAAAGTTGTCTGGTAAGTTGTCCAAGAGTAAGTTGACCAAATTTTGTGAAATTTGGTCAATTCGCAATCTAGCTAAAGTGGATACATGAAATTTTCGAGGTCCATTTCGAAAAAAAAAGGAGAGTTCTGTTTTTCAAATTCGTACCAAAAAATAATCAGCACCATGGCCATACCCAAGTGATTTATCTACCAAATTTTATGAAATTCGATCCATTAGTTTGAGTTAGAGTGGATACATACATTGCACAAATAGACACACAATTGGAATCATGCTGAAATTCGCAACTTGAGTTTTTGACGGATATACACCTTTTGGCACCTCTAGAACACGGAAATACTATTTTTAGCGTGGCCTCTGTCTGTGTGGAAACCCCAGGCCGTCCGACTCATCCAGAGGACTTGGGCAACTATTTGGACGACCGGGAAGCGTCCTCTGTCTGCACAAATAGACACACAGACAGAGGCCGCTTCCCGGTCGTCCAAAGATTGCTCAAGTCCTCTGGATGAGTCGGACGGCCTGGGGTTTCCACACAGACAGAGGCCACGCTAAAAATAGTATTTCCGTGTTCTAGAGGTGCCAAAAGGTGTATATCCGTCGAAAACTCAAGTTGCGAATTTCAGCATGATTCCAATTCTTTCCCTGTATTGCATGGAAAGTAAAACTGCAGTATTTAATTATAATAAATTAGAAGATAGAGAACAATTTATTTAAAGACTAAAATTAGTTTTATTCTTAGTGCCCCCTCCCCCCCTACACACACACACACACAAAGAAAACATAAGTTTCAAGTGCGCCCCGATTATTGAGCTCCCCATGAATTTGACTCCAGATCCCTTGGATTTTGTTTCTGGTTACAGTCATGAATTTTATACCTAAAGTGTAAAGTAAGATAATACTATTTTCCGTCTTGTCTGTCAAGATCTCTCGTCTTTTATTTCTCTTCTTAGAGTCCCTTATAAAGGACTAACTCTTCTCTTCAGGTAATGCCATCTATCGAATGATTCGGTAAATAAAACGAAGATCCACAAAATAAAGCGTTTTTTTTTCAATCTGGATTTTCGCTTCTCTACCTTTCATGTCCATTATTTTAAAAATTCCGTCTTTAACACAGGGCCGTAGGCACATAAAGGGGGGCCATAACAGGGGGGGGGGAGAAGATAAAATATGTTAGGGACTCCATGGTCAAGAGGGGGGTGCATTAAGAAAGTATATAATAATAGCAAGTCAGTAACATTATTGGCTATAATCCCGTCATTGGCTGAATAACTACATTGTTTCTCCATTTCCCTTAGTAAAATATCTGATGTGAGCAGCACATGACTTTCTCTACAGATCCCTCAAATTCATTTTCTCTTTATTTCTTTAATAATTCATTTAATTGAGTTCAAATGCACAAGATGACACGTATGATTATTTGAAATGACACTGAACAAATTTATCAAAAAATTATGTAATATTTATAAGCAGTAAATATATTGTCTAATAGGTTGACTTTCCATATGCAACGTTATGAGATAAATCTATAAATATACTCGTGGATCTAGCTCGTTCCATTCACAAAATAATACGTTTTGTGTAATAGTTTTTGACGCAAAACAATTTGCTAATTATCATTTATTTCACGAGATATTAGCTAAATGCTAATTGCATTTTGATATGGATTTTTGCTATTACAATAGTTGCTATTATAATAGTTGTTAGCTGTCAAGTTAGATTTCAGCAAAATATAAGGTCATTTGGTGCTTCGAAATAGTTTTATTTGTTGTTCTCGAGAAAGTTTCAATGTACAATTAAAAATCAAAAACATTGTGCAGTAGATCTTGTATATAATTATTCATTAGTTCTCTATGAAAGAACTAAGTGATCGCACTGTGTAGGGAAAGCCACGTGCTGCCCACATTAGCTTTTTTGATACATAACATTTCATAATTAAACAATTATTCACTTTTGAGTTATGTTCATACCCTAAATCTTGGATTTAAAATAGTTCAATTGCTAATTATGCGAACTAACACACACACACACACACATATACACAAAAGAAGAAAAAATTGGCAATGGCTTCAGTCTTTAACCCTTTCAGGGTCAGAGTCCTACTTATAAAGACACCTTTTCAAGAATTTATTTCTAATCTCACAAAGCACTTTTGACTGAAACTATAACTTAATTCACTTATTTTGCCTTTAAATAATAAACCCAGATGGCAGTATCGGCCTCAATGCTCGATGTAAAATGGGAAAAAAATTCTTATTTAACATATGATTTGAATGAGTCAAAAAGTTTCATTTGTTTTCCTAGTAAAATTAGCCAATATACTAATTTTTTTAATACACATTTTTGTTGTTTACTATTTATATCTATCTTTTATAGTTTATTTCGAGTGAAAGTTAGAAAAAAAAAAAAAAAACTCGCTCGGTGAGCTACTTTAAGTTTTTCGAAACAAAAGTTCAAGATATTAAAATATTGAATTTTTTTTCCTATATTCATAATCTAGACAACAAACACAAAGCAATTCTTTCTCCAACATTTAAATCTTTCTGGCTACATCATTAATCATGAAGGCATGGCAACAATGGAATTCGGATGATGTCATCCGCATGACGTAATCCCAACGCATATGTCTGTGACGTCATGAAGAAGAAACAGGTCGATAGAATTTTATAGGTATTATATCGATATAGAACAGAATTTTAAATATGAAATTCTCGAAATCTAAAAAAATAGCGACATACACATACATCACTTCAAAGACTTTCGATTAGAGTTCAGGAATGCATTAAACGTACTATTTGATTGAAAAATAGTACGTTTCAATCAAATAACCCCCCCCCCCCACACACACACACACACATATATACAGATATCACTTCAAAACTTTCTATTCGGGTTCAGAGATGCTTAAAACGTGCTCTTCAGTCGAAAACTCGAATTTTCAACCCCGTCACAATACTCCTATACATTATACTATGTATGTAGGGAAAGTAAAAAATAATAAAATATTCCTCCAAAATATTCGACTAGAAATTTTTCTTTTTCCCGTTCTAGAATATTCTGAAAAACTTCCAACAGGGCAAACTATTTCCCCGAAAAATAGACGACAAACACAATGCAATTCTTTCTCGGACATTTAAAATTTCCTGGCTACATCATTAGTCATGAAGACGTGGCAACAGTAGAATTCGAATGATGTCATCCGCATGACGCAATCCCAACGCACATGACTGTGACGTCATCAAGATCGATAGAACTTTATCGATAGAACAGTATTTTAAAATACGCAACTTTCTCCAAAATATGCAAATCTAAAAGAAATATCGAAAAACCATAGAATTTACTTTATTTTTTAAGCAAGGACTGCGATATAAATACTACTTTATTAATCCGTTTTAACGCACTTTCGTTACACTGTAAGGAGATTAATACTCCGTTATAACGCAAGTCGGGAATAGTTGCATCCATATTTTGACATCGCTATCTGGGTCAAATCGATGGGGATCTTTTACGCAGGCGGCAACTCGGTCATAGTTAACAGGATTAGGGATTTCTTTTATTGCTTCGAATTTGCAGTCAATTTGTACAGGATATATATTTTTAAGTAGGAGAAAGTTACTTGCGATTAAAAGTTTCCTTTTAAAAAAGTACGGAAAAAATAGTGGGCGGTGACTCCAAATCCAAGGAACCGAACTGGCACTGCGTGAATAACATTTTATTAAATTCGTCTTGAACTTTTGTAATATCGAAGAAAAAAATAACTCTATTCAAAATCTAATTATATACACTTATGGGGTTTTCAAAGAGCTACAAATTCTTGCGTATTGTTTATAGCCATTGCTTTTATTTTTTAAGATTACATTACAAACTTTAAAAGTGTAAAATTTTCATACTTCTTCAAAGTTGACAAGTAGATAAGTCGAAAACTATAAGAGCTTCTAAAATATATATATAGGTTTTGAAACTAAATTTCTTCATATATATTTTTGTTGCTTACTATTTAAATATATCTTTTAAAGTTTCAAAGATATTTCGAGTGAAAGTATGAGAAATGACAAAAACACTCGCCCAGGGAGCTACTTTTTAAAGTATTTTCAGGGGGGGGGGGGGGGGGGGAGATCAACAATGCATAAAGCATTGATTATGAAACACTTTCCAACTGCAATGCAATTTTATTTAAACATCTCTAAAATGCGATACATTCAGCAGTAATATTTTTAAAATTATCACAATAATTTATTGTATTTGAAAACTTAAAACTTCATTAAAAAAATGAACTTTATTCAAATGACGTCATTGAAATATAAATCGCCTGGTTCTCTATGTAAAAGCTGTAAATATTTCATTGATACACTTTTATTCCATTCCTTTCATTCATCACAATACTACAATAATTTATTTTATTTAAAAGCTTAAAACCATGGAGGTAAACGTAATTTAACTCTATGCTTAAAACTTCATCGAAAAAGTCTGCTATAAAATCGTCTGTTCTCTATGTAAAATCAATGAATGTTTCATTCATATCAGCTATATTTCGGACTCAAAGAGCTAAATAATTTTGTGTTAAAGAAATTCAGCAATTCTTATACAACTCATCTTACATCTTTATGTATTTACATTCTCCATAAGTGAAAATTAGGCTTCGTCGTAGAAATAATCAAAGTTTGATGATCATTTAAACTCAAATATATTGTAATTGAGTTGTTTCAAAATATAAATGCACAGAAATTAAGCAAAAATAAAACGGTTTTAGGACAGATACAACACTAAATATAAATTAAAAAGAACTTTAAAAATCGCGATTTTGACACAAGATTGATGCCATATTTTTATTTTGAAGTGGGTCACGTGATCTCTCCATATAATATGGGTGGAAAACCCAGGCCGTCCGACTCATCCAGAGTGTTGTGATAAACATGCTGCATGGACCAATTTGAATAGAGTAATTAGAAAATTAATAGTAATTGCTTTAAGAGCTTAATGAAAAATATTATAAATCAATTACTCCATTCAAATCAAGAACCCTGCAACATATTTTCACAGGTCGGATTCCCATGTCAAAACAATTAAATCTTAATGGCCAAATAAACAATTAATTAAAAATTAAAATTTTTGTATAGTGGTATTATCCAGGTATTGACATGAGAACCTTAAATGAAATGATAATAATATAAAACAATACATAAATAAATTCCCAATTTTTTTTTTTTTTTTTTTTTATATTTAAAAAGAAATTATTTATTAAAGAAAATATATATATTCATTAAGATTATATTATATGTATATAATCAATATTAATTGACATCTTTTTTTTTTTACATAAAATAAAGTACCAATAAAAGAATAAAGAAATAAGTTCCTTTTACTCACAGCTTCTGTACTATTGTGTACTTGTTGAAAATATATATATGTATTTTAAAATTAGTAAAAAAAATAATGCAAATTCACATCAGAACACAGAGGACTTGAGCAACTATTTGGACGACCGCATATAATATGGGTGTAATTATGTTAATTTTTATTTTAAAAACTACCAAATATAATTAGCTGAAATTTTTTTTCATATTTTTTATGGGACAATTTGAATATTTCCTAAAACTTTCGAAGCAATTTGTGAATTTTAAATTCGCTTAAAAATTGTTTGAAAAATTAGGTCCCATAGAGTTCAATGTATTTCATTTTTTCAACCCGGGTTCAGCCCACATTGTTACTGATTGATATTATTCATATGATATTATTCATTTATATTCCCATAGGTCCCACAGACCGTCTGAACAACATACTAAAATTTCATTTTGATAAAGTCATTTTTACGACAGTTATCGTGCTAACGGACAGACAGACAGACAAAATGAACAAAGTCATAAACCCTTTTCAACTATGTTGTAAAGTGTTAATAAAAACAGTTCAAAATAATAAAATATTGAAATTATTTTCATATATTCATAATCTGGATCCTATTTCTAACGAAATCAGAAATATTATTTACATTTTTATCTATTAGGTTCAGGGTATAAGCGTCCAAAATGTTTCATTTTTTCATAACGCTCCGTTTTCCCGCCAGGAAAACCCAACCATAGATGTTATTGATATCAAAAGATTTTTTGAATATAAGATTAATTAAGAGAAAAGATTTCGCTTAACTCTTTTTAAGAAACGTATATTATAGAAAATTAAATATATAAAGTGGTTTGACATATTGTTTGTTATTACAGACCTGTTGTCATGGAGATCTCGTACTGTAGATATAGTGGATACATACATATATTGCCCCCCCCCCCCCCACACACACACACACGTCACGCTAAAAATAGGTTTTTAGTATTTCGAGTGTTCGAAACGTGTAGATACACCGAAAACTCGAGTTTCGATTTTTGACGCGATTCCAATACTTTACCCAATATGTATTATACAATCGGGAAGGCTTTGCGTGCCCCCTTTTCCCTCTGATAATATATATTTTTTTATATTTATAAATTTTTTATACCTTTTTCAAATCTTTATTCTAACCAAATGATATTTTTCGCTTTTATAAGTAATTTAATTTTTGTAATTTAAACAAATTATTTTAACCAAATTATTTTAGAAATGTTTCATTCGTTCGTAAGATAACGTCCAAAGGCATGCACACACGCATCCACATCACCTTAAAAACGTTCGATTTAAGTTCAGATATGCTATAATTTGGGATTCGATTCCCATTCAGGGATGTCTTTCATCGAGAACTCGAATTCTGGACCCTATCATTATATTTTCCTTATACATTATATCCATGTAGGGAAAGTAAAAATTAAAGAGTGCAAATGTTTCAAAGCTGACAACAAATTCTAGCTTCATAAAGAAGTGTTTCTATGTTACAATTCCAGAACTCCCACGGTCTGAAGAGGCCATTACAAAACGCCCTCTTTAGTTGTAAATAAGTTCAAGACGAGATAAAGAAAATAATAATAATCTGTCAAGGTTACTCACTTCCCACGAAAATCTGAGGAGGCAATTCTTTTATTTTCCACTCTAACATGGAAATCTAAATAACGACCAGACTTTCAAATCTATAATTAGTTTTTAAGACGTTCCAACATAGTTAAAAAGTGTTTATGACTTTGGTCATTCTGTCTGTCTGTCTTTTCGTTCTCACGATAAAAGCCATAAAAATAACTTAAATAAAATTAAAATAACAATACAAGAAAGACCAGTCATGCATAAAGCACTGATTATGAAACACTTTCCAACTGCAATGCAATATTATATAAACATCTCTAAAATGCTATACATTCCTCGGTAATATTTTTAAAATTATCACAATACTACATTAATTTCTTATATTTGAAACCATAAAACTTCATCGAAAAAAAATGAACTTCATTCAAATGACGGCATTGAAATATAAATTGCCTGGTTTAAACATCTCTAAAATGCGATACATTTCTCGGTAATATGTTTAAAATTATCATAATACTACAATAATTTATTAAATTTGAAAACTTCATTGAACTTCATTGAAAACAAATGAACTTTATTCAAATGACGTCATCGAAATATAAATCGTCTCTATATAAAAGCAGCATTTCATTCATAAACTTTTTTCCCATTTCTTTCATTCATCACACTACTATAATAATTTATTTTATTTAAAAACTTAAAACCATGGAGGTACAAGTAATTTAAATCTATGCTTAAAACTGCATCGAAAAAATCGTCTGGTTCTCTGTGTAAAATAAATGAGTGTTTCATTCATAGCAACTATATTGCAGACTCCATGAGCTAAATAATTTTGCGTTAAAGAAATGCAGCAATTCTTATACAACTCATTCTACATCGTTTGGTGTTTACATTCTCCACATAAGTGAAAATTAGGCTTCGTTATAGAAATAATCAAAGTTTGATAATCATTTAAACTCAAATATATTGTAATTGCGTTGTTTCAATATGTAGATGCACAGAATTTAAGCAAAAATAAAGCGGAAGTTTTAGGACGGATACAACACTAAATATGAATTAAAAGAACTTTAAAAATCACGATTTTGACACAAGATGGATATCATATTTTATTTTAAAGTGGGTCACGTGATTTCTTCTTATAATGGTCACGTGATCTCTTCATATAAATGGTGTAATTGTTATTTTAATTTTTATTTAAAAAACTACCGAATATATTTTGCTGAATTTTTTTTATATATTTTATGAGATAATTTGAATATTTCCTAAAACTTCTTTTGCGAATTTTAAAATTTTAAATTCGTTTAAAAATGTTTGAAAAATTAGGTCCCATATCATTTTTTCAACCCGGGATGGTGGACTCATGCGTGGACTGAATCAATGCGTGGACTGAAATCGTGTCAGACACCGAAAAAGAGAAATCGGTTAAGATTTGATTTATTGCAAATAAGTCCTTGATCATTTCTGCCTACAGCCTATTAATAATTAACTAAAAATTCTAAAAATAAATATGAGCGAAATCGCACTTTATTGTAGGTGTTCCACGTAAGATATTTGGATAAAAAATCTTCAATATATTTTTCATATGATAAATATTTAATTGGTATGCACGTCCTACGATTGTCAGCAGAAATTGTTCCGAATGAAATAAACAGTGAAAAAATATGGCAATATAAATAACGAAAAAAAAAGTGGTAAGAATGAAAAGGTTGTATGTGTGTGTGTTCATGGGCAGATTTACCGATAATCAGATTAAGTGTTCACTTAGGCTCCCCATTTGAAATATGGCCCTTAATTTTTCAATATTTCATTGGATTGCAATTATTACAAATTTTACTCAATCATTTAGTGATAAAAATTTTGCCAAGCTATGCATTATTTTTAATAAAATTTTCTCCTTGAAACATCTATTCTCGAGGATTTACTAAAGATAAAGATCATCAGATGATGACGAATATAGATTCAGTATTAAATTCGGGAGGAGGTAGGGGGTCCAATCAAGATCCCTACTACTTTCGGCTTAAAAAAAAATTCATTTTACTTGAAACATTTATTTATCACGATAGGCTATAATAGATAGAGTTTAGAGGATAACTAATATGAATTTAGCATCAAATTTTGAAAGAGGTAGAGTGGTTATTTTAAGGATTTCCACTTTTTGTTCTTTTTTCTCTTTTCATGCCAAAAAATTTTTTTGAAACATATATTTCTCGGGGGTGACCGATATGAATTCAGTATCAAATTCTGGAGAAGGTTCCGGGTTCACTAAGCATTTCTACTTCCAGTTCTCCGAATGTCACTGGTCTTTTTCGAAAATTCGTATGACTGTACGAAATAATTAGACAAAAGATAATAAAATTTCTTAATAGTTTTGCAAAAAATAAAATGCCAACACCATTTGCCTCCATATGAAAACGCCTTCATAAAGATTTTGTAGGAATTAATTATTTCTTTGCATGTCCAGAAAATAAAATGCAAAAATACTGAAAAGAGTTAAAATTAAGTTCGACTTACAAGACCCCCCCCCCCCCCTCCTCCCAGGAAGTGTTAGCAGGGATTTCAAAAGAAAATATTAAAAATAACAGCTAAAACGCCTGTGGTAAAAGCCTCTTTAATTGCACCAGATTGCTACTATAAAAAGCAATGCTGGATTAAAGTTTCTATCCTTCTTTCGAATCAGACCGTCCGACGTATCCGAAGGTACAAGGACCAGAACCCAACTAGGACAACATCAACAGGGACCGTACCATCCTTCCCCTACCACCAACTTCTCAGACGGAGGATTCGTTTCTATGGTCCCTGGACTACTAAAGATTTGGGGGCCATACGCAGAATCTAACATGCAAGATTTGTGTCACTCCGGGCCCCATTTTATCGCCGGGATCTGGACTTCATGTAATCTCCCTTCTGTAGTAAAAATAAAGAAACCATATAAATTGCTCAAGATTTATATAAATTTGTTGTTTCGAATTTTCCTTTACATGTTTTGAATTTTCATTTAAATAAATATATTATTAAAAATAAATCTTTATCTATTGGATTTGTAAATATGTTGTTCAAGATTTATATAAATTTGATGTTTCGAATTTTCCTTTAAATAAATATTTTAGTAAAAATAAATCTTTTTTATCTATTGGATTTGAAATTTTTTTTTATAACTTAAAGAGTGCTATAATCATAAAATTGAATAAGAAATGCCACGCTATCAATGTGTCAATCTAACGTCATTTCTTGAAATTGGTGGGAATAAATATAAAAAATTATATTTTAAGGATATAACATATAATGACACCATAGGGCTTCCAAAGATGCAGGTTGCTAAAATTCAGTATTTTTAAAATAAATGTTTAATACAGTGTTGTTGTTGAAACCCAGACCGTCCGACCTACCAGAAAGGTGTAAGGTAACTGTTTGGACGGTCGGGAAGTGCCACCCAATTTAGACCGGAACCCAGTGGGGGAGGCATCCACAGGGACCGTACCCTCCTTCCCCTACCACCAACCTCTCGGAAGGACTTTCGGACCCACATGTTTAACGTGATCGTACTCCGCATGAACACGGCGGCAGTTTTGGTAGTGGCTGGAATCGAACCCGGGCCTACCGAGTGCAACTCCAGCGCGCTAACCAATGGGCTACCGCGCCCCTATTTAATACAGTGTAACCCCCCGTTTAATACAGTTTAATACCCCCGTTTTACCCGTTTACACCCCCGTTAATACCCCCGTTTAATACAGTGTAACAAACTCGAATGTTCCATCCTATTTTTAGTGTATTGACGCTTATATGAAAATGTTAAGTGCCATCGCCCTCTAGCCATTATTATATGAAAAAATCTTTATTAAATATTTTATAAAATAAGAATACTACATATTTATGATTCTTTTTATAACATTTTTTTATTATTTACTAGCAGCATACCCGTTCTTTATACGGAGTATATAATATAAAGAAACTTAAAATTCTCAATCATATGCAAATTCTTATAGTATACTAAATGACATTGTTAATCAAAATATTCTGTTAAAATATTTAATTTAATGCTTTTAAGAAGTTTAAGAATATCTGTTCTCGCTATACAAAATTATCTTCACGGGCAGATCTGGAGAATAAAACATCCAGGTCCCGTTTGTAAACAAATTTACAAAAAATATGAAATTGAATCAATAAATGCAAAATAAAAGTGTTTAAATTATATGGGACTCTTATTACTCATATTCGCAAACATTAGAAGATATACCAGTGTATTAATAGAAGATTACACGTACTACAACATATGAGTTTTTAAGATCTTTACCAAACGGAAGACGTAGTAAATTGAAAATATCACTATTCCCATAATCTTTGAACCTAAAGGCAGTAATTGATTTCAATGTATACCAAAATGAAAGCGCTTGTATGGAAAGATATACCTGTACTACTTATATTGTCGTAAATTGAAAACTAAGCCCATGTGTTAGCATTACTGTAGAACCAGTTCTTTGGTAACCGCAGAAGTTCTTTTTCTTCTTTCTTTTTGTATGTGTGTGTGTGTGTGTTTTGTTTTGTTTTGGCCGTTTTAATACAAAACGAATCACGTGACAGAGATTCAGGTAAGTGAGACAGGGAGATGTTTTGCACGTCCAAAGTCGACTGCGGTTAGAATATTTTAAGAACCAGGGGTCTAAGAGCATGAGTTGCAATGGGAGGAAGCAATCCATGTAATTAAAATTTTAGAATAGAAAGAAGTTCAATTTTTGCTATTTTCCCTTTTCAATTTTTTTCTGTGTTTCCTAAGTATATTTTCATTTATTCAGTTCAAAACTCTCCAATCATTAAACAACTCTTGAATCCAAGTTCATTTAACTTCCTAATTTTTAAACAATACAGAAATGTATACAGTTAAAATATAAAAAAAAATAATATACCGATTAAAACTGCAAAAAAAAAATAATTTTAAATCACTCAGAAAATATTTCATACGTAATAGTAATTAAGAAAGTTAGAAATGCATATCCAATAATATATTTAAAAATCAAAAAATACTAAGAAAGTTATAAAAATTCGCTTTTGAGCGAATTTCTAATTTAATTAACTATTGATAAAAAATAATATTAAAAAAAATATTTTTAATAAAATACGCAAAATGTTATAACAAATGCAATTCTTAAAGTTGAAGCACAAGCATTAAAAAGAAAAAAAAATATGCAAAAGAATTGTTTTACATTCATTGAAAATAATTTATTAACGAATTCCTTAATTACTAAATAAGAAACTGTATCTTTTATTTAATTATCACACACTCACTATAAAAAAAAATGGTTATCTTTTTAAATTTATTTAAAATTAAAGAATTTTATTAAAGATAGTATTTTTAACATACACCTTTATAACAATTTTTCAGAAAAGAATATATCAATATTTATCAATTAGACGAAAACAACGAACATTTTCTGTGATCAGAACTTGTATTATTAAAAATAAAAATTCACAGAATAACGTAAATTAAAAAAAAAAATAAAAAGATAAGCCTACACAAAAAATATTATGATATTTCCCTAGAAGTTCAGAACACCGAAAATCGTATGCAATCACAGTTAAAATCTTATATATAAAAAATAATAATTACCCTAGATTTTTAAAACATCAAAAATCGTCTGCGGATGGAATATTTATAAATTAAAATACATAGAACATCGCAATTTTCAAATAAAAATATAAACGTAACATCGTGGTATTATTTACCGAAAAAGAACTTTCCATTTTTCAAAAGTAAACAATCCAACATGCTGCTTACCCTTCCAGCTGTTTCTAAAACTTCCGCTCCCAACACTGCAAGTGCGCTTCACGGCAGCAACGGCAACAGTGTATCTATCTATCTTTTCCTCACACCGTCAGTATTGTTTTTGAAAGATGATTTCCTCCGGACCCCCAATTCCCGGAAAATCCTGATCCGCAGCTAAGTTTGGGACAGCGAGTGATCGGGCCATCCGGGAATTTTTCCTCCTCTGGATGCGGGCAAGAAGTGATGATGCAATTGCGCAAGGCGGATGACTCAGTGGTCTGTCCAGCGTGTATCATACGATCTAGAGAGAAAGAGAAGGCGGGGGCCCGTCTCCATATGGAAGCAGTAATGAAAGGATCTGGAAAGTAGCCGATTCAGGCCTCGATTTTAATAACATGATCTTTTTATTTTCCCTACATACATACTGAATACTACACTACTATTTAGTATACACCACTATCATAGCTTACATGACAATTTAGATTTTTTACTTTCTTTATATACATAATGTATAAGGAAAGTATTGTGACGGGGTCGAAAATTGAAATTCGAGTTTTCAACGGGAAAGCACGTTTCAAGCATCCCTGATCACGAATCGAACATTTTTGAAGTGATGTCTGTGTGTATGTGAAAGTATGTATGTGTGTGTGTGTGTGGAGACGATATCTAACGAACGACTGGAGCGATTCGAATGAAATTTGGTGCAAAAATCACAATCCGTGAATACTGGAAGCCTATTGTTTTAAAACACAATCGAATGTTCAGAACCCTCCTAAATTTTCGAGTGAAATTTTGAAAAAATCATCAAAAAATCAAAACCTTTAATCAAGTTACGCAAATAGACATTTCTTATGTAATTTTTCCTTAGAAAACGATTAACATAAACTTTAGAACGCTAGCATGAACCTTTCTCGAGATATTGCACATTTTTCAAATAAATTTATCAAAAAATCCCATAAATTAAAAAGAAATATTAACTGTTCAGAAATATGTTCACTTTTCATATGTAATATCATGCGATAAATTGGGTGACATCATTCTCATGGATCTAACTCGTTCCATTCACGAGAAAAGATACTTTGAGTAATGCTTTTGTATTTGAACGCCAATAGTCATTTATGTGCTGTAAGAATAAAACTTATTTCTCCGTCCATAACGCTTGGCGAGGTTTTGGCGACGAATTTAACGGAATGTCGTCAATTTGGCGACATTTTTAAATGTTGCCAAATTAACGAAAATCTCGCCAAATGGATAAAAATGACGCTAAATCAATGAAAATGACGACTAATTGTGGAAAATTCAATATCTTGGAAAGAATATAAATATCTACTATAGAGAATAAGATTTTTTACTTTCCCTGCAATACATGGTAATGTATAGGGAAAGTATTGGAATCATGCCGAAAATCGCAATTCGAGTTTTCGACAGATCTACACGTTTCGAGACCTCTAGAATACGAAAAAACTATTTTTAGCGTGACGTCTGTGTGTGAGTCTGTGAAATGTATGTACCCACTCTAACTCAAAAACTCATGGACCGAATTTCATAAAATTTGGTATGTAAGTCACTTGGGTATGATCCTGGTGCTGATTAGTTTTTGGTACGATTCGTAAAAACAGAACCCGCCTGTTTTTGCGAAATGGCCCGTAAAAATGTCATGTATCCACTCTAGCTAAAATACTAATCGACCAAATTTCACAACATTTGGTAGATAAGTTACTTGTACGATACTCTGGTGCTGTTTTGATTTTGGTATTATTCGGAAAAGAACAACCTCCCTTTTTTTACGAAATGGCCCCCCAAAATCGCCAAAATGTAAAAAAAAGCTACGTATGTTAAAATATACCAATTAAATGCTTGTTTTATGCGTAATTTTTGATGAGGAAAAGAATAAGAACAACCCTATTACTCTAGGGCTAACCGTTCTCGAGATATGTGAGATTTTCGCATTTAGTTATGCCACTTTTGGAAAAAGGTCCAATTACCAAATAAAAACAGAAATTGAATCAAAAATGCAAATTTAATGTTATTTTGTGCAATTAAACTCAATTTAATGAATTATTAAAGAAATAAAGAAAATATGAATTTGAGTCTGCAGGGAAAGTCATGTGCTGCCCACATCAGGTTTTTTTAACTGTAAAAGTTCTAAATTCATTGCATTATATAAGAAAAATCATGTGCTTCCCATATCAGATTTTTTTTAAATAGTTCGCATAAATTTTAAATTTATGCAAAATATTTAAAAAAAAAATCTAAATGTCATGTGTACTATATCTAATAATTTTGAGTACAAATATCTATGCTTTCTTTTTGCTCATTAAAATTAATTATAATAAAATAGTTTAGACAGTATGTAGGGTATATACTAAATAATAGTATGTAGTATTTAGTAGTATAAAGTACATAGGAAAAGTATTTGTTGAGACGTATTGGCCATTGTACTTCTGACATAAAAAAGGGCATACAGACCAAGAAGGACTTCAAAACCATTAATTAATATTCTTCGTAATTACTCTCCTCATGAAGTTTTACACTATCCAAGGTCTTTACTCGTAATAAAATATTTATAGTGGATAGGTTTAATCAAATTACTTATGAGAAACCATATTCCAAAAAACAAAATATATATATATATATATATCAAAATTATTTAATTAAATTCAGTAATGCCAGGCAATTAAAACCAAAGACGTGGATTAATAAGGAATTTTATTTATATACATATGAATCCAAACTATTTCACTATAATTAATTTCAATGAGCAAAAAAAAGCAGAGATATATTTGTACTTAAAATCATCAAGTACACATGACATTTAGATTCTTTTAAAAAATATTTTGCATAAATTTAAAATTTATGCAAACTATTTAAAAAAAAAATCTAAATGCCATGTGTGCTATGATAGTATTGTGACGGGATCAAAAGTACTTTCAGGTTTCTCACTCTAGAGTCCGTTTCAAGCATTTCTAAAATAGAATCGAACCTTTTTGAGGTGATGTCTGTGTGTGTGTATCAATCAGTCTGTGGATGAGATATCTCACGAACGAATGGGGCATTTCGCGGGCACTTTGGTACGATTATTACAATCAGCAAATACTTAAACCTTCGGGTTGGTCGTGTGGTCAGGGTCTTCATTCAATCAATCAATCAGCAAATACTAAGGCCCCATTGGTTTTAAACGCAATCGAATGTTCTGAAATTCCACTAATTTTCGTAAGAATTTTTAGAAATTAGTAGAAAAATCAAAACTTCTAATATTAACCTTTAAATTATTATTTCAGACTTATCATTTATTAGAAAACGAATGATGCAAATTTTAGAATGTTAGCATGAACCGTTCTCGAGATACTGCGCTTTTTGGAATGATTTAAAGAAAACAATCACTAAAATTCAGTACTTTCAACAATTTTAAATCAATAATCAATAATACGTAATTTTATTTATTTATTTTTTTTTGGGGGGGGGGGGCGAAAACGAATGACACAAATTTTAGAACGCTAGCATGAACCGCTCTCGAGATACTGCACGGTTTTCAAAGATTTTTTCCCCCCGCAAAAATTACATAAAATAAATGCACTTGTAAGTATCATCCAATAGATTCACTTTTCATATACAAGGTTATGCAAACAGTCTGTTAACATCATTCTCGTGGATCTAGTTCGTTCCATTCCCGGTAGAAGTTACCTTTTGTACAGGGCGAGCTTAAAGTCGCGCAGATCAAAGTTCATTTCACTGCTGGAAGTTGATGAACGTTACTGCTGATTCCAGAAGGACGGTGCGATTTGTCACACACCAAACAGCACCATCAATCAATCTTTTAATTAATATTTTCGGTGAGCACATAATTTCCCGGGTATTGTAGCCCCCTCGATCCCCAGATTTATCACTCCTCTGATTTCTTCCTATGGGGGGGGGGGGGGGAATCTGAAAAAATGTGGTTTACGTGAATAATCCGCACACGATTGCTGAGTTTAAAACGAACATCACAACAGCCATTTCAACATCCATACTGCCATACTCATCAGCAGAGTCTCACGGAATCTGGTAAAACGAACATGCTTTTGCATTTGCGAAACAGGACGTCATTTCCAACATTTATTGTAACACCTAAAGTTTGTCTGCTAAAAATAAAAGGTAACATTTCAACTAATCTCTGTAATACTTTACCTTCATTTAAACTCTCATACAGGTACTTTTACGGGCAGTTAAATTTTGATGTGCGAAACTTTAAACACACCCTGTAGTATTTTTAAATTTTTGAGTTTGGTATTCTCTTTGGAGTCACAAATTGTCGAAAATAATTTCAAATTATAATTCCGCGGTATTAATATAATACTAAAAACATTGTGCTGTGAAAGAATTAAGGCACGCCGTTATTTCGCTGTAAAAAAAAAATGTAGTCATTGCATTATGTAGGGAAAGTCACGTGCTATACCCACATCAGATTTTCTTTCTTTTTTCTTTTCCTGTAAAAAAATCTGCTTAAAGTTGTTTGTTGACTTATTTCACGCAACGTTCATTGGATAAAAGAAAATTGATTTTTAAAGTTCCAAAGCAGGTTTTCTTAGGCCTGATATCTACTCTTACTGATATTTTTATTCTTATATAGTACTAGCAGCATACCCGTTCTTCGTACGGAGTATATAATATAAAAGAACTTAAAATTCCCAATCATGTACAAATTCCTATAGTATACTAAATGACATTTTTAATCAACATATTCTGTTAAAATATTTAATTTAATGCTCCTAAACATAAGTTTAAGAATCTCTGTTCTCGCTATACAAAATGATCTTCACGGGTAGATTTGAAGAATAATACATCCTGGCCCCATTTGTAAGCAAATTTACAAAAAATATGGAATTGAATTCATATATGCAAATTAAAAGCGTTAAAATTGTATGGGACCCGTACTACTTATATATGCGAATATTAGATTGTATAACCTGTATTAGTAGATTACATGTATAAATTGAAAATATCAATAAACCTGTAATCTTTAAACCTGAAAACAGTAATTGATTTCAATATATGCCAAAATGAAAGTGCTAAACTTATATGGAAAGATATTCCCGTACTACTTATAATGTCGAAGATTAGAAGATATGTTCGAGTGTTAGTAGAAGATTATCAGTATTGCAATATGAGTCTCAAAAATCTTTGCCAAAATAAAACAGATAATGTAATAAATTGAAAATATCAATAATCCCCGTTATCTTCCTACCAGAAGGCCGTACTTGATTCCAATAAATACTAATATATCTCAAAATATATATGCCAATATATCTGCACTATTTATATTCTCATAGATTAGAAGATATACCTGTGCATTTGTAGAAGATTACTCTTGCAATGTACTATATATGAGTTCCAACAATTTTTGCCGCAATAAAACAATGGCATAATAACTTCAGAATATCGATAATCTCTGAATCAATAATTCCGAAAATATCAATAATAATAATGTTTAAACCTAAAGACCATAATTGATATTAGCTCGACAAAAATGCAATGGCAATGAAATTTATTTTATATACATACCTTCATTATTCAAATCGGAAAAGATTTAATAAAAATCGTCTGCCGCATAAAAAGATTGGATTTAAATTCATTGCTAAGCGACATGATATTATTTCCTTCAAATAAATTGGTGGAAAAAATATCGTCTGAATAATGCTATCTCTATGAAAGGTTTGGCGATATTTTCGTCAATTTAGCGTTATGTTAAAAAGTCGTTAAATTTATCACCAAGTGGGACTGTAGAACTGACAGCCCCACTTGGCGATAAATTGGCGAAACATCATCACAATACTATCCCCTAACAAAACATAATTCCTTTCATTTATTTAGCGCAATTTTATCAATTTCAAGATATTTTTATGGATTTGAAAACATTTTTATCAATTTGGTGACATTTTAAAAATTCGCTAAATGTGTTACTAAGTAGGACGGTTGGACTGACAGACAAATGCTAACGAAATATCATTTCAGTACCCTCTTCTAACAAAAAAAAATTTTTTCATTGATTTGCGTCGTTTTTAACAATTGCGTCGACATTTCCGTCAATTTGGCAAAACAGAAAAGTTGCCAATTTAGCGATATCCCGCCAAATTAGTAGCTCTGAATTTGTAGATGTGAATAAAACATCCAGATCCAGTTAGTATATACTAAATGAAAACACTACAATTGTATTAGAAGATATATATATACCCGTTCTACTCTTTTTCTGTTTCAACAATGGGCTAAATAAATTTATTGGCTAAACACAATATATAAACTTGAAAAGTCTTTGTCAAAATAAATGAAAGTGATGTACGCAGTCCGCAATTAATATAATTAAAAGAAAAATCAAACCGTTCATTTATAAGATAGTATATTTTTATATCCATTTATTTATTATTCAAATCGAAAAAATAATAAATATTAACAAACACATTTAATTTAATTGCGGTGCCGAGCAACATGATATATCCTCATAAAATGTTAAAATTAATTAACCATTTCGATTTCTTAATACTTTTCAACGTTGAGTAAAAGCTTGTGAAAATTAAACCATGGTGATAGATTATCCAATTAAATTCATGTTTTCAAATAATTGACAATTTCAGAAAGTAATTATTTAGCGCAAATATCTGCCATCAAACTCAGAGATAAAATTTTAATTCACTTTCACGTTTCTAACAAACGATATTCAACCTTTTCGTTTGAAGGAACCATTTACTAATATTTCGAGAACCACTGGTCACTCGAAACATAGACTAAATTTTAAGTGGGGCTATTTCAAGGCTACCCACAAAATTTCATCCAATTCGGTTCAGCTGTTACCCGTGATGATGAGACAAACAGACAGACAGATTTTCAATTTTATTTATATAGACTAAAACGAATTGCCAGACGTTGGTCGGGATTTAAGATGCTACCTATGATAAAAATACACCGGGTGCACATAAGGCTACGCTCCGACCCGTATATTAAATCACGGGCAACGTGAGGTACATTTTCTAGAAAATATGTGGTTTGCATGTTCTAGAAAATGTACCCACCCGGCTTTGCCCGGGACGTAAGATTCAAACCTTTGATTACAATCACACCGGAGCTCGTATCGAATAACTTTGTAAGGAACTTTGTAAGGAAAGGCAAAACTTCCAAACTCTTAATTATCTTGAGCACGGTTTAACCTAGAGTAAAGGGGGAGGGGTGATTTTATTAATTTTATTGTTAAATATTATATATAAAACATGCTTTTAATCAATACCTATCATCTTATTTATTTCAGATTTCTGGCAGTTTTTGCGTTACATTTAAAAAAAAAAAAATTTAATTTTAATTTTCCAAATCATACCAAAATCTAATCAGCGCCAGAATAACTCACACGTGACTTAACTGCCACATTTTAAGAAATGTAGTGAGATAGTTTCCGAGCTGCAGTAAATAAATACATTGCAAACACACACACATGCACACGTCACAATAAAAATAGTTTCGTATTTTACAGGCCCAAGACGTGCAGAGCTGCCGAAAACTTGAGTTGCAATTTTCGACTTATTCCTAAACTTTCCTTATACATTACCATGTGCTGTAGGGAAAGTAAAACTAACTTTTTGTTAAACGGTCGATGAAATTTTTGTTGCACAAAAAAAAGTTAGAAAACGTTATAAGAAAATAAAAACATATCAAGACTCCAAATTCTTGCAAGATTTAAATTGTTAAGAAATAAGAAATGTTTCAATGTCTTTTATTTATATTGACTGAATTTTAAATTTGGGGACCGAAGATTGTCCATGACGATGAAGTGGCGAAAAATAATAACAACCCTGCTATATACTGTTGGAAAAATAATAACAACCCTGCTATATAATGTTGGAAAAATAATATTCAGACACAAGCAAAGTTTATGCCCGTCCCCCATGACAACCCAAGTTTGGCCCTGCCCCGGCAACGCATAACGAAAATCCTAAACGACACACACATAAAAAAAACTACGTTTTTTTCTTCTTGGGTTATATATAAATATTCCTGAGCCAATATGTAAAGCGAACTAAAACTCCATGACAACGCCAAACAAGAAAACACTTTAGTTTCTATTTAAAATTGTAGATACGAGACAAAGTGTGTGCCTGCAAAAACAGCAACCCATTGGATCATTAGATATAATATGCTTATTAATACTAGTGAGGCCCTCGGGCATTCTGCCTGTAAGTAATTTAAAAAAACGGGTTTATTCATAGAATGTCGTACCATAATAAAAGACAACACTCAATCACTGTCTGTATAGCCACAACACAAAAAGGGGGGTATTTTAATGTCCATTGTTGTAAATTAATTAAAAATGAATCATTTTTTCTTCGTTTTCAGTATGGGATGTCACATGCAACGTACAGCTTCAGAATTCTCCATTGTTGTAAATAAGTTAAAAATGAGTCCAATATATGACTTCGTTTTCAGTGTCTGAGGTCACTCGACACAGAACTTCAAAATACTGCTCTTTATATATATATATATATATAGATCAACGAGCTTATATACATGGAGACACTAGTGGCACCAGCGACATAAGTTAAAGCTCTTCCTTAACGTCACGTCACGTACAGTCAACTACTATCAGCAACTCTGCGATCTTGCTATTTGCTATTGAATGAATCTATTGATATTTTAATCTTATTTCGTATATCTTGTTTTAATTTCATATAATTTAATTTCAATTTTCATAATAACAAATAAACTGACTGGTTGTGACGTCATAAGCAGCGCAAACAGTGGCTTATGGCGGATAATGTTGCCAGAATGCGAGTAATGATAGATATTTTCAGAGTGAAATAAAATATTATTCAGGAAATCACGTGACTTCCCCAACATAATGCTATGAATTGACTTCTTTCATACTAATTTATGATCCGGAAGGTCCATACAGCACTATGTTTTTGGCACTGATTTAACACTACATTAAATTGAAATTAGGCGCTTTGGGCCACGTATGACTACAAACAGTGACTTTTCCTGCAATACATGGTAATGTATAGGGAAAGTATTGGAATCATGTCGAAAATCGCAACTCGAGTTTACTACGGATAAATACATTTAAGGACCTCTAGAATACGAAAAAAACTATTTTTAGCGTGACGCCTGTCTCTCTCTCTGTGTATGTGTGTAATGTATGTATCCACTCTAACTCAAAAACTAATAGATTAAATTTCATAACATTTTATAGGTAGGCACTTATGGGTTACTATGGTGCTGATTACTACGATGTTGATTACATAAAAAATGATTATTTACGTAACTTTATTGAAGATGTTGATTTTTCAAAGATATTTTTAAAATTTCATTCGAAAATTTAGGGTTGTTCTGAACATTCGATTGCATTTAAAAACAATAGGGTTCCAGTGTTCACAGATTGTAATTTTTGTACCAAATTTCATTCGAATCTTTCCATTCGTTAGTGGGATACCGCCTCCACAAGCTCATGAACACACACACACAGACATCACCTCATAAACGTTCGATTCGCGTTCAGAGATGCTTGACACGCGCTCTCCCGTCGAAAACTCATTCGAATTTTCGACTTCGTCACAGTACTTTTTTCTTCGGTCACTCAAACAGTTGCTACAAACCCTTTCTGTCAGTCAAGTGGTCTGGGTTTGCAACAGTACTTATACTTTCTTATACATTCTTATTTTCCTTATATACATAGTATAAAGAAATCGAAGTGAAAATTCTTAGGCATTTCTTCCTCCTTCAGAATTTGATGTTGAATCTATGGCAATTATGATTATTAATCTATATAGCCAATCTTTAAAAATAGATAACGGAAAAAGAACCGGAAGTGAAAATCCGTAGCGCCCCCCCCCCCCCCCCCCCCCCTCCCTCCCTCTCACCACATCCTTTGAAGTTTTATGATGAATCCAAATTCTGGGGTCGCGCTGCCGATCACCATTCAGATTTTGTGAAAAAAAAAATTCAATTTTGCGATTAAATAAAAATATTTGGCGAAAATCTTGGAGATTATGAATTTTGCCAATGTCAAAAATAGAAATACTAATCGTATACTAATCGTAATGTACACTACTATACTATTTGTATTTTCCAAAATAATGATCTCTTCTGGCATTTGAGAATTTATAAATCAAAACAAATTTATCGTCAAAATAAAATTTAACGTTAAAAGTATTTGGCGAAAGATAATTTCATTTAGCGAATAGGTTGGTGGAAGTCATCAAAATTCTAGAGCAGCCCTTGAAACTTAGTCATCATCTGTGATCTATAGTAGATTCCGAGAAATAGATGTTTTTATGGAAAAAAAGTTCCTAAACAAAGTATGGAAAAATTTCTGCCGTCAATAACTCAAGTACTAATCTGAAAAATATAGGTACATTTTTACTTTTCCATACTATATGATATAGTATAGAGAACGTATTGTTTTCACAAAAATTTTCGAATTCGAGAATTTGATGTCAATATATGTATTAAGACCTGCTGAACATGTTTCGACCATTTTTAGAGTGATGTACGCCTCTGTCTGTATACCTGTGGTCCTGTGCACACGAATTCTTTTAAATTTCTTGGTCCTGTGCACACGAATTCTGTGCACATAGAATTCTTTTAAATTTGAGCGAAAACTTTATATTTTTTTAACATGGACATACAAGACAAAATTTGGATATAATCATGCATAAAAAGGTTTATTTATGACTCAGTGATCACAAGACTTAATAGTTTTAATCATTGTTGCGAAAAATAATCGCGATGGAAACTGTTTTTGTTCGTGACGTCATTAGCTCCTCAGGGGGAGGGGGGCAAGTTCCTCGCCCCATCCCGGGGTGTACATTGTCAAGTATAGTATCAATCGAAAGATCTTTTCAAGCCCTTTAAAGTGTTTAAAGTGAAGGGTAACACGCTATAATTATAATCATTTGGACCCACAATACCAAATTTTCACATTTTTTTTTTAATTTTTGTAAAATTTGAAAATAAAAAAGTGATTCTGGTATGAGAATATCGAAATGAGTCACGCACTCAAGTTAATTACTTTCCTTATATACATAATGTATAAGGAAAATATTGTTGTTGTTGAAACCCAGACCGTCCGACCTACCAGAAAGGTGTAAGGTAACTGTTTGGACGGTCGGGAAGTGCCACCCAATTTAGACCGGAATCCAGTGGGGGAGGCATCCACAGGGACCGTACCCTCCTTCCCCTACCACCAACCTCTCGGAAGGACTTTCGGACCCACATGTTTAACGTGATCGTACTCCGCATGAACACGGCGGCAGTTTTGGCAGTGGCTGGAATTGAACCCGGGCCAACCGACTGCAACTCCAGCGCGCTAACCAATGGGCTACCGCGCCCAAGGAAAATATTGTGACGGGGTCGAAAATTCGAATTCGAGTTTTTGACGGGAGAGTACGTTTCAAGCATCCCTGATCACGAATCAAATATTTTTGAAGTGGTGTGTGTGTGTGTATCAGTGAGTCTGTGGAGACCATAACTGACGAACGAATGGACCGATTCGAACGGAATTTGGTACAAAAATCACAATCCGTAAACACTGGAAGCCTATTGTTTTTATACGCAATCGAATGTTCAGAACCCCCCTAAATTTTCGAGTGAAATCTTGAAAAAATTGCCAAAAAATCAAAACCATTAATAAAGTTACGCAAATAGACATTTCTCATGTAATTTTTCATTAGAAAACGATTGACATAAATTTCAGAACGCTAACATGAACCATTCTCGAAATATTGCACATTTTTCAAAAAAATTATCAAAAAGTTATATAAAATAAAAAAAAATATTTCCTATTGAGAAATATGTCCACTTTTCATATGTAATACCATGCGATAAATTGGGTAACATCATTCTCGTGGATCTAGCTCGTTCCATTCATGAAAAAGATACTTTGAGTAATAATTTTGTATTTGAACGCCAATAGTCATTTATCTGCTGTAAGAATAACTTATTTCTCCGTCCATAACGCTTGGCGAGATTTTGGCGACGAATTTGGCGGAATGTCGCCAACTTGGCGACATTTTTAATTGTTGCCAATTTAACAAAAATCTCGCCAAGTTGATAAAAATGACGCTAAATCAATGAAAATGACGACTCATTGAAGAAAATTCAATATCTTGGAAAGAATATAAATATCTACTATAAGAATAACATTTTTTAAACTGTAAAAGTAGTAAATTCATTGCATTATATAAGGAAAGTCATGTGTTGCCCACATCAGATCTTTTTTACTGTAAAAGTAGTAAATTCATTATATTATATAAGGAAAGTCATGTGTTGCCCACATCAGATTTTTTGTTTCTATAATGATTGCGAAACAAATGAAATTAAATAGAATATGCGTGTATGAGAAATCTGAACGGAGACGCCTACTATTGGCAGTTTTCAGATTATTTCTTACAGCAGTTTGAACAAATTTTTTATACCGAAAAACAAAAACAAAAAATTAGTGAACAGCCCCCACAAATCAGAAAGAGTTACACGTTCCAGTAGCAATAGGGAGCTACGGAGAAGTTTCCATGTCAAAGGTAGGGACGTGGATGAGTCGCAGTTACAAAACTTTTTTTTTTCTTTCTTTTCAACTCCACCCGCTTTTCTGTTTACTTCAGGAAAAGATAGAAGTTGATTAAAATAAAGGACAAATTGCGGTAAGAGAAAAAAAAAACAATTAAAAACTGCAACCGCGGTTTAGATGGAAATATAGGATGTGTATTTTTAGAATGTTTAACACCTATACAAGTTAAAATATCCAGCAAATATTCGAAAATTCAACGAAGGGATGATAAAATATGATTTGTTTCCTATAATTTTGTAATAATCCTAAAAATATCCTTATGACTTTTGTCTAAAATACATAGTATGTAAAAGGGGAAAGGGATGTGATACAGTCAAAAAATCCAATTTGGGGATGAATCTGCTATCATTTTGAGCATCCTGGATATAACTCAATATTCTCTTATGTGAATATCATTTTAGTTGAAGTACTTTGTATACAATACATAGTATGTAAAATGGAAAGGGCTGTGATGCAGCAAAAAATCCGTTTTTTGGGATGGATATATTTTGGATGAAGCTATCATTTTGATCATCCTGAATATGAATCAATATTTTCTTATGTGAATAACATCTACGATTGCGATATATCTAGATGAAATCGGAGCATTGCGAAAAATGTGAATATTTTGGAAGCTTATATCTCCCAGCCTAATAGATAGATAACAAGAAAGATCAATCATGCATAAAGCATTTATTATGAAACACTTTCCAACGTCAATGCAATTTCATTTAAACATCTCTAAAATGCGATACATTTCTCGGTAATAATTTTAAAATTATCACAATACTATATTAATTTATTATATTTGAAAACTTAAACCTTCATCGAAAAAAATGAACTTCATTCAAATGACGGCATTGAAATATAAATTGCCTGGTTTAAACATCTCTAAAATGCGATACATTCCTCGGTAATATTTTTAAAATCATCATAATACTACATTAATTTATTATATTTGAAAACTTCATCGAAAACAACCGACATTCATTCAAATGACGTCATAAAAAAATAACACGTCTGGCTCTCTCTATAAAAGCAGCCTTTCATTCATAACATTTTCCCATTTATTTCATTCATCACAATACTATAATAATTTATTTTATTTAAAAACATGGAGGTACAAATAATTCAACTCTATGCTTAAAACTTCATCGAAAAAATCGTCTTCTTCTCTGTGTAAAATCAATGAATGTTTCATTCATATCAGCTATATTGCAGACTCCATGAGCTAAATAATTGAGTTAAAGAAATGCAGCAATTCCTCTACAACTCATTCTAAATCTATTGGTGTTTACATTCTCCATAAGAAAATTAAGCTTCGTTGTAGAAATAATCAAAGTTTGATGATCATTTATTTTCAAATATATTGTAATTGCGTTGTTTCAGTATGTAGATGCACAGATTTTAAGCAAAAATAAAGCGGTTTTAGGAAGGATACAACACTAAATATGAATTAAAAAGAACTTTAAATCACGATTTTGACATAAGATGGATGCTATATTTTATATTGAAGTGGGTCACGTGATCTCTTCATATAAAGGGTGTAATTATTAATTTTTATTTTAAAAACTACTGAATATATTTTGCTGAAATTTTTTTTATATATTTTATGGGATTATTTGAATCTATGTGAACAATTTACAGTGAACAATTTATAAATGTGAACAATTTATACTAATATATCTCGCAAAACTACATGATATTCTCGAGAAATTCACATCTTAACACCTGTAGCGCAATTTTTTTTTTATTGATATTATTGTTATATTATTATTGTGGTTATTGTTATTATTATTGTTGTTTTATTATTATCAATTTCCTTATATACATAATGTATAATGAAAGTATTGTGACGGGGTCGAAAATTCGAATTCGAGTTTTCAACGGGAGAGCACGTTTCAAACATCCCTGATCACGAATCGAACATTTTTGAGATAATGTCTCTGTGTGTGTGTGTATGAGTGTGTGTGTGTGAGTGTGTGTTTATGAGTGTGTGTGTGTGTGTGTGTGTATGAGTGTGTGTGTGTGTGTATGAGTGTGTGTGTGTATGAGTGTGTGTGTGTGTGTGTGTGTGTATGAGTGTGTGTGTGTGTGCATATGTGTGTCAGTGAGTCTGTGGAGACTATATCTCACGAACGAATGGAGCGATTTGAATGAAATTTGGTACAAAAATCACAATCCATAAATACTGGAAGCCTATTGTTTTAAAACACAATCGAATGTTCAGAACCCCTCTAAATTTTGGAGTGAAATTTTGAAAAAATCATCAAAATTTTAGAACGCTAGTATTAACCGTTCTCGAGATATTGCACATTTTTCAAATAAATTTATCAAAAAGTCCCATAAAGTAAAAAAAAAATATTAACTGTTAAGAAAAATGTTCACTTTTTCATATGTAATATCATGCGATAAATTTGGTGACATCATTAACGTGGATCTAACTCGTTCCATTCACGAGAAAAGATACTTTGAGTAATACTTTTGTATTTGAACGCTAATAGTCATTTATCCGCTGCAAGAATAACTTATTTCTCCGTCCATAACACTTGATATGATTTTGGCGACAAATTTAGCGGAATGTCGCCAACTTGGCGACATTTTTAAATGTTGCCAAATTAACGAAAATCTTGCCAAATGGATAAAGATGACGCTAAATCAATGAAAATGACCACTAATTCAAGAAAATTCAATACCTTCGAAAGAATATAAGTATCTACTTTAAGAATAACCTATTTTTTTTTTAACTGTAAAAGTAGTCAATCAATTGCATTATATAAGGAAAGTCATGTGTTGCTCACATCAGATTTTTATTATTGTTATTGTAGTTATTGTTATAAGAGGGCGTATTTGTTACAGCTTTCTTTGATATTTGAGAATTCGATTTAAGTTTCGGTGTGATTTTAATCAGATGATTGCATCTTAAATCCCGGGCACTGCCGGACACATTTTCTAGTGTAATATAAAATAAAAAAAATCTGATGTAGGCAGTACATAACTTTCCTTATATAATGCAACGAATTTACTACTTTTACAGTAAAAAAATCTGATGTGGGCAGCACATGACTTTCCTTATGTAATGCAATAAATTTACTACTTTCACAGTTAAAAAATTTTTTATTCTTATAGTAGATACTTATATTCTTTCCAAGATACTGAATTTTCTTCAATTAGTCATCATTTTCATTGATTTAGTCTTTTTTATACATTTGGCGAGATTTTCGTTAATTTGGCAACATTTAAAAATGTCGCCACGTTGGCAACATTCCGCTAAATTCGTCGCCAAAATTTCGCCAACCGTTATGGACGGAGAACTAAGTTATTCTTACAGCGTATAAATGACTATTGACGTTCAAATAGAAAAATATTACTCGAAGTATCTTCTCTCGTGAATGAAACGAGCTAGATCCACGAGAATGATGTCACCCAATTTATCGCATGATATTATACATGAAAAGTGAACATGTTTCTCAATAGAAAATATTTTTTTAAATTTATGGGATTTTTTGATAAATTTATTTGAAAAAATGTGCAATATCTCGAGAACGGTTCATGCTAGCGTTCTAAAGATTATGTCAATCGTTTTCTAAGGAAAAATTGCATAAGAAATGTTTATTTGCGTAACTTTATTAAAGGTTTTGATTTTTTGATGATTTTTTCAAAATTTCACTCGAAAATTTGAAGGGTTCTGAACATTCGAATGTGTTTAAAAACAATAGGCTTCCAGTATCCACGGATTGTAATTTTTGCACCAAATTTCATTCGAATCGCTCCAGTCGTTCGTGAGATATCGTCTCCACAGACTCACTGACACAGACACACACACACATACGCACACAAACATCACCTCAAAAATGATCGACTCGTGATCAGGGATGCTTGAAACGTGCTCTCCCGTCGAAAACTCGAATTCGAATTTCGACCCCATCACAATACTTTCCTTATACATTATACTATGTATATAAGGAAAGTAATACTATGAAGAAACTGATTTCCGGATTACGTATTGAAACTAATCTTGTCTGAATATTGCAAATATTCAGATAAAATGAGTCTTAAATTTCATCACAGATTGCCGAAAATATTGTTAAAATTGCAAAAATGGCGCTAAGTTAACTAAACGGACGTCAATTGGTGAATTAATTATTAAAATATGTTAATATACGGACTATATTTCTCATTGCGGATGCTGTCAATATTGATAATTGCCAATTTAGAGTTGCGTGAAATATAAGTTATTTGGGCACTTCAAAATAGTTTACAAGCGGTCATCCGGCAAAGCGCCCAATTTACAATTCAACATTCATAACACTGTGCTGCAGAGATTATACTGAATGTTTTTTTTTACTTTTCTTACATACATAATGTCCAAGGGAAGTATTGTGACGGGGTCGAAAATTCGAATTCGAGTTTTCGACGGGAGAACACGTTTCAAGCAATCCTGATCACGAATCAAACATTTTTGAAGTGATGTCTGTGTGTGTGTGTGTGTGTGTGCGTGAGTCTGTGGAGACGATAACTGACGAACGAATGGACCGATTCGAACGAAATTTGGTACAAAAATTACAATCCATAAACACTAGAAGCCTATTGTTTTTATACCCAATTGAATGTTCAAACCCCCCCCCCCCCCTAAATTATTGAGTGAACTTTTGAAAAAATCATCAAAAAATCAAAACCGCTAATAAAGTTACGCAAATAGATATTTCTTATGTAATTTTTTATTAGAAAACGATTGACAAATTTTAGAACGCTAACATATACCGTTCTCGAGATATTGCACATTTTTCAAAAAAAATTATCAAAAGTCTTATAAAATAAAATAAAAAAATATTTCCTATTGAGAAACATGTTCACTTTTTATATGTAATACCATGCGATAAATTGGGTGACATCATTCTCGTGGATCTAGCTCGTTCCATTCATGAAAAAAGATACTTTGTGTAATACTTTTGTATTTGAACGCCAATAGTCATTTATCTGCTGTAAGAATAATTTATTTCTCCTTCCATAACACTTGGCGAGATTTTGACGACGAATTTGTCGGAATGTCGCCAACTTGGCGACATTTTTATATGTTGCCAAATTAACGAAAATCTCACCAAATGGTTAAAAATGACGCTAAATCAATGAAAATGACGACTCATTGACGAACATTCAATATTTTGAAAATAATATAAGTATCTACTATAAGAATAAACTATTTTTTTGCTATAAAAGTAGTAAATTCATTGAATTATATTAGGAAAGTCATGTGCTGCCCACATCAGATTTTTTTTTTTTGTTTTACTGTGAAAAAAGTAAATTCATTGCAGTAGTATATAGGGAAAGTCATGTGCAGTCCACATCAGATTTTTGCATATGAATTTGTAGAAGAGGTTATTCCTTATCGAATGATACCTTTAAGTTTGCTCTATGATAAACAATGACAGAATAACGAGGGGGTAGTTCGACCCCTACCCACTCAGCAGACAGATATCCAAAAAGGATATATTATACGAGGATATACGATATATATTATATAGATTATATAAGATATATTATATAGATTATATAAGATATATTATATAGATTATATAAAATATATATTATATAATCTATATAATATATATTTTATATAAAGATATATATTATATAGATTATATAAGATATATTATACATATTATATATTATTTAGATTATATAAGATAGATATCCTATATAATCTGTATAATATATACGAATGTACATGATCCACATGCTTCCGGGAATATTAGAAACGCACGAACTGCACGCAGGAGGGTGGAAAGGAATCTTTGACACCTCGTCACATGACGTGCTCGACATACAATATTTTATAGAAATATCTCATTCTTGCTTCTACTGTGTGAATTGTCAACCTCTCCTAACTGCGGCTGCCGCAGGCGAAGGTCAAGTCCGGAGTCAGGTGATTTGATGCGAGAGCTGATGACGTCAAGGAGCGGCTGCAAACAGAGCTTCGTGGGCGGACACCACAGTGCAGAAAGAGAACCCGTACCTATTAATGAGCGAGAGAGTCTTTTGCATTCTATTTTGGCCGACGAATTTAACTCCGGTAATTCACTCTCGTTTCCCCTCTAAATTATATTGGCGGATAGGTGTGGGCGGCGATTGTTTGGCGAGGTGTTGTCTAAATAGATGAAGTAAAAATGGATGGAGATGCGTGTTTGACAGAAGAGAGTTTGAGCATTTTTCTTTATGGTTTAGAAACGCGGCGGTGTTCAGTCACGCCAAGTCGTCATGCTCGAATCCACAGTTGGCAAGTGACATGTATTATTAAGTGACGTGACAAGCCCAGATTCTCAGGAATCTGTAACGCAGCCCCCAAGATAGTTAAAGACTTCATCTACCTATCTATCCCCCACTCCTCTAATTTTGCCAAAAAAATGAGATTAAAAAAAAAAATTACAATTGGTACAGTGGCACACGCGATTAAAAAAAAAAAAATTAAAAGGGTAGATTTTCGACAAAGGCCTTTTCCTTTTCTCTAATTCTGACGGGCTCCTTTTGTGTGTTCTAGTGAGAGATACATATTTTTGTTTTTTTAACTTGAAGATAAATTTGGTTTAGAATTTTTAAAAAGGAAACAACATTAATAAATGGTGCTCGGCGGTAAAATAAAATTCACAATGCCTTCTATATCATTGTTGCGTAATCATGTTGATAAATATTTCTACAAAAATATTGAAATCTGATAAAAATCCACTTCCAATTTTTTTTTCCCCGCCATTCTACTTCTTCGACCCAGACTGTCCGACCTACCCGAAAGTGTAAGTTATTTATTTGGGTGGTTCTTCACGGCCGAACAATTTAAATCGAAATCCAGTGGGGGCGGCATTCACAGGGATCGTATTCTCCATCCCCTACCATCCAATAAACTCAGGTCACGAGAGTGCAAATTTTTGCATTCTTAATTTTTGTCCAAAGTATAAACACTTTGGGAAAAAGATAAGTAAAAATTGAGCACCGTAATGGTACATAAATTAAGATACAATGCAGCAAACAGCGGTTTCGAGGATACGTTGGATCCTCTTCGTCAGTGTTGAAAAGGCTAATAACTTCAAAAGGCGAAAGGGGCGACGTCTTTTTGATTAGTTTATATTAACGCAAATCGGCTAATTGCATCCATTTGACTGATCTGTTACTCATTAAAGAGTTAAGAAACAATTACCAACTTATTAAAGTTAAGAGTAAACTATCAACTTATTAAAGAGTTGAGAAAATTTTTAAAACACGAAATTGAAAACACCAGTTCATAAAAATATTTGCACTCTAGATATTATTCAAACGATTTTTACTTTCCTTGTATACATAATGTATAAGGAAAGTATTGTGAAGGGATCGAAAATTCGAATTCGAGTTTTCGACGGGAGAGCACGTTTCAAGCATCCCTGATCACGAATCGAACATTTTTGAAGTGATGTCTGTGTGAAGGTCTGTGTGTGTGTGTGTGTGAGTGAGTCTGTGGAGACGATAACTGACGAACGAATGGACCGATTCGAACGAAATTTGGTACAAAAAGTACAATCCGTAAACACTGGAAGCCTATTATTTTTATATGGAATCGAATGTTCTGAACCCCTCTAAATTTTCGAGTGAAATTTTGAAAAATCGTCAAAAAATCAAAACCTCTGATAAAGTTACGCAAATAGACATTTCTTATGTAATTTTTCATTAGAAAACGATTGACATACATTTTAGAACGCTAACATGCACCGTTCTCGAGATATTGCACATTTTCCAAAAAAATTATCAAAACGTCATATGGAATAAAAATAAAATATTTCCTATTGAGAAACATGTTAAATTACAATCCATAAACACTGGAAGCCTATTGTTTTTATACGCAATCGAATGTTCAGAACCCCGCTAAATTTTCGAGTGAAATTTTGAAAAAACTGTCAAAAAATCAAAACCTCTAATAAAATTACGCAAATAGACATTTCTTATGTAATTTTTCATTAGAAAACGATTGACATAAACTTTAGAACGTTAACATGAACCGTTCTCGAGATATTGCACATTTTCCAAAAAAATTATCAAAAAGTCATAAAATTATAAAACATATAAAAAATATATTAAAACATATAAAAAGTCATAAATTTTCATATGTAAATACCATGCGATAAATTGGGAGACATCATTCTCGTGGATCTAGCTAGTTCCATTCATGAAAAAGATATGTTGAGTAATACTTTTGTATTTGAACGCCAATAGTCATTTATCTGCTGTAAGAATAACTTATTTCTCCGTCCATAACACTTGGCGAGATTTTGGCGACGAATTTGGTGGAATGTCGCCAACTTGGCGACTTTTTAAATGTTGCTAAATTAGCGAAAAACTCGCCAAATGGATAAAAATGACGCTATATCAATGAAAATAACGACTCATTGACGAAAATTCAATATCTTGGAAAGAATATAAATATAAATATCTACTATAAAAATAATCTATTTTTTTTTCTGTAGAAGTAGTAAATTCATTGCATTATAAGGAAAGTCATGTGCTGTCCACATCAGATTTTTTACAATCGTGGACACTAGTAGAAAAATAAAAATCCCTTTGCTATGAGAACCTCCCAAAATTACTCTTCTCGTTCTTTGTTACAAACTTTTATTTACTATGACTCTTCATAAATATTGTTGCGAACGCACAATGTTCTGTTTGGCGCCTCCTCTTTTGTCTGTCTTGAAGACCAGGCGAAGAGAATACGTTGCATGACGTGAGACCAGGGTTGCAAATATTTCTCAGTTCGAAAAAGAGTTTCCAGATTTGACGATCTCCGGAATATTCCAGAAACTTCTCGAACGATTATTCTTTGAGATAGAGATTTCCTGGTGTTTCTATGGAGAGACTATAAAAGGAACTCGCTCCTCTGTTGTGCGGAAATTGACGAATGGATGTGACAAGAGCAACATTGGACTGTGATTTTGGTCAATGTTTTGAGAATAGTAGCTGTCGTTTTTTTCGAAGACATTCTGTGAATAACATCGCTTATTCTGTGAAATTAGTAGAGCATTTAAGTGCTGTTTGATTGTATGCTGTTTTGTTTACTCTGTGCTTGTGAATAAACGTAAGTTATCCAGAAACTCGTTCTTGTATCCTGCGTATACCCCCACGATCCTTGAGGATACGTTTCGTAACAATATAATAATCACAGAATTTACACGTAAAGACAGGTTTTTATTTTAAATAACCGTATTACAACATTCCATTACTTTCGGTTCCTTATCATGTACTCGATACAAAAAGTAATAAGACGAAAATTAAACCATGGAGTTGGAACTTCATGACAATATACATTTCTGATTACGTCAAGAAAGTATGTGTGTGGGGGGAGGGAGGGGGGAGTTTCGTACTTGCAATAGACGATAATAATTCTATATTTTTGACACCATGGCACATTTATTTATATAGTAACAGAACTTATACAATAAATTTACATACCTTTTCGAGGACGTTGATCATTGCGAAAAACGTAACACTATACAATCACGATTGGGCACCTGTAAATCAGATAATTTTTATAAGGAAAAAAATACAAAACAAAAGCATAGCATGATATTTTTATTCTTTATTCTTCAAAGAGGAAAGTTCTTAGAAAATAGACATAGACATTAACCTCCAGAGTAAGAGTTTCAGCGAACAAAAATAAGTAAATAACAACAAAAATCTGATGGGGGCAGCACATGACTTTCCCTACAGACTAGGATATATTTTCACTTTCAAAATCCATTAAATTATGTTTGATAGCACAAAATGACACGGATAGTTATTTGACATTCCCCCCAGTTCACAGTTTATATACATCTTTTTCATCATTTGGCAAATTAATGCATTTTAAAGCATCAGAGAATTAATGCGTTTTTATATCCACATGCTTATCAAAATTAAAAAAAAACTTAAATATCTCGAGAACTGTTCATTTTAAACGATTTTTTTTTTTGTCGTCGTCATATATTACGTATTAAACAAACCTTTAATGAATACAGTTTAGCCAGCCTATTCTGTCTTTTATTTCAGATTCTGACAAAAAATTTTTTTTTTTATTTATATATATTTTTAAAAAGAATTCAAGCTACAGGACAAAGTCCCAGTAACAGTGTGTAGGATAAAATATATTACAAAATATACAGATTAAAATATAATAAAATACATTAAAATACAAAGTATTGACAACAAATGATTTTTAAAAATACCTGCAAATAAATAAATACATTAAAATATAAAATATTTACAACAAATGATTTTTGAAATCCATTTCCAATGAATAAAAACACCGAGATTATCGGAGAAGCTCTTGTATAGTTTACAAAATTACTTATCGCGCAATAACAACCAATATTCGAACTAAAATTCCTTACAGTAAATAGACTCGTGCTCCTGGTTGAATACTGGGGAACATGAAACCCGATTTTTGGGGAGTTATTTAGAAAAAGGTAGGTTCTATTTTACCGGATCGTACCAAAATCTAATCCGCTCAGTATCTCACAAGTGACTCACATGCCAAATTTTGTAAAATTTCGTTGAATAGTTTTTGGGATACAGTGGATACATACATTGCAAACATATACACGCACACAGACCGACACTGATTGGCAAACACACTCAGGCGCAACATTAAAAACGGCAGTTCCGATACTTTTTCTGTACATTATTATGTATTGTATGGATAATAAAACATTTAATTCTTTGGCTAGAATTAATAAAATTATATCTGGAATATAATTCAATGTTTCGAATATAATTTCATTAATTACATTTGTAACTTCTACTGCAAATCTTAAATTTGCGGCACACAGCAAGTTTCCATGTTGCCATTGCCGGTATCGAAAATTCCAAGCAGATGACTGTAAAGCACGAAACCGATCCACGCATGATGTTGTACGTAATGGAAGTACAGTCCATTCAAAGTTCCGTCACGCCTTATAAAAATCAAACGCCAGCCAATCAGAAAAATTCAAGGCGAGATCAAAACACTCGTCAAGGACGTCCCTATGGCATTTTTCAAAATGTCACTCAACTCAAGATGCGTACACTCATCAACATACATTTTAAAAATCGGAAACTGTGTCAAGTGTGCAGACTCGTTGCAACAAGATGGCGTCCTATCACGTAAAAACAAACAAACTGTTGCAAATCTGTCATCGGCAAACTTTTGGATATTGAACTTCCTGAGACACTGACCTCTAGACGCAATTCCAAACGCGTTTATATCACATGTCACGCATTCCTTGAATTTTTAGAGGGTGGGTCATAAATATGTGACGTCAATCGAATATATTTTCATAAAATAAGCAGCATTACGTTAATTCTTATTAATTAAACAATTAGTATTAATTAAAGTCAAATTTAAAGTCCATTCAATGTCGACGCTACATGAAAATAATTAAGACGTAATTTTGATCATTAAAAGAAATTTTGTTGTGTGCAGAATACGACTTTAAGTAGCGTCGCCAGAAAATAATTTTATTTATTTAGGGGGGGGGGGGGATTTGGTAGCCAAATATTTTGTTTCCCATTTCTCCAAATATAATTTGTCTAAATTTCCACAGATTCCTGGAAATGGTTATGGATGCCATATTTTATTTTGACGTGGGTCACGTGATATTTTCATATCATGGTCATGTGATCGCTTCATATAAGAGGTGTAATTATTATTTTAATTTTTATTTAAAACACTACTGAATATATTTTGCTGAAATTTTTTTTATATATTTTATGGAATAATTTGAATATTACCTAAAACTTTCGAAGCAATTTGTGGATTTTAAATTCGCTTAAAAAATGTTTGAAAAATTAGGTCCCATAGGGTTCAATGTATTTCATTTTTTCTACCCGGGTTCAATCCAAAACTAATTGGGTGAAATTATTCATTTATATTTCCATAGGTCCCACAGACCGTCTGAACAACATAATAAAATTTCATTTTGAGAAAGTCATTTTTACGGCAATTACCGTGCAGGCAGGCAGGCAGACAGACAGACAGACAGAATGAACAAAGTCATAAACACTTTTCAACTATGTTGAAAAGTGTTAAAACGTGGTAACTGAAGGCGGACTGGTACAGGCCATTGAACCCCGTGTTAAATAGGTCATTTTTATATTCAATTTTTCTTAAAAGCCATGGGGGATATTTTTAACAAAAAAAAAAAAATATTTTTTTTTTTACCACTTGTTCATTAGAAACTTGTTTACATCTAAACGAAAACTTTTAATTCATAATTTAATTTACAAATTTCAATGTACTTTTCATAAACTTTAAAAAATTACACTTTATTAAATTTAAAAGTTAGAGACTTAATTCCGATTATAAACAAATAAATTGCATATATATGGTAAAAATAGCAAATTGAAAAAATTCACTGGATTCTGAAAAAAAAATGTATCAATCATTGAGAAAATAAGTTTTGGTATAAACGCGTTTCAATTGAAAAATCTGATGTGGGCAGCACATGACATTTCCTACTGACTCAAATTTATTTTCTCCTTTGTTTCATAATTCATTAAACTGAGTTTAATAATTGCACAAAATAACCCGAATAATTATTTGAAATTACTCAGAAATTGCAGTTTTAATTCAATTTTCGTTTTCATTTAGAAACTGGACATATTTTCAAAGGCGTCGTAGCAAAAATGGGAAAAACTAAAATATCTCTTGAACGTTATCCTTAAGAATTATAGGGTTGGTCTTATATTTTAAAATCAAAGCAACCAAATAATAGGTTTAAAATTCATATTAAAATTTCCTTTTTTACGTCGTATAAAATCTCACGGCCATAACGCTTTCAGGGACTATTGTGCCCTTAATCAGTGGCGAAGTCTGATGAAGGGCACAATAGTCCACGAAAGCGATATGGCCTCGTAAAAAGGAGATTTTAGTAAAAGACTTTAAAATCAAAGACAACCAAAAAAATAGGTTTAAAAGTATTAATTAGTTGATGTGTTTCCATACTATATTATTATTATTATTTTTGTCGCCAAAAAGCATTTAATAAAACAAGCATTTAATTGAGACGTGAGCATATATTTAATTTTTGTTTTAGAATTTGACGATTTTTGAGGGGCCATTTCGCAAAAAATAAAAATATATATATATATATATATATATATATATATAAAGACACTTTTTTCCAAATTGTACCAAAATCTAATCAGCACCAGGATAACTCCCAAGTGACCTATCTACCAAATTTTGTGAAAATAGGTCAATTTGTTTGTCTGCTCATGTGGATATTTAATATTTTTGCGGGCTATTTCGCAGAAAAAGGCAGATTCTTTTCTTTCAGAATCATACCAAAATCTAATCAGCACCAAGGAAACTCACACAAGTGACTTATCAACCAAATTTTGTGAAATTTGATCCTTTTGATTGACTTTCAGCTAGAGTGGATACATATGCATCATATAGGCAAACACACACATACCTCGCACTAAAAATGGTGTTTTCGGACTCTAGAGTGCTCGAAACGTGTAGATCCGTCGAAAACTCGAGTTGAGGTTTCTGACACATTCCAATGCTTTCCCTACACATTGCCATATATTGTAGGGAAAGTAAAAATGATAACTTTCATACCTCGTAGATATGGACCTTCTCACCCTGTATTACAAGATCATAAAGCCACTGTCAAGTACAACCTCCCCCCCCCCCCCCCCCCAGCAATAAAATGCTCAACTACCTCACAGAAAGGCAGAAACTGTTCTCAAAACGGTGACGTATCTCACAATTTAATTTGATCCGTATTACGTCAACTCTTTCCAACTGAACGATGACTTCTTTATTACCATTTAAGGTAATGAAGAGTTCCAACGCTTCCAAAAATTTGCCGAAAAGTTAGCGATATCTCGCCAAATTTGGTACCAAGGTAGCATAAACGTCGCAAAAATAAGGCAGTCCTGCCTTCATATAATAGCGATGGTTGTCTGTAAATGTGTTTTCTCTTTACCGAGGGACAGTGTGCCAAGAAGCATTTTACGAATTCCTAACATTTTATACCATACCGACAATAAGCCTATACAGTATACATGGTAAACATTAAGATACAAGTTCCAATTAACGTTATTTCCCCACGATATCAAAATTTGTTTCCGTAGGGAAAGTCGTGTATTTGTGACGCGAGACATTTTGTATTGATTTATAGGCTGTTTGTGCTACGGTTTAAAATGGCCTTGTAAGATATGTAGTTGTTGGGAGACGAGGATGAGGGAGCAAGCAGCCACGTGATTATTAAGCCGTTGTATTTTTGGAATACTTGATCGATTGCTTCTATCGATTGGTTGAAGGTATGATTGGCTCCACCTCCGATATAAAATCACGTTACAGTTATGGTGGCTGAACGAAGGCAGGTCTGTATTTGGACCCAATCTAATGGGATCAATTTTATGTTCCTTGTTCATACAGGGCCGTCTATAAAAATTGTGCCCCCCCCCCCCAACAAACAAATATCATGGGCCCCCTATTTAATTCTCCCCTTCTTGTGAATTCTTCACGAATTCCTCTCCATAAAAAATCAGGTGGCAATTGCCCCCACTCAAAGGATGTTAGTCGCCCCCTCCCCCCCACACCTCCCGAAAAATAAATATGAGCGGCCCTACTTAATGTAGCCTACCTGACAGAATTTAAATATGTATAAATAAATCAAATAATCAATATGTTTGTAAAATACACAAACATTTATCATTATATATATATATATATATAAAATGACAGATTTTAATCGTAAATTATGCATAAACTACTGTATGTACAAAAAACCCCATCTCTAGCATATCTGTTACAAATGAGTAACTATAGACCAAGGCTAAGGATAAAGATAGAAGGTAACATATCACTACAAAGGAAAGGGGGATGAGAAGAATATAAGGATACAAAATTCACAACTAAAAGTATATAAATATAAATAAAAATAAAAAATAAAACACGGCAAAAATGAGAAAAGGCAATAATAATTAGCTCAAGATAAAAGATGAAGACATAGAGAACAATCAATTGAAACTACAGAAAAAATGGCGGTTAGTTCGAAATTGCATTCTCATCAGGACAGCCATACAATTCGAATTAAAACCGATAGAATAGCCAGTTTCTGACAATGGCGATAGTATTTAACTATAGACACCATTGGAACTGTCTACTGGCTAGTGGAAGGAGAAAAATAAATCAATTGAAAATATATATATATATATATATATATATATATATATATATATATATATATATATATATATATGTGTGTGTGTGTGTGTGTGTGTGTGTTTGTGTTTGTGTAATATAGGCTATAATAGTCCGGGGAAGAGACATTTCAGATTAATAAAAATCTACTTCATTATATGACACTCGAAACAGATATAGTTACATAAGCCGCCCGAGCTCCTGATCGTAGACCTACTTACTCTCAAGAAATCTCAATGCAGTCTGCGTAGTTTTCACAAGTACAAATTGCATTGACGGCGGAGGGGAATCTGATGACGACATGGGGCACATGCTGTCTTCACGTTTTATATGCTTAAAAAATGTGATGGGGATGCAGTTTCATATGAGAAAGTTTACGCAGAGGTTAAGATTAGTGACCATATATGGCATGGCCGAGGAAAAGAGGAAATGCTGGCACACTTTGTTAATATTAGTGGCGCGGGAAAAAATTTAATATAGCTGCAATATGTGCTGGACATGAAATAAAAATTTGGAATAATAATTACGAAAGAAAAGGGCGCGTTACTGCGAAAGTTTAAAATTTCTGTATCATTATATATATATATATATATATATATATATATAAATAAATTTTTGGGAACCAGAAAGGCCTAGCTCCACGTGCAAAATATTTTTTTTTCTGTTTTGCAACTTTTCATCTTATACACTATTCTTGCTTTACACCATGTATGTTTATGCAGGTAACAAGGGGATTAGTGCCTTAAGTACCTGTATTTCATATATGATTTATAACACAAATAAAAAAAAATTAATCTAAGGGTGTAGTTAGGGGATTATATTAACCAATCTTTACCACATGTCATTCTTTTTCAATTCCTTAATTTATATATAGAGCAGGGTAAAAGGGGGCATTTTATACCAATTTAGTACCTGTTTTATTTATAATGTTTTATTTATAATGTTCTCTTTATCATCTTCACAAGCTTGTAGTATAGTCACTATTGATATCAAATAATTACTTCAGACCATCTTATTTTCATTTTTGCTATACAGAACATTTCAACAAATGATCAATCTCTGGTATATATAATACAAGGAAATTAAAATTCTTCAATTATATATATAAGTGTGTGTGTGTGATATTGAAATTAATGTCATATATTTATCATATTGAAACGAATGCCATATATATTTGTCATATTGAAACTAATGTCATATATATTTGATATATTTCATAACACAAAGTTCCTAACTAATGCTCTTGGTTGTGTATAATCCATTCATATTTCCCGTAGCACAATAAACTTATTAATAGTTTAAAGAGGTTAAAAATGATCACAATATTCTATTTCAACTTGCTAATTTGTTCTTTGAGTTAGTGGATTTTAAGACAAACTGCCTTACTTTTGGTATAGTCGAAGTAGGTATCTTCTTTAGATATTCGTTTGGTGTTCTTTTCCTGTTAAAAACAATACTTACGAATTTTTTCTTTATTATAAATAATTTTGCTTACTTTCTATTAAGAAATGTTAACTCCATGATTTTCATAGCGGTTTTTAAGTATAGAACAGGAATATATCTGTTCGAAAATAGCAAAAAGAATTTTCAAATCAAAGCTTGTCTACTCACGTGCTTTTTAAAGTAGATGCTATTTAACTACAGCAGCCGATAATTTAGTTTTCATATAATAACTTGTTGCCATTTTTTATTTGTTTTTGTTTTAAATTATTTTATATGTTTTATCAAACTCGTTCTATATGTAAACATTCTCTGTAAATTGGGCCAAGATTCAACCCTTAAAATATAATTAAAATCCGCCAATGCAAAGGTCATGGTTTTAAGATTTATCACCATGACAATTTTTTTACGAATTATATGCTTGTCCGTGTTATATTTCAAGATTCAGTCACGCCATTCCTCAATCCCGGAACTCAAGAAGTTCTCCACACTGACAAAGAATTAAGATGGCAACAATGGCAACGAAATAAATCAGTGTAATCTATATAAATAAAATTGAAAATCTGTCTGTTTGTCCCATCATCGGGGGAGAACGCTGAACCGAATTTGATGCAATTTTGTGGGTAGCCTTAAAATAGTCCCACTTAAAATTTAGTCTATATTTCGAGTTCCTACGACCAGTGGTTCTCGAGATATTAGTGAAAAACAAAACTTTCGTTTGTCTCATCATCACGGAAGAACGGCTTAACCGAAGTTAATGACATTTTGTGGGTAGCCTTCAAATAGTCCCCCCTTAAATTTAGTCCAAGTTCCGAGTTTCTAAGATCAGGGATTATCGAGATATTAATTGAAAACGAAACTTTTCCTAGAAGTTCTACTCTCAAACTCCCTGGTTTCTCCAAACGAACAGATTCAAAATCGCTTGTTTAAAACGTGAAAATGAATTAAAATTTTATCTCAGAGTTTGGTGTCAGATATTTGCGTTAAATAGTCACTTTCTGAAATCACGAATTGTTTGAAAACATGAATTTAAATGGAAAATCTATCACCATGGTTATTTTTCACAAGCTTTTACTCAACAATGAAATGTATTAAGAAATCAAAATAGTTAATTTTTAGAATTTTATGAGGATATATCATGTTGCTCGGCAACGCAATTAAACTAAATGTGCTTGTTAATGTTTATTATTATTTTTTTCGATTTGAATAATAAATAAATTGATATAAAAATATACTATCTTAAAAATGAACGGTTTGATTTTTCTTTTAATTATATTAATTACAGACCGAGTACATCACTTTCATTTATTTTGGCAAAGAGTTTTCAAACTTATATATTGTGTTTCCTAATAAACTCATATATTGTGTTTAGCCAATAAATTCATTCAGCGTACTGTTGAAACAGAAAAATAGTATATAACGGGTATATCTTCTAATACAATTTTAATGTTTTCATTTAGTATATACAAACGAGATCACGATATTTTACTCACATCTGCAAATTCAGAGCTACGAATTTGGCGGGATGTCACTAACTTGGCAAATTTCTTAAACGTTGCCAAATTAACTAAAATGTCGCCAAATCGATAAAAATGACGCAAATCGATGAAATTTATTTTACTTTGTTAGAGGAAAGTACTGAAATGATGTTTCGTTAGCATTTGTCGGTCAGTCCAACCATCCTACTTAGTAACACATTTGGCGAATTTTTTAAAATGTCACCAAATTGATATAAATGTTTGTAAATCCATAAAAATATCTTGAAATTGATAAAATTGCGCTAAATATTTGAAATTAATTGTGGTAGTACGGGTCCCATACAATTTTAACGCTTTTATTTTACATGTATTGATTTAATTCCGTATTTTTTGTAAATTTGCTTACAAAAGAGGCCAGGATGATTTATTCTTCATATCTGCCCTTGAAGATAATTTTGTACAGCGAGAACAGGGATTCTTAAACTTCTTTTTAGGAGCATTAAATTAAATATTTTAACAGAATATTTTGTTTAAAAATGTCATTTAAAATACTATAGGAATTTGCACATGATTGTGAATTTTAAATGTATTTATATTATATACTCCGTACAGAGAACGAGTATGCTGCTAGTCTATATAAATAAAATTGAAAATCTGTCTGTCCCATCATCACGGTAGAACGGCTGAACCGAATTTGATGAAATTTTGTGGGTAGCCTGGAAATAGCCCCACTTAAAATTTAGTCCATGTTTGGCGCTTCTACGACCAGTGGTTCTCGAGATATTAGTAAAAAACGAAACTTTCGTTTGTCTCATCATCACGGGAGAACAGCTGAACCGAATTTAATGAAATTTTGTGGATGGTCTTAAAATAGCCCCCCATAAATTTTGTCCAAGTTTCGAGTTTCTAAGACCAGGGGTTGTCGAGATATTAATGAAAAAACGAAACTTTTTCATAGGATTTCTACTCTCTAACTCCGTGGTTTATGCAAACGAAAAGGCTGAAAATCGTTTGAAAATAAATTAAAACTTTATCTCTGAGTTTGATGGGAGATTTTTTGAGCTAATTAGTCACTTTCTGAAAACATGAATTGTTTGAAACATGATTTAAATGGAAAATCTATCTCCATGGTTTATTTTTACAAGATTTTACTGAACAATGAAAAGTATAAAGAAATCAAAATGATTATTAAATTTCGCAGTTTATGAGGAAGATTCTATCTTATATCATGTTTCTCAGAAACGCAATTAAATTAAATCTGTCTGTTAATTTTAATTATTATTTTTTCAATTTGAATAATAAATAAATGGATACAAAAATATATTTTAGAACAGAACGGTTTGATTTTTCTCTTAATTATATTAATTGGGGACTGCGTACATCACTCATTTATTTTGGCAAAGCGTTTTTAAGCTTATATATTGTATTTAGCTAATAAACTCATATATTGTGTTTACTAAATGAATTCATTTATCCGATTGTTAAAACAGAAGAGTAGAACGGGTATATCTTCTAATAAAATTTTAGTGTTTTCATTTAGTATATGTATACAAATGGGATCAGGATATTTTATTCTTCAGATCTGCAAATTCAGAGCTATGAATTTGGCAGAATATCGTTAATTTGTTTTTTCATAATAGAGTACTGAAATAATGTTTCGGTAGCATTTGTCGGTCAGTCCATCCTTCCTACTTAGTAACAGATTTAGTGAATTTTTAAAATATCACCAAATTGATAAAAATGTTTGTAAATCCATAAAAATATCATGAAATTGATAAAATTGCGCTTAATAAATGAAATTAATTAGGATTTGTTAGGGGATAGTATTGTAATGATGTTTTGTCAATTTGTCGCAAAATGGGACTATCAGTTAGTTCTGCAGTCCCCCTTGGCGATAAATTTGGCGATTTTTTAAATTATCGCTAAATTGACGAAAATGACGCCAAATCTTCCATGAAGATAGCATTATTCAGGCGATATGATTTCCATCAATTTATTTGAAGCAAATGATATCATGCCGTTTAGCAACCGATGTAAATCCAATGTGTTTGTTACGCGGCATACGATTTTTATTCAATCTTTTCCGATTTGAATAATCTATTATCTATATATACTAACTGCCAAGTGTCCGTCATGCTTTTTTTAGGCACTTCCCGAATAGATAGAGACTTGCAATTTGGTCCACGGCTCGGTCGCTCGATAAAACCCCCTGAAAAAATCGAATTTTTCGAAAACGTTCTAGAGAGGGGGTGCCTCATACCAAAACGTTCGAAAAGTGAAATGATGGGAAAGCATGCTTTGCGACGAGATAGAGACTTCAAATTTGGTGTATGGGTAAATCATTGGTAAAGAAGAAAGTGTGCAATTTCAGATTTCCAATATTTTCTACTTAAGGGGGTGCCGCACACTAAAATGTTCGATTTACAGAATAAATGAGAAAACGTTTTTTTTTTAAATTTGATAGAGGCTTGAAATTCGGTATATGGGCTAATCATTTGACGGAAACATCCAAGACAAATATAGTTTTTCAAAAATGTTCGTTTAAGGGGGTGCTCCAGAGTAAAACGTTCGAAAAGTGAATTGATAAAAAACCATGCTTCGGAATGAGATAGAGATATCAAATTTGGTATAAGTTAAATAGTTTGAAAGGAAGAAAATGTACAATTTCAGTTTACCAATATTTTCTACTTTAGAGGGTGCCGCACACCAAAATGTTCGATTTTCGGAATAAAGGAGAAACGCCCCTTTTAAAACGTGATAGAAGCTTAATATTTGATATATGGGCAAATCATCTGACAGAAATCACAAAAAGAAGAGTTTTTCAAAAATGTATAGTTAAGGGGATGGGTACTCCACACAAAAGCATTCAAAAGATGAAATGCTAGAAAAGCATGGTTCGAGATGAGATAGAGACCATTTGACAAAAAAACCATTGACAAAAACCATTTGACAAAAAACCAAAGATGAATACAGTTTGACAAAAATGTTCTTTAACGAGGTGTTACACAGAAAAACGTTCAAAAAGTGAAGTGATAGAAAAACATGCTTCTCGATAGGATAGCGACTTCAAATTTGGTGTAAGGGTAGATAGTTTGAAAGGAAGAGAGTGTGAAATTTCAGATTTCCAATATTTGCTACTTTAAGGGGTGCGCACACTAATATGTTCGATTTTCCGAATAAATGAGGCACGCTTCCTTTTAAATGTGATAGAAGCTTGATATTTGGTATATGGGCCAATCATCTGATAAAAAACACAAGACAAATAGAGTTTTTCAAAAATGTTCATGTGTGGATGTGCTTCACAGAAAAAAGTTCCAAAGGAGAAATAATAATATAGGGGTGCCTCGGGATGAGATAGACTTTAATGTGGTGTAAAGGTAGATAATTCGAAAGGAAGAAATGCTCAAATTTAGTTTCCCAATATTTTCTTCTTTAGAGGGTTCTGCACACCAAAATATTCGATTTGTCGAATAAATATAAAACGCGAATTATTAAAAAATTTACATTATTCAAGGATTGCTTTTTGCGAGACCGTTGATTTTCAACGGGTATTCGGCTAGTATATACTAATTGCCAAGTGCCCGTCTGCCTGTCACGCTTTTTTTAGGCACTTCCCGAATAGATAGAGACTTGCAATTTGGTACACGGCTTGGTCGTTCGATAAAATCCCCCTGGAAAAATCGAATTTTTCGAAAACGTACTTTAGAGGGGGTTCTCCACACCAAAACGTTCGAAAAGTGAAATGATAGGAAAGCAAGTTTTGCGATAAGATAGGGACTTCAAATTTGGTATATGGGTAAACCGTACGAAAGGAGGAAAAAGTTCGAAAGGTGAATTAATAAAAAAAAAAATGCTTCGAAATGAGATACAGACTTCAAATTTGGTGTACGAGTAGATAGTTCGAAAGGAAGAACATATGCAATTTCAGTTTTCCGATATTTTCAACTTTTAGGGGTGCCTCAAAACCAAATATTTGATTTATTGAATAAATAAGAAACGTAAATTATTTAAAATTTTACCTTATTTAGTGGTTGCTTAATGTGGGATCGTTGATTTTCAACGAGTATTCGGCTAGTATATACTAATTGCCAAGTGTCCGTCTGTCTGACTGTCTGTCATGCCTTTTTAAGCACTTCCCGAATAGATAGCGACTTGCAATTTGGTATACGGCTCGGTCGTTCGATAAAAATCCCTGGAAAAATCGAACTTTTCGAAAAAGTTCAGTAGAAGGGGTGCATCACACCAAAACGTTTAAAAAGTGAAATGATAGGAAAGTACGCTTTACGATAAGATAGAGACTTCAAATTTAGTGTATGGGTAAACCGTACGAAAGGAGGAAAGTGTGCAATTTCAGATTTCCAATATTTGCTACTAATATATATAATATATAATATATAATATATATATAATATATATAATATATAATAATATATAATATATACTAATATATAACTATAAAGGGTGCCGCACACTAAAATGTTCGATTTTCCGAATAAATGAGAAACGGCTGCTTTAAAATTTGATAGCGGCTTGAAATTTGGTATATAGACTAATCATTTGATAAAAACACCCAAGACGAATATAGTTTTTCTGTGCTCCAGAGGAAAACGTTCTAAAGGTGAATTGATAAAAAAACATGTTTCGGAATGAGATAGAGATTTCAAATTTGGAATACGGCTAGATAGTTTGGAAGACAGAACGTGTATAATTTCAGTTTTCCAATAATTTCTACTTTAGGGGGGTGCCGCATACGAAAACGTTCGATTTTCGAAATAAAGGAAAAACTCCCCTTTTAAAGCGTGATAGAGACTTGATATTTGGTATATGGGCGATTCATTTGATGAAAACACCCAAGACAAAAGATGTTTTTAAAAATGTTCGTTTAAGAGGGTGCTCCAGAGAAAAACGTTCGAAAGACAAAATGGCGAAAAACTATGCTTCGGGATAGGATAGAGACTTCAAATGTGGTGTACTGGTTCGGTGTACTGATAGTTCGAAAGGAAAAGTGCGTGCGATTTCAGTTTTCCAATATTTTATAATTTAGGGGGTGCTGCAAACCCAAATGTTCGATTTTCCGAATATATACGAAATTCTTACATTAAATTTTGATAGAGGCTTGACATTTGGTATATGGGCTAATCATTTAATGAAAACACCAAAGACGAATAGAGTTTCTCAGAAATGTTCGATTAAGGGGATGCTCCATAGAAAAACGTTCGAAATATGTAATGATAAAAAACATGCTTCGGAATGAGATAGAGATTTCAAATTCAGTGAACGGGTAGATAATTTGGAAGGAAGAAAGTGTACAATTTCAGTTTTCCAATATTCTCTACTTTAGGGGGTGCCGTACAATAAAATATTCGATTTTTCGAAAAAGTTATACACGCTCCCTTTTAAATGTGACAGAGGATTGATATTTGGTATATGGACCAATCACCTGATAAAAAACCCAAGGCGAATAGTTTTTCCTAAATGTCCCTTTATGGCTGTGCTCCATAGAAAGACGTTCGAATGGGGAAATGATAAAATAGCATGCTTTGTAATGAGCTAGAGACTTTAATTTTGTGTATGGGTAGATAGTTCGAAAGGAAGAAGTGTACAATTTAAGTTTTCCAATATTTCTTCTTTAAAAGTTTCTGCACACTAAAATATTCAATTTTCCGATTAAATGTGAAAAACGAATTATTCAAAAATTTACAATATTCGGGTGGTTGCTTATTACGAAACCGTTGATTTTCAACGGGTATGCGGCTAGTATATACTAATCGCCAAGTGTCCGTCTGTCACGCTTTTTTTAGGCACTTCGTGAATAGATAGACTTGCAATTTGGTAAACGGCTCGGGCGTTCGATAAAACCCCCTGAAAAAAATCGAATTTTTTGAAAACGTTCTCTAGAGGGGGTGCTCCACACCAAAACATTCGAAAAGTGAAATGATAAGAAAGCATGCGTTGCGATAAGATAGAGACTTCAAATTTGGTGTATGGGTAAATCGTTTGAAAAGAAGAAAGTGTGCAATTTCAGATTTCCAATATTTTCTACTTAAGGGGGGTGCCGCACACGAAAATGTTCGAAGAGTGAAATGATGGGAAAGCATGCTTTGCGATGAGATAGAGACTTCAAACTTGGTGTATGGGTAAATCGTTCGAAAGGAAGAAAGTGTGCAATTTCAGATTTCCAATATTTTCTATACTTAAGGGGGTGCGCCCACACCAAAATGTCCGATTTACCGAATAAATGAGAAAAGGCTCCTTTAAATTTCGATAGAGGCTTGAAATTTGGTATATGGGCTAATTCTTTGACGAAACCATCCAAGACGAATAGTTTTTCAAAAATATTCGTTTAAGGGAGTGCACCAGAGTAAAACGTTCGAAAAGTGAATTGATAAAAAACCATGCTTCGGAATGAGATAGAGATATCAAATTTAGTATAAGTTAAATAGTTTGAAAGGAATAAAGTGTACAATTTCGGTTTACCAATATTTTCTACTTTAGGGGGTGCCGCACACCAAACTGTTCGATTTTCGGAATAAAAGAGAAACGCCCCTTTTAAAACGTGATAGAGGCTTGATATTTGGTATATGGGCGAATCATCCGATAGAAATCACAAAAAGAATAGAGTTTTTCAAAAATGTATATCTAATGGAATGGGTACTCCAAAAGCACTTGAAAGATGAAATGCTAGAAAAGCATGCTTCGCTATGAGATAGAGACTTCAAATTTGGTGTACGGGTAAAAAGTTGAAAAGGAAGAAAGTGTGAAATTTCAGTTTTCCAACATTTGCTATTGTAGGGGGTGCCGCTCACTAAAATGTTCGATTTACTGAACAAATGAAAAACGCCTCCTTTACAATGTGATAGAGGCTTGAAATTTATTATATGGTCTAACCATTTGACAAAAAAACCAAAGATGAATACAGTTTGACAAAAATGTTCATTAACGGGGTGCTACACAGAAAAACGTTCGAAAGGTGAAGTGATAGAAAAAACATGCTTCTTGATAGGATAGAGACTTCAAATTTGGTGTATAGGTAGATAGTTTGAAAGGAAGAAAGTGTGAAATTTCAGATTTCCAATATTTGCTACTTTAAGGGGTGCCGCACACTAATATGTTCGGAATAAATGAGGCACGCTTCCTTTTAAATGTGATAGAGACTTGATATTTAGTATATGGGCCAATCATCTGATAAAAAATCCAAGACAAACAGAGTTTTTAAAAAGTGTTCATTTATGGGTGTGCTTCACAGAAAATAGTTCCAAAGGAGAAATAATAAAATAGGGGTGTCTCGGGATGAGATAGACTTTAATGTTGTTGTTGAGACCCAGACGGTCCGACTTACCAGAAAGGTGTAAGGTAACCGTTTGGACGACCGGGAAGTGCCACCCAATTTAGACCGGAACCCAGTGGGGGAGGCATCCACAGGGACCGTACCCTCCTTCCCCTACCACTAACCTCTCGGAAGGATTTACGGACCCACATGTTTAACGTGATCGTACACCGCATGAACACGGCGGCAGCTGTGGCAGAGTGCAAATCCAGCGCGCAAACCACCGGGCTACCGCACCCGAAATGTGCCAACAGCACGCGGTGTTCCCAGGTGGTCACCCACCCAAGTACTAACCGCGCCCGATGCTGCATGACTTCGATGATCTAACGAGAGACTTCAATGTGGTGTACGGGTAGATAATTCGAAAGGAAAACATGCGCAAATTTAGTTTTCCAATATTTTCTCCTTAAGAGGTTCTGCACACCAAAATATTCAATTTGTCGAATAAATGTGAAACGCGAATTATTAAAAAAATTGCCTTATTCAGGGGTGCTTATTGCGAGATCGTTGATTTTCAACGGGTATTCGGTTAGTAAAGATATATATACTATAAAATAAATTTCATTGACATTGCATTTTTGACTGGATAATATCAATTACGGTCTTCAGGTTCAAACATTATTATTATTGATATTTTCGGAGATTATTGATTCAGGGATTATTGATATTTTTAAGTTATTATGCCATTGTTTTATTATGTCAAAAATTGTTTAAAATCATATATTGTACGTTGTATGAGTAATCTTCTACAAATACACGGGTATACCTTCCAATCTACGAGAATATAAGTAATACAGGTATATTGGCATATGTTTTGATATATACTGGCATATATTGGAATCAATTACGACCTTCTGGTATAAAGATTGCAGGGATTATTGATATTTCCAATTTATTACGTCATCTGTTTTATTTTTGCAAAGAGTTTTGTGACTCGTATTGTAATACGGGTAATCTTCTATTAACACAGTGACATATTTTCTAATTTGCGACAACATAAGTAGTACGGGGATATATATATAAATATATTTCCATATAATTTTAGTGCTGTCATTCAGGCATATATTGGAGTCAATTACGGGTTTATTGATATATTCGATTTATACATGTAATGTACTAATACAGGCTATATCTCCTAATATTCGCGTATATAAGTAGTACGGGTCCCATACAATTTTAATGCTTTCATTTTGCACATATGGATTCAATTTGCTTACAAAAGGGGCCAGGATGTTTTATTCTTCAGATCTACCCTTGAAGATAATTTTGTATAGCGAGAACAGAGATTCTTAAACTTCTTTTTAGGAGCATTGTATTAAATATTTTAACAGAATATTTTGGTTAAAAATGCCATTTAGTATACTATAGGAATTTGCACATGATCGTCAATTTTAAGTTTCTTTATATTATATACTCCGTACAAAGAATGAGTATGCTGCTAGTCTATATAAATAAAATTGAAAATCTGTCTGTCTATCTGTCCCATCATCACGGGAGAACGGCTGAACATAATTTGATGAAATTTTGTGGGTAGCCTGGAAATAGTTCCACTTAAAATTTAGTCCATGTGTGGAGTTTCTACGACCAGTGGTTCTCGAGATATTAGTAAAAAACGAAACTTTAGTTTGTTTTATCATCACGGGAGAACAGCTGTATTATATACTCCGTACGAAGAACGGGTATGCTGCTAGTGAATAATGCTGCTAGTGAATAATACGAATAAAAAACTGACCGATAGAAGACGTTCTAAAGTTTATTCCTAGTGCAGTAACCAAAACACCAAATTACAATGCTGATTGTGCACTAGAAGAATGCTTACAAATTGTGGGTAATTGTAAAATGAGTGTTACATTTTTAAACCTTTTATTTCTAATATGAATAAGATTTATGATCTTTTTCTTTTACTTATTTTCCTGAAATATTAAATAAACAGCGTAATTAATCTCAGAAAGGGGAACAGAGATAGATTTCTACACAATTGTACACAAAATCCATGATTCATTTAACAAGGTCAAATATTGAACGATGTGATAATAAATTAATATTACAATTATTTACTTGCAGCATAATTATATTTTTCTTTAAAGAAATTTTTGAAAAGTTTATATTTAGAACTTTAAAATATCACTGCTAGTCCTGCAGGAAGAATATAAGATTTTATCGTTTTATATACATATATGGTTAATTTTGAATTTTAATAAAATCAGATATAGATTGTTAAAGTTTTATTATGTTTATAAATAAACTTTTTTTTATCCGCACCTGTAGCCTTTATTGAATTTAATTGAATGGTATTGATTTTGCTTATACAGGGAGATTCAAAAAAGATGGGTCAAACTTTACGAGGTGGTAGGTAGTACACACCAAACCAAGCATTTTCCGTCATAGTTTGCCAGGTCGGAAATGAAAGGTAAAGGCGTTACAGGGCGCTTATCCGTTGGGAACCATCAGCTCCGCAAACCTAAATGCGTCAGTCTGGTTGTTATTTTTTGGTTGAAGACGAAAACCACGTATGCAAATTTTATCTGGGGAAGAAGAAAACCACGTATGCAAATTTTATCTGGAGAAGAAGAAAACCACGTATGCAAATTTTATCTGGGGAAGAAGAAAACCACGTATGCAAATTTTATCGGGGGAAGAAGAACCCTTATGCAAATTTTATCTAGGGAAGAAGAATTCTTATGCAAATTTTATCTAGGGAAGAAGAATTCTTATGCAAATTTTATCTGGGGAAGAAGAATCCTTATGCAAATTTTATCTGGGGAAGAAGAATCCTTATGCAAATTCTATCTGGGGAAGAAGAATCCTTATGCACATTTTATCTGGAGAAGAAGAATCCTTATGCAAATTTTATCTGGGGAAGAAGGGCCCTTATGCAAATTTTCATAACATCGAATGTACGGCCTTATCATCTTGCAACAGTTATTCGCAGTTTCAGCTTTTGAGACGATGGAGGAATTTATAAATAGGGGAAAAGCCGATATGTATTTCATCTATAGAACTGTATGTAAATCGTGTGGGGTTATCTCAAGAGTCTCGTCTATGACACTCCCCTTGAAGCTGAAGAGGAACTCGTAGCCAGAATTTCGGCCGCTGCTGCCGAAGTGCGCGACATGCCTGGTCTGTTCGAGAGAGTTCGCCAATCTTTCCATCGCCGCTGTAAGACATATATTCAGGTTCGTGGTCGCTCTTTTACGCCATTACTGTAATTATTGTTTATTAAATGTCATTTTATAACTTCTAAGTCATTTTTGTGTTTTCGCCTCGCCTCATCGGTTTCACCATTACTCGCTCACTGGTGCCTTTGCATTTCATTTCCAACTCGGAAAACTATGGCGAAAATGCTTGATTTGTTGTGTACTACTGTAATAAAAAAAGGTGGGCGGACCATCCTTTAATAATAATTATGTGCCACTGGTACGTGTCAAGGCACCATATGTGGCGAAACGATGGCGGCCTCATATGTTGTAAAAGGAACTTCGCACCGGGGAAATTCAACGGCGTTTGTAATAGGATTGCACAAGTAATTGGAGCGCAATCGCTGCGGGCGGTTTCTCACAGGCATCGGAGAAGATGGGAGATCCGCGCAGATGTGGCAATGGTATCAATACATCGTATATAGTGATTGGGTGCTGATGGTGGCGTGATGATAGTAGAAGACAAGCAATGATGACTCAATTCCTTTAAATTTACCTTTTTCTTTATTAGATGAAAATTACCAAATTCCAAATCATGAACATCAAGAAGAATTAGACATCGAATTTGTTGACGATGATATCTTAAATTACATTTAGATTTCCAACATTATAGAACAATACAACGGCGAATCCGATAGTGATTTGCGCCGGTCAGACATCTTCAAATAATCATTTTACGATGAACATATCTCGCGACTCTTGGAAATTACATTAAAACGCGACGTACGCAATTTACTTCATTATTAATTTAATTTTAGAAACATTCTATTGATAATACATTCTGTTCTTTGCCCCGCGGGCAAGAACACGTCCAACTGCTATGGAATTACATCGCCAACTGCAACTAATCACCAAAAACAGATATAAGCATCTTTAATGTTATTACGCGTTCATGACGCAAATAAAAAGAGTTCCAATGTTAAAGAATATGAAATGCAAATACGAAGTACATGTACTAAAGCGCGGGACAAAACCCTACACCAAGGTTTGCCGGAACTGGCGGGAAATATCCAAAAAGGGCCGAATACAGAAATGGCGCTTTATCAATTTGGAATAAATTTCTGAGAACAAGTTTTAGAATCGAAAGTAAATTAGAATTTGCGGGAAGTTAAATTTTGAAATAAAACAACAATTGAACGAGGGCAAGCATTTCACAACATATCCCCGCCGCAAACGAGGATTTGTTCTGGTACAGAACAAACACTAACCAAAAAAAATTTTTTTTCCAAATATGCCTAAAAAATAAAACGGCGACATAAAAAAAACCAACAATTTCTTGGAGAAAAAATATGCCACAAAAAATTTAGGATCTGTTATGCAGATAGGATTGTCAACTGCAATCAATTCTCATTTCCAAAATATGTGTATTTCTCAACCCAGAAGATATGAAATAAAAAATTAAGAACAGGTGTGAAAAGTTGATTCATACGACACTGCATTTGCTTCCCATTCATACACACTTTTTCACAAAAGAAGTCCTTACATGCTAGATAAAAGTGAGGGGGTTGAGTTTTTTTCAAATTTTCCTCAATGTGTTTAAATTCAAAAACTAAAAATCTAGTCACTACTGCATATCAGATGGTCATGAACATGGCGCAAAAAAAAAAATTAATTTAGAATAACCTACGCGATTGAGATGTCTTAAAAAAAATACGATATATAAAAATCACAATATTTCATTCATACTAACTTTTTTCTGAACTTTCAACAATCTTCAATCATTATCATATATTCGATTTGAAACTTTACCTAATAAAATTTATATATTTACAATATCACATTTAATATTATCAATACAAAATAAACACTTAAGATAACTGTGTTCAAAAAAAATAAATACACAAATTATATACATTTTAAATTATTAGCAAAATTGTAAACAAAAAAAAAAATCACTCTTTTATACAATTATTAACAAGTTTTAATTTTTAATTAGCATATGTGCGAGAGATCTAGCGAGTATGAGCTTTCAACGCTCTCGGTATGACGATTGCTCGCTTTCTGGGCTATTTTGCCGCAGATGAGGACTTTCAATAACTCCGCTCTTGAAATTGGGGAGTGCCTCTGAAAAAAAAATTTGCAATTTCCTGAGAATTTTCCGTGCCTCTTTGACATTGGATGCAGTCAAAAATTATGTGGGCATTCAAACGGATTCTCGGATGCTTCGATTTCAGCACAATTGCAGACCTACTTTTCTTTTCTAGGTCGACATAATACACTTTATTTATTTCTTGACTCGATCAATACTCAAAAAACATATGGGAATCGACGTCCCGGGAAAATATATTCAACAGCATATAATTTTACTTAACACAATATTTTACTTTCATACTTATGCGTTGACTGAAAAAGGAATGCATATACACACAGACTCGGGAATCGACGTCCCGAAGTCGAAAGAACACTTGTTTCTTGAATTTTCCCTTTTTTTTTCTGCAGGCATTGGAGTTGGTACAATTGTAGAAGCAATGCCGCAACTTGACATTTCCGATGTAACCACACAGCACAGGATTCGGTGAGTCATCCTTGTAGACTTGAATGCACTCAGCACCAGGTATAGGCTCTCAATTTGTGCTCCACAGGATCAACTAAGCCATTCTTGCAGGCTTGCATGGTCGACGGCACCAATTGTAATAAAAAAAGGTGGGCGGACCATCCTTTAATAATAATTATGTGCCACTGGTACGTGTCAAGGCACCATATGTGGCGAAACGATGGCGGCCTCATATGTTGTAAAAGGAACTTCGCACCGGGGAAATTCAACGGCGTTTGTAATAGGATTGCACAAGTAATTGGAGCGCAATCGCTGCGGGCGGTTTCTCACAGGCATCGGAGAAGATGGGAGATCCGCGCAGATGTGGCAATGGTATCAATACATCGTATATAGTGATTGGGTGCTGATGGTGGCGTGATGATAGTAGAAGACAAGCAATGATGACTCAATTCCTTTAAATTTACCTTTTTCTTTATTAGATGAAAATTACCAAATTCCAAATCATGAACATCAAGAAGAATTAGACATCGAATTTGTTGACGATGATATCTTAAATTACATTTAGATTTCCAACATTATAGAACAATACAACGGCGAATCCGATAGTGATTTGCGCCGGTCAGACATCTTCAAATAATCATTTTACGATGAACATATCTCGCGACTCTTGGAAATTACATTAAAACGCGACGTACGCAATTTACTTCATTATTAATTTAATTTTAGAAACATTCTATTGATAATACATTCTGTTCTTTGCCCCGCGGGCAAGAACACGTCCAACTGCTATGGAATTACATCGCCAACTGCAACTAATCACCAAAAACAGATATAAGCATCTTTAATGTTATTACGCGTTCATGACGCAAATAAAAAGAGTTCCAATGTTAAAGAATATGAAATGCAAATACGAAGTACATGTACTAAAGCGCGGGACAAAACCCTACACCAAGGTTTGCCGGAACTGGCGGGAAATATCCAAAAAGGGCCGAATACAGAAATGGCGCTTTATCAATTTGGAATAAATTTCTGAGAACAAGTTTTAGAATCGAAAGTAAATTAGAATTTGCGGGAAGTTAAATTTTGAAATAAAACAACAATTGAACGAGGGCAAGCATTTCACAACACTACTACCTCGTAAAGTTTGGCTTATCTTTTTTTAATCACCCTGTAGATTATAGATGCTGGCAAGAGTATGGATTAAAGCTAACCACGATACTTGTTTTATTTTGAACGTAGACCTTTAAGACATTTTAATGAGAAGAATCGCGAATAATTTTACTTAAGTTATATTGGTAGTCCTCCTTGGTTTATACACCTCCTTGATTTATTATTTTATTGTGTCAGGAGTACAATGGTCAGTACTTCCCAACAGCAACCATACTCAAATTAATAACAGTCCAATTAATGACAGGCAGTTAAATCAGACGGTTAAATCTGTGATAACGAAATCAGATACAGACACTTAAATCAATAAATCAAATCACTAACGGACATTTTTGCATCAATGAGACTCATTTTTGATGCTACAAATGGTTACATACGACAACAGTCAAATACTAATGAATGACGACTAATCAATCTTACCTGTATATAACTTTCCTTAAAGAAAACAGGTATAGGAAAATTAATTCTTCAAGGAAGTATTGAAAGCTATATTCTCAAAAGTCTTATTTATTGTTAATTCTTGTAGTCGTATTAATGCCGATTTAGATATAAGGCGTAACTAGAATTCCTTAATACAGTAGGGCGTCGAATATCCGAACCGTCCAGTTGTTCGAATAAGCTTAAATTCGAAAAATTGGACCAATGAATTACAAAAACATTCACGACTATTTTAAAGGAATAAAATTATGGGTTTTTTTTCTCCTACTGCGCATATAATATATAGTTTGGGGGAATGTGAAGAATGTACATTTACAGAAAGTTATATATAGTTAATATACGCGTAGCTTTCACACTTTATCTAACCTTAGAACTGGTAGCGCTAATTAACGAATTCACTTCCTACTTCACAATTCTTCAATCTTTAAATAATCTAGGTTTTCTCACTAAACGAAGGAACTTGCATTTTTCAGGTATCACTGTAATCAAACGAAGAACACCTTACTCCAATAAAGTATGAAATATAACTACCCTGCACTTGTGACTCTGCAACTCAATGTGTGAGCTAAGTTATGCCTTCATTTTGTCATTTAGAAGATTTAACCTTCCCATTTTAAAGTACCCTTTTCTTTCCTAACGCTTATTCCAAATTCTTTTCTCGTATCACGCACTTATCGCGACCTTAGTAAAGTATATCTCATGCCATTAATATTACCACATAATAAACGTATTCCTTCCTTTCATCGACATCTGAATTCTTGTCAACCAATCTTGACCACAACATAAACTCGCTTCTGTCATCCAATATTACAATTTAAATGCAGTTTCTCAGCCTTAAAGGGCTACAATCAAAATATACGACTAAATTATGCCTATAACACAAACTTCCCACGATTATAACAACATCCTACACATTTTTCATTGTATAGAAGCAGAAAGGATCGCATGTTCCTCAAGCTCCGATCCTTAACAAATACTATATCGATGATCGAACCTCCTTTCTCCGAAGTCAGTATGTAGCAATTTTCTAAAAATGTTAGACTGCTACGAGAAACTCAGAAAGGGTTTACTGTGGAAGATACTATCACTGTAACTGCCCCTATAACTAGATTAATGAAATGTGGATAAATAGGATGTAAATAATAAAGAACAGCCTCTTACTTGGATATTCTAGTAACTGCTACTGTATTTAATGTTTTCTTTAAACCACCTCCCATTTTCCTTTGTCCCAAACGTTCCCCGGCAACATTAACACTCTTGACTTCTAAGAAAAATTCTTTTGTTGGCCAACTCTGTTTCCCAGAACAATTTTCACAGTTTAAACAGTTAAAATTTCCATAAAAATGATCTACACCTGGGTGGTCGGATATTTGGATAGTTCGGATCATCAGGGTTTGAACAATCGGCGTTATATCTAGAATATGCACAAAAAGCGTTTCCTAATTTCAAAGATTTTGTTCACCTCTTAATAATTACCTTTATTCATAATTTATAGCGCAAGTTGCGCTCCAAGGATTATGTCCAAACAACTAAGTGTTCTCCACCATCTCCAAATTCCGAAGTGTCCTTTATTCTATGTTCTTGCCCGACAGAAGACAAGGATCATTTGTCACCAAGACAAATCTTGCACGTAATAAATACGTGTCCTGGTTACATGCAGACTCATATTAAGTCACTTCATTCCATAATCCTGACACGTAAAAAGCTTTCCACACTGACGAATACTTAAGATAGCGACAATAAAGGATTGCCAACCTTCTTTTATGGAAAGGACAATTCTTTTTTCAGTACCTTCGCCCTTGACCTGCTGGCGGGTTCGAAAAGGACTATGTATCTTTTTCTGATACAATGTTCTTCTTAAAAAACCTTATTAATTTTATAAAGTTCTTGAAGCTTTAATAAAGAATTACCCCCCCCCCCTCCCCGTAATAATGATCCAGCCAGAATAATATCTCCTTCACTCTCTGTTAATACAAAACTTCAAATCTTTAATCAATATTTAATATACTTCCTTACTTAAATAGTCCATTTTTAAATTACCTCTATTCTTTTAAAATTAAATCCACATCTAACTGTCTTTGTAATAACTTCGGAGATGTGGATCATTGGTTTTTCATGTTCTTACACAAAAATGTTTCATCTTTCTAAACCTTCTTCAATCAATCCACCATTATGGTTTTCAAATATTTGTAAAAATCCTCGCTCTATTGAAAACATCAAAAACGGTGTTCTTATTGCGAAAATTATTTCTAAAAAGGTTCCTTAGTAATGTGTTGGCTACTGCTTTAAACGATATGGTCAATAATGTTTTACACTGTCTCACAATGTATGTGTGACTTCCCCTTAACTCAATACATCTGTCTGAAATTATGTGGTCTCTTTGTTGCAGGAATGATCATGATCAAAATGACAACCACTTAATGAACATATTTTTTAACACTTTACAACGTAGTTGAAAAATATTTATGACTTTGTTCATTCTGTCTGTCTGTCTGTCTGTCTGTCTGTCCGCACGATAACTGCCGTAAAAATGACTTTATCAAAATGAAATTTTAGTATGTTGTTCGGACGTTCTGTGGGACCTATGAGAATATAAATGAATAATATCACCCAATTAGTTTCGGACTGAACCCGGGTTGAAAAAATGAAATACATTGAACACTATCGGACCTAATTTTTCAAATATTTTTTAAGCGAATTTAAGATTCACAAATTGCTTCGGAAGTTTTAGGAAATATTCAAATTATCCCATAAAAATATGAAAAAATTTCAGGAAAATATATTCGGTAGTTTTTAAAATAAAAATTAAAATAATTGCATCTACATTATATGTAGAGATCACGTAACCCACTTCAAAATAGAATATGGCATTCATCTTGTGTCAAAATCTTGATTTTTAAAGTTCTTTTTAATTTATATTGAGTGTTGTATCCGTCCTAAAACCGCTTTATGTTTGCTTAAATTCTGTGCATCTACACACTGAAACAACAAAATTAGAATATATTTGAGTTTAAATGATCATCACACTTTGATTATTTCTACAACGAAGCCTAATTTTCTCTTATGGAGAATGTAAACACCAATAGATGTAGAATGAGTTGTATAAGAATTGCTGTATTTCTTTAACGGAAAATTATTTAGCTCATGGAGTCTGCAATATAGCTGATATGAATGAAACATTCATTGATTTTACACAGAGAAGAAGACGATATTTTCAATGAAGTTTTAAGCATAGCGTTAAATTACTTGTACCTCCATTGTTTTAAGTTTTTAAATAAAATAAATAGTATTGTGATGATGAAAAGAATGAAAAAAATTTACGAATGAAATGCTGCTTTTATAGAGAGAGCCAGGCGTTTTATATTTCGATGACGTCATTTGAATAAAGTTCATTTGTTTTAGATAAAGTTTTCAAATATAATAAATTAATCTAGTATTGTGATAATTTTAAAAATATTACCGAGGAATGTATCGCATTTTAGAAATGATTAAATAAAATTGCATTGAAGTTGGAAAGTGTTTCATAATCAATGCTTTATGCATGATTGATCTTTCTTGTTTTATTTAAAACGAATTTTCCTTGCAATGGGGATCTTAAATTATTTGAATTTACCTCATTTTTACTTTCCTTATATACATAATGTATAAGGAAAGTATTGTGACGGGGTCGAAAATTCGAATTCGAGTTTTCGACGGGAGAGCACGTTTCAAGCATCCCTGATCACGAATCAAACATTTTTGAAGTGATGTCTGTGTGTGTGTGTGCCAGTGGAGACGATAACTGACGAACGAATGGACCGATTCGAACCAAATTTGGTACAAAAATTACAATCCGTAAACACTGGAAGCCTATTGTTTTTATACGGAATCGAATGTTCAGAACCCCCCTAAATTTTCGAATGAAGTTTTGAAAAAATCGTCAAAAAATCAAAACCGCTAATAAAGTTACGCAAATAGACATTTCTTATATAATTTTTCATTAGAAAACGATTGGCATAAATTTTAGAACGCTAACATGAACCGTTCTCGAGATATTGTAAATTTTTCAAAAAAATTATGAAAAAGTCACATAAAAAAAAAAATTCCTATTGAGAAACATGTTCACTTTTCATATGTAATACCATGCGATAAATTGAGTGACATCATTCTCGTGGATCTAGCTCGTTCCATTCATGAAAAAATATACTTTGAATAATACTTTTGTATTTGAACGCCAATAGTCATTTAACTGCTGTAAGAATAACTTTTTTCTTAGTGCATAACGCTTGGCGAGATTTTGGCGACGAATTTGGCGGAATGTCGCCAACTTGGCGACTTTTTTGAAATGTTGCCAAATTAATGAAAATCTCGCCAAATGGATAAAAATGATGCTAAATCAATGAAAATGACGACTCATTGTCGAAAATTCAATATCTTGGAAAGAATATTAGTATCTACTATAAGAAAAACCTATTTTTTTACTGTAAAAGTAGTAAATTCATTACATTATATAAGGAAAGTCATGTGTTGCCTACATCAGATTTTTTATATTAATCCCAACTGTTTTCAATGTGTTTTTCCTTCATAGTGTTTTTCCTTCATAGTGTTTCCTTCAATGTGTGCTTCCTTCATAGTGTTTTTTTTCTTTGTATGTTTTCTTTCATCTGCTGCAAAGTTATTTAGTTCTATCGTCTGCTTTGTATGTTTCCTTTCGTATGTTTTCTTTTTGTGCTGCTTTCTGTCAGCATGGTATTTCTATGTATATTGTCTTTGTATGTTTGTGTATTGTTATTTCTGTGTTCCGTCCTCTGTAACTGCTCCATACCCTTTGGGTGAACTAGACGGCCTGGGAAATAAATAAATGAAAAATTAAATATGGATGAACTGTTTGATGGAGGGGGGGGGGAGTTCAATTCGAAACAACTATGAAGTGATGGATAGTTCCGAAAAATTTACAAGGTACACAACAAGCAGTTAATGACCCCATTTTAAAGAAGAAAAAAACAGAAATTTTTAAAAAGTGTGAATGTTTTAAAGATAAATAGTTTTACTTGTGTTTTCATTCCTGAAATTTTAGCATTCTTTGAAAGGGAATATAATGAAGTAAATAGATGCTCAATTGAACTCAAAGAATGAAATTTTAATATATTTCAACTTACAGAAGAACTGTTAAGATTTTGCAGAAAAAAAAATATGAAATGATGCTAAATGATACCTATATTTGTCCTGGCTTTTGGCGTATTTTTTAAAAAATGTAAAGTTCTTCACTTTTGTGAATTTATTTTAATTTGTGTCAAAAGATATGCAATACTGATACTAAACTGGAGTTTGTCCCAACTCGACTTTCTCATACAATCAGCTACTTAAAATGGATTCTCGTAATTTTTTTTTAATTTTTTTTTCAAATTTTACTAGAAAATTTTTGAAAAACCGGTATTGCAGGTTCAAATAATTACAATTATAGCGTGTTCCACTTTAAAGGATTCGAAAAATTATTGTGATTGATACCTTACTTGATAATGTACAGCGCCCCGGGGGTAACTTGCCCCTTAAGGGGGGGGGGTAATGACGTCACGAACAAAAACATTGTATCTCTGCTATTTTCCCCAACAATGCTGAAATTATTAAATCTCGTGATCACTGAGCCATAAATAAACCCTTTTATGCATTATGACCAATTTTGTCCTATGCCGTCATGTTAAAAAAGATCTGATGTGGGCAACACATGATTTTCTTTATATAATGTAATGAATTTACTGCATTTACAGTAAAAAAAATAGGATTTTCTTATAGTAGATACTAATATTCTTTCCAAGATATTGAGTTTTCGACAATTGGTCGTCATTTTCATTGATTTAACGTCATTTTTATCCATTTGGCGAGATTTTCGTTAATTTAGCAACATTTCAAAAAGTCGCCAAGTTGGCGACATTCCGCCAAATTCGTCGCCAAAATCTCGCCAAGCGTTATGGACGAAGAAATAAGTTATTCTTACAGCAGATAAATGACTATTGGCGTTCAAATACAAAAGTATTACTCAAAGTATCTTTTTTCATGAATGGAACGAGCTAGATCCACTAGAATGATGTCACCCAATTTATCGCATGGTATTACATATGAAAAGTGAACACGTTTCTCAATAGGAAATATTTTTTTTTTATTTTATATGACTTTCTGATAATTTTTTTGAAAAATGTGCAATATCTCGAAAACGATACATGTTAGCGTTCTAAAATTTATGTCAATCGTTTTCTAATGAAAAATTACATAAGAAATGTCTATTTGCGTAACTTTATTAGTGGTTTTGATTTTTTGACGATTTTTTCAAAATTTCATTCGAAAATTTAGGGGGGTTCTGAACATTCGATTGCGTATAAAAACAATAGGCTTCCAGTGTTTACGGATTGTGATTTTTGTACCAAATTTAGTTCGAATCTGTCCATTCGTTCGTCAGTTATTGTCTCCACAGACTTACTGACACACACACACAGACATCACTTCAAAAATGTTTGATTCGTGATCAGGGATGCTTGAAACATGCTCTCCCGTCGAAAACTCGAATTCGAATTTTTGACCCCGTCACAATACTTTCCTTATACATTATGTAAATAAGGAAAGTAAAAATATAAAATTTCGAATACATTTTGAAGATTTCGTTCGAATTTTAAAAATTCTATCCAGTTCTAGATTTTTTGATAACAAAGACGGATATACAAGTTTGTGAAAATCCATTAATATTTGTAGCCACTATCGTGTGCATAAGAATTCGACCACAGACAGACGGACATCGCTCCAAAAACAGTCAAAACGTGTTTAGGAGGTCTTAAAACATATTGGCATCAAAATCTCGAAAACGAAAATTTTCACAAAAATAATGCTTTCTCTATACTATATTATTCCTTAGTATGAGGAGGTAATAAGATGTGAATTTCGACAACAATTTCGACCCACCCACACCCAGAGCTGTTTATTTTTACGGAGATCGGATAAAGTAAAACCTTCAATTTTTCGAACATTCTTTTTCGAAAATTGAAAGAAAATATAAAAAAAAAAAGTTTTAAATTGTCAAATGTAGCTCTTTTGTTTGGCATTTATGTATGCACACAATATCTGTAGAACAATATATTCTATTTAAATAAAATTTGGTACAATTATTGTAATGGGAACGCATAACAAATCCATGTTCAAAGAGATAGAATAAAGGGGGAACCTCACTTTTTAGAATATTTCTTTCCAAAATTGAAAAAAAAAATAATAATATATTTTTGTATTATGAAACAAATACTCCGTGTGTAACTTTTATTTAAGGTAAATTATATCATTTACAGTATGCCAAGATGTATCGTTCTCGAAATATTGAACGTTGTTACAAACATTTAAAAAAATTCTATAAACTATATGCTCATTATTTGTAAATGAGAGGAAGTTCCATAAGGAATTTTTAACAGAAATGAGTGGAACTTGGCGTTATCATGGGTCGTTTTTTAGATTATAAATTTTCAACTGGCAAAAATAAGAAGCACATTAATGATTAGTGAGACCCGCGGGCATTCTGCCCTATAAGTAATAAACAAAGAACAAGTAAGAAAGTTTCCTACTTTCGCTCAGTTTGTTTACCGAGTTGAGTCGTATATCCCAAATAAAAATTTATAAAATGATAAAAAATAAAAGAACATCGTGGTCTCACTTTCAGTATCTGATGTCATACACGACGTAAAGCCCCTTGGTTACATCGCAGTTTTTGCTGTGAAAGAAATATATTCATTGCATTATGTAGGGAAAGGGCAGCCCACATCATGGACTTACTTTCAATACCTGATTCCATACGCTCGTAAAGCTCCAGAGTTCATGAAATGTTTATCCGTGATTGAAACACGTTTGGCAACAATTTGTAGCAGCGTTACGCAGAGATAGATAGACAGATAAATAAAAATGTTTATATTATTAATTACCGCGATAGAGTTACCAAGAAAATTTCCATTTTCATTATTGTTTCCCTACAATATTGAAATCTGTTCATTTGTAGGGAAAGTCTTAGTACGCACATCAGATTGTTTTTTTTTTAATTGATTGGTTTTGAGAGTGTCTATATATATTGCGATGGCTTCATGCAACATGATTGATTAGTCGACAATCAAGATAGAGTTGCAAAGTCCACTTCGACGATAAGAGCTTGCAATTTCGTCCCAGTAGCTCAACGGTAGAGCGTCGGCTAGCCAGTTCGGAGATCCAAGGCTCGATTCCAAGTTGGGGCAACAAGGTTCTTTGCAATGGCACCCGAACAAAACAATCCTGTTGGTTAGTGCAAAAAGTCGGAGGTCTAAAAGTGACTCTAGCATGACTAGTACAGATTCAGTAGACTCTGGAAGATTGGGCGCCAATTTCAAATTGAGAGGAAAACGACCACACAGGATACTAACCTGGGTAAAAATAGTAGTAGCAAGAGGTGTCGCGAACGTTTTGGTATACTCGACAGAGAAGACAAAGTTTTGAAATCAAACACATTTATTAAACATGAAATAACAAGGCAGTTGATCGAAAACAGTGGAGTACAAGCATTTCTCGCAATAACTCAGAGTTACACTCGGTAGGGTGACCATTAAGAACACCCCTGGAGGAAGAGGAACCAAGAGAATACACATATTTTCTGATACATAAAATAAACACAATATTCCTCATATTATACTTGACATTTATATATCACATTTGTATACTTTGAACATATACGACATTTTCATATAACATCATCAATGACTCGATACTCACGAGGATTTTACAATTAACACTCTATTCGTTAGGTGGAAGACTAAATATATATAAAACTTTACCTCGTCTCTTTTAAATATAACATTTACAATTCTGTACCATGGGAAAGGATATCAGGATGGACTCTCGGCATAAACTCATCGAGATTCTTGCGCAGAACAAAATCCATAATGGTCGGGAAACTTGACTACACAACATCATGCTGGCGGAATTCGACATCTTGGTTGGTTACGGAGATTGGTTGATTCGTACCTTAGGACACAAGGAGGAGTCAGGCAAATACAAATCGCTGTAAAATGAGCTTTCCCTCTAGCCCTATTAGCGATTCAAGCCGACCAGTGAAAGAACCATTTTCTCTTTTCACAAGACTCATTATTCCATTACTACCAGGCTGATTCATTTAAAAACACGAGTGACTCATCTCTGAACCGAGCCAAACGACTCTACGCACAACTTGTCGAACTATGTTACATATTTTAATCACATCCTTCCACTTTCAAAATTAATCCACCTTTTCTTAAAATTCGCGATCATACGCGAATCAAACACACACGTCTACATTTTTCCACGACTCCTTCCACACTGCTTCCAAAATCCTTTTTCAAACGCGCGCGTGCGCAAAACCTGCAAGTTCCCAACTAGCGACTGAGAAGCGAAAATACAAAACTATTACTATTTTTCTGGAACATAAACACTTTTGCGATTTTAGAGTTCACTTCCCTTAAAAGTCAATGTAATTGCAAACATGTAGAAAAGACATTTACATTTCGAAATTGACACTTTCAATCACACAGAAATAAAACAATACTTTAATATACAATTTTAACACAGAGGTGTGAAAGCCTTATCACACTCCTTCGGGGCCCGGGAGAAAAATTTCCTGCAAAGCGGGGAATTTTTCCACACAATACTAGGAAAATACCTGCATTAAGTTCCCAATGACATATGTTCCATTGAGAGGAATTTAGTGTAAATTTTGAGCGATGTACATGTACATCAAAGAAAAAAACAAAAACAAACAAGATCATGACCAGCATAATAACCAAAATCCAAGAGTGGCCTAAAGTTTGACTCGTGAGTCAAAAAAAATAAGTCTCAATACAAGCATAGACCTTTACAAGACAACACCAAATTAACAAGACACAAATGATGAAATTGCCCCTTTTAAAATTTAAACACTAATACATTTTCTGGTGAGTACCACAGAGACATGAAAATTTAATTTACTCAACTCACAAAAAGTTTAACTAAACAAAAAGTTTTCTTTCTTCAAAAATTTTACAATTAAATTCTATAAATTTACTTTTCACAGAAATCAATTTATTAACTATTATCCAACCTTGCCAACAAATTACTTTAAAGGACATTTTAAAAAAATTACTAATTTAGAAAATGAGACAAATTTTCAAACCAAGAATGTTGATCAGGCACCCAGGCAAGAAACAAGTCCATTAGAAAGTTGCAAACCTAGAGGTGGCGGTACCCCCAACCAATAAGTCAACAAACACCAAATGACAAAAAAAAAATTTCTAAAATTTACTAGACCTTTAAATTAAAAAAAATCATTCACACATTCATAAAATAAAACAGAGATAAAAATTATCAGTTATCCTTAAAAATCCTTACCAAAACTCTAATCCATCAAGTACTTAATTATCTTAAAATTACTTTAAAACATTACTGCTTATCATTAAAGTAAAGCAAAAAAAAAATTATTATTTAAGTATTTAGAATTTTAAAACACTACTTCAACCTGATTAACATGGCACTCACATTCAGAAAGCTGCACTGGCACAGAACTTGCAGTACAGAACATTCAGCTGACTGACACATAAAGCAAATTACACAGAAGTTCAGAAATATCGGATCCATTTTAACATAGCATACAGTTTTGCAAAACATTTTGTGAAACAATTGAAAATATAATATTATGAAACATAATTGTCCATCTCACAACAATATCAGTCTTTTTTTTTTTTGAAAATGTGAGAATTTCATAATCTAAACATTTTACTTTACTTTTGAGCCAATTGCTCTCTTGACATATTGCCTTAATTGACAAGTAACTCTAATGAATAAATTGGCCTCTTGGGCGCAAGTCATACTTGTGTGAATTAGGAACATTTTGAGTTTTAACCCTATTTTGATGGTTTAGAAAATATCTACTTTTAAATTGTCTTGTTTCTTGAGTTGAAGAATTATCAATGTTATCATTATATGTGCTAGAAATCAATTCACTACGTCTAGGAGGTAAAGGAGTTAATCTATTAACGTGGACCAATTGCTGATTACATGGATTGTTTTTGTGTTGAATGACAAAGTTAACTTCAGTACCACCTCTAACATGATTTTGCTTTTCCCCCATATGCAAAGTAACCTTCTGTGCATTTACTACCAAATCTCTAAAAGATTTGCTTCCATTTTCCAAATCGTTAATATGTACCTCTTCACTACCCAAATGTGGCACTACATTATTTTCCGAAAATTTTCTGCTCACATACTCTTCCCGAATGACCTGAGACTCATTCACTACCGGTGCTAGATCTGCTTTGCATTTGGCACATGCATTCGTATGGAACTCTTTCGGTTTACAGTCCTCTACCACACGAACATTTTTTCCACTACTCATCTGCGAGTCAGGCACAGCAATACGCTTTGCGACACTACTTAGGTTTGAGTCTGCAATTTCCGACTCATTTGCCGGTTCATGATTTGAAATCGAAAGTAAATTATTCGTACATTGATAACCAACAAAAGGAATGGAAGAGTTTGAAAACTTAAAACAGAAGTGATTATAATCTATAATAGCATTATGTTTATGTAAAAACTTGTTACCAAGGATTACATTATATGAAATAGGAGCTGGTGATTTTAACACAAAAAATTCGGTAGGGAATCTTTCTTTTCCCAAATTTAGCGAAATAGTGGCTAAACATTCAACTTTAGTATCTTGTGAACTAAAGCTACGCAAAATTGTTGGTTTGTATGTTATCAACATATGTGCAATGGGTACAGTATTTAAAGCTTCCTCATACACTAAATTAATTGAACTACCCGTATCAATCAATATTGACACTTCACTGCTCACTAATTTTCCTTTTATAATAGAAGAAGATGACAAAGAATTTGTAATATTATGACAAATATTATTTTCCTCAAAATGTGATGTTTGCCTATCAAAAGTTTTCCTATTATTATAATTGTGCATGGGATATCTACTCTGATTCCCAGAAGAATGATTTTTGGAATTTTGCAAAGATTTATATGACTCCTTATTTTTATAATTTTGCGTTCCTTGCTTTCTATACTTCCACTCATTTGCAGACATTTGCCCTCTGTGTCTTTCACCCTGGTGATACCTAGTTCCAGGACTGGTATAAATTTTCCTACATTTTATACCGTACACATCTCTTTTTTGAAAAACCTTTTTCCAACACTGTTCTTGAACGTGACCTAATTTACCACATTTGTCACACTTTGGACGCGGTGAACGCTTTTCGTTAACTTTATCTGAATTAAACTTAAATTTTTCTATTTTACCCCTAAGAAATTCAATGTCCCTTTCCTGTTCTAACACTTTTCTTTTTAAATCTGACATACTTTCACTTTGATCTGGTGTGAGAACATATTTTTCTGGTGTGAGAACACCTTTTCTTGTAAGTACCGGATTAGTCAAGTACATAGCATTATTTTCATTTAAAATAGATTCCTCAAGAATTGCAAGTTTTCTAGCCGAATAAAAATCTCTAGGGTTTTGTGACACCACCAATCTTTTTAGTTCCGGATATAAACCATTAATAAATGAAGTTTTTAAAAGTGTTTGCCTGATTTTATTCTCACTTTCGGAATCTACATCTTCCGGAACAACCTTAAATGAAGCAGCTTCGATTCTCATCGAAAACTGTTTAACCGACTCATTTGGTCTCTGTGTAAAGTTCACGAGTGAAATTATGTTTTTAGTGACATTTTCGGTCACTTCAAAATGATCTTTCAAAATGTGAATAATTTCCTGCAAATTTTTACAATTTCTGTGCTTTGGATTCTCTTCAATCAATCTATTTGCTTCCCCCTCTAAATTCAATCTCAAACAAACTAATTTGTCACACTCACTCCAGTTTGCATGAGTGGCTACTAAATTTAACTTTTCCAAAAACTGTGACAACGAAAGCTCTGAATTTCCCGAGAATTTTGGAATATGATGTGCGAACTTAGGTGTGAAAATATGGAATGATTTTAACATGTTATCATTTACCGATGAAGCACTGTTTTGATTTGGCAAAGTGCCAGAAGAAGAATTCAGACATACCGGCGATTTATCTGATATATTTTCCTCATTAGATTTGTGGCTAACATTTTTAACTTTACTTCTAGAATTAACAGTATCCGACTCAGTAGCAATATCAAGCGACAAATTCAAGGAGGAATTTAATTTTTTACTTGAATTTTTACTCATCTTACCGACATTTAGTTTTTTGTTTCTAGTAATTGGAGCCATTTTGCATAACAATCAAATATACTCGTATAGTTTAACACAATATGCAATTGCAATGTTCTTAAACAGTATTTACAATAAAACCAGTTTTTATCAAATCAAATGACATAAATATGCAAACAAATCAATTTTTTTTATCAAATGGCACATATCAAATTCCAAGAACACTCGTTTTTGAGAATACCGAAAACAGAACATGGAACTCTGTTTACTTAAGAAAACACTCATTTTAGCACAACGGTAATTTTTAACCTTCAAAATTTCAATTCTTAAGAAAATTTTTAAAAATTTTAATTCTCTCAGCTCTTCCCCACTCACCGAGAAAAGTAACGGCACCAATTCTGTCGCGAACGTTTTGGTATACTCGACAGAGAAGACAAAGTTTTGAAATCAAACACATTTATTAAACATGAAATAACAAGGCAGTTGATCGAAAACAGTGGAGTACAAGCATTTCTCGCAATAACTCAGAGTTACACTCGGTAGGGTGACCATTAAGAACACCCCTGGAGGAAGAGGAACCAAGAGAATACACATATTTTCTGATACATAAAATAAACACAATATTCCTCATATTATACTTGACATTTATATATCACATTTGTATACTTTGAACATATACGACATTTTCATATAACATCATCAATGACTCGATATTCACGAGGATTTTACAATTAACACTCTATTCGTTAGGTGGAAGACTAAATATATATAAAACTTTACCTCGTCTCTTTTAAATATAACATTTACAATTCTGTACCATGGGAAAGGATATCAGGATGGACTCTCGGCATAAACTCATCGAGATTCTTGCGCAGAACAAAATCCATAATGGTCGGGAAACTTGACTACACAACATCATGCTGGCGGAATTCGACATCTTGGTTGGTTACGGAGATTGGTTGATTCGTACCTTAGGACACAAGGAGGAGTCAGGCAAATACAAATCGCTGTAAAATGAGCTTTCCCTCTAGCCCTATTAGCGATTCAAGCCGACCAGTGAAAGAACCATTTTCTCTTTTCACAAGACTCATTATTCCATTACTACCAGGCTGATTCATTTAAAAACACGAGTGACTCATCTCTGAACCGAGCCAAACGACTCTACGCACAACTTGTCGAACTATGTTACATATTTTAATCACATCCTTCCACTTTCAAAATTAATCCACCTTTTCTTAAAATTCGCGATCATACGCGAATCAAACACACACGTCTACATTTTTCCACGACTCCTTCCACACTGCTTCCAAAATCCTTTTTCAAACGCGCGCGTGCGCAAAACCTGCAAGTTCCCAACTAGCGACTGAGAAGCGAAAATACAAAACTATTACTATTTTTCTGGAACATAAACACTTTTGCGATTTTAGAGTTCACTTCCCTTAAAAGTCAATGTAATTGCAAACATGTAGAAAAGACATTTACATTTCGAAATTGACACTTTCAATCACACAGAAATAAAACAATACTTTAATATACAATTTTAACACAGAGGTGTGAAAGCCTTATCACAGAGGCTAACCTGAGGTAAATATAGCGGGAGGTGATCAGTCAGATTGTCAGTTGCCCGCCAATCTGCCAGAGAGTGGAGAATACAAAATCCACTTCGACGACAAGAACTTGCAATTTCGTCTCAATAGCTCAACGGTAGAACGTCGACTGGCCAGTTCGGAGATCCAGGGATGGATTCCCGACTGGCGCAGCAAGGGTCTTTACAGAGTACTTCTTGGAATGTTCTTTTAATATTCATATATTACGCTTTATGAAATACAAAGCTGCTGTGATGTAGATAGAAGTGTCGATATCCCGGATTTGTAGGGGGAACTAAGGCTCCTAAATACATTTAGGAGCCTTAGGGAAATAATTGCAAGATATTTTTTTTATATATATAAGCAAAAGCTCACTAAATATTGAAGATAATTGCAACGAGTTTTTTTAATTTTTATTTTGAACAGTGCAATTTTTTTCTAATGGAACTTTTCTTGTTCAAGAGGTTGTATAAAAATTTAAATCCCCCCCTCCTGATCTTTTTTAAACACCACCCACTGGAAAAAATTATATGAAAAAAATTTCGCATTAATTTTAACAAACAGAAAAAAAAATTATATGAAAGTATTTCACATTTAATGTTAACAAACGGTAAAAAGAATATATGAAAACATTTTGCATTTTATTTTAAGAAAACGGAAAAGAATTAATCGAAAAAATTTCACATTTAACTTTAAAAAACGAAAATAATAAAACCATATATGAAAGAATCTCCCATTTAATTCTAATAAACGGCAAAAAATTACATGAAAGAATCTCGCATTTAATTTTAACAAATGGAAAAAATTATATGAAAGAATTTCACATTTGATTTTAACAAATGGAAAACATATATGAAATAGTTTCGCATTTGATTTTAACAAATGGAAAACATATATATGAAATAATTTCGCATTTAATTTTAACAAAAAGGCAAATATATATATATATATATATATATATATATATATGAGAAAGACTTTCACATAATATTTTAACCAAACTATATATATATATATATATATATATATATATATATATATATCCATTAAATCTATTTTAACCAAACTATATACTCGTATATATATATACCTCTTGTTTGCATATATCTGTATTTAGAAATATTATAATAAACCAGGCTCTTAGAATCAATAAAATTTGTGATGAATATTATAGATTAGCGCATTTTATGGAATTATTGAGTACAGCGACTAATAATGCATATCCCCCTAAGTTTGTTATTAAAATTATCAACTCAGTGTATCAACTTTCACTCGATAACATCCTAGAAAACATTCCCAATTATAGTGACTGACATACAAGAGAAAAAAAAATTATATATAATTATTTATTAATTATATAAATAAAAATGAAAAATAATAAATTAAGTCAAAAACATTAGAAAAATCAAAAATCGGAAAATAAGATGCATTAACATTAATGTTTTGAATTTTATTTTCGCAAAAAAATGTAACTTTTGTCAGTATTGAAACTACGTTTTGAGCGCCCTTATAATGGTGTATAGTGGCATTCTCGTTTATCCAGTTTTCCTCTGAATTACTTGTTAGTAAGAATTTTCGTCTTTGATTCATATTCATATTCAGGATTGCATATTTGGGAAGTTAATATTCTGAATTGCTTGTCCGGTTTCCAGCTTAGACTCACTGGACGGGTCTGGGAGTATTACCGTGAACGTTCGTATTGCCTCCCTGGTAGAATTTCGACTAGTTCATTCCGGTGCTTCTAGATTAAGCTGTTGAGGTTGATCACGATACACGTGGTGGAAGAAGAAGGGTTCATGCCGCATGGTAATACAAATTTTCTTAATGTATCCTATTTTCATTTTTTCAATTTTTGTTGCCTGTAGTCTGAGTTTAAGCATTTATAGTGATGTGCTATTGCTTAATCTGAAACAGGCATTTGTTTGGGTTAATTAGAATTAAATACTCAGACCTGAAGATGAATTTAGTTCTGATTAATCATCGAATTTGGGACGGTGCTGTTCTTTTCTCTTATCGGCATTCTGGCCGTGAATTTGCTTCTATGGTGATGTTAATATTACTTGAATTGTTTTTTTATATATTTTTTTTTATTTTATTTTTCCATAATTTTTATTACATATTTCAAATATATATATATGTATATATATATATATATATATATATATATGTAT